>OZ005655.1:193684995-194284995 GCA_963930645.1 Salticus scenicus | reverse complement strand
AATAAATATAATTAATACAAGGAAAACTCGAAATTTTCATATCAGCTTTTAAATGCGTATCGTATCAGCTTTTAACTTGTATATGGATGCATTTATCATATATATTCTTAGTATTAATTATATTTAATTATATGTATTAATTATATTTATTCCGAATTTATAATTTAATACTTAATAAATTAACTTATAAATTATTTATTCCTTTTCAATTTATAATGTCAACTTCAATTATTCTTGATTGCTCTTTATCTTAAAAATTTATAATGATCATAAAAAACTATTCTTGTCATCATATATAGTAGTCATAAAGCATAACACACTTATGTACTAACAGACTTCAGTGTATAAGTGTGTTATGTTTTATGACTACTATGTATGATGATGCTTATATACCCTTATGTAGTTACATGACAGTGATACTTATATACTGACAGAAGTCAACAGAAACATACAGTTGAGCATATATTTTCATAAGTCTTTTTGTGTTGAATTTACAAAAAATGCATGAATAATATTTATATTAAAGTTTTTTACCTGCAAATAGTCCAATATAAAATTACATTATTTTGAGAAAAAAAAAATCGCAGCTTTGTATTCTTTAAACTTTTAACTATACAGCTTCTAAAAAATTTCTGCTAAAAAAATTATTAAAAATTCTTCATTCTATTTATTTATTTTTTTACTACATTCATTTTTTAAATTTTTTTATTTATGTCCTTAATTATTCGTATGACATATGTATAAAAATTTTACATTCTACACTAATATTTTTAATCACCTGAGGTAATCGATTATTTATTTAGTTAGTTCTCCATGGTTCTTTATTTCTATTCATAAAAATGTTACATTTGTGTATACTTATATAAATTTAAAACCCGTACACTAGCGAAGGACCCGAAAAGATGGTTAAACAATCCAATTACATAAATAATAACAAAAATGTTGGAGAGGTTTGCTATGAAGGATTTACAGAATATACAAGGTGTCCCAAAAAGAAAGTACCAAAATCAAACATCATTTCCTCGGGCTATACTAAACGTAATGGGATGAAATGGAGGAGGCGGGGATAGATATCTTTATGGCTTTTTCTTGAACACGTTCTTTTCTATTACTACAGAATTGCCATTTATACATTAATTTATTGATTGATTTATGTTAATTATTTGCTGGCTTCCTTTTTTTTTTTTTTTTTTTTTTTTAATCTCAATGAAGCATTTATGCCATTGATAAAGAGATAATTATTGTTGGGAATACAATGGGACACCGAAAACTCCAGAAAAGTGCGACAAAAACTCCAGAAGAACTCCAGACAAACGCTAAACTTAGTATAAATTTCGCGTTTGTAGACAAAACATGGAGACGTTTGATCTCGGTAGGTGTTTTTTTTTTTTTTTTTTTTTTTTTTTTTTGGTACACGTTGTATTTACGATAATTATATAATTGTACATAATGATTATTTCTAAAATATTTCTCAAATCTGTGATTATTGAAATGATTATTTTGTAAGAACAATTAATTTTAATTTTATACAGGATGATAAACAGGTTTCTGATACGTTTTAAACTTTAATATAAGTTAAGAAAGTGCCGTGCGAAAGTATTCAGTGTACTGCAATGCTTCTTGCAATGAAATTTTTGGTTTGAGGAAGTAAATGTTATAGTTCCACATTTTTTTAATAGATGGCGCTAATTATTTCTGAATTTTGTTTTGTATAATGTATCTTGAAGTTTTGATATGCCACCTTGAACACTGAGATTTTTTCTAGTGGGACTATGTAACGTACAAAGTGTTTTTCCGCTATGGCTTAATCTAAGTATTGAAGATGTGAAAATCGGTGTAATTTATTGTCTTTCACAATCAATGATAACGAACCTGTGTATTAAATAGGGCTACAGTTTGGATAAGTTTTTTTCTGTAACAGGCGCACATATTAAAGTACCATAGGGATTTAAACATAATTAATGCTATTTAATTGTTTGGCTTGTACTTTTTGCTTTCTTTTTCTTTGCTGTTTTTAAGGTACAACATCATCTATAATCAAAATTTTGAATTAACATTTTTATATGCTGAAACAAAACTTTTCATCATAAGAATTATTTTACTACGTACACTAAACTCACACATGAATTTTTTGATTTCATATAAAAATTTAAAATGCGTTATTACGTCATAATGGCATAAAATTTAAAATGAAGGATTTTTTGGCCCACGCCGTATCCCATACAGCACAGAATGTTTCAGTTATATTACAGCCTATTATCGTAACACACTTAAGTATGCTCTCTGATACTTTTCTGTAACATTCGCTCTTTTCGATGTTTTATCTGCTAAGTGATTGAAATGTTTCTGTTATGTATCCGATATTTTGTTACAATCGCGGATATTTCTACGTTTTTGAAACTAATCGGATAACGAACTGCACGTTTCGAAACATTTCTGAAATGTTTTACAATATTTCGATATTATATGATTGCTATGTTTCTGGAACATTTTGTGCTAAATATATGCGTATTAAATAAAATGTAAAAGTAATGAATAGACTATCATACACCATGATAAATAATTCAATTCATAACAACATATAAGTGGATTCTAATACATTTCAAATGTGATTTTTAATATAACGTGCAATGTAATAATTTTAATTATATAATAATTTTAAATGGAGAATATATCAATCATCTAACATTCAGTAATTTATTACATAAAACAATTAATCAATCTACAAAAATTCTCAAATTTATGATTAAAGTACCTTTAATTATTATGATTTTATTCCGTTAACACCTATTGTAAATAAAGTATTAATTTGGAGTCATATATATACAGGGTGATTATAATTAAAGTTACGGTATAAAAACGCTATAATTTAAAAACTACCCATCAGAACGATTTGATATTTTACTATAGAAATAATGAGGCAATGGAATTTTGTTTCGCAAAAGGAATAAAAAGTTCAAAATCTGCTTTTAATTATCCGTAATGTATTTGTTTCCCATACAACACAGAATGTTTCAGTTATGTTTCAAAAAGCTTACAGTCTTTCAAAAACGTAACACATTTAAGTATGCTCTCTCATACCTTTCTGAAATATTCGACCTTTTTAATTTTCTATCTGTTAAGTGATTGTAATGTTTCTGTTACGTATCTGATTTTTTGTTACGATCGCGGACATTTCTACGTCTTTGAAACTAATCGGAAAGCAATTTGAACGTTTTTAAACGTTTCTGAAATGTTTGTTTATAATGTTTCAATGTTGTACGATTGTTACGTTTCTGGAACATTTTGTGCTCATAGGGTTCATGAAACTTCTGTTTTTCTCTTTTCGCTATGACTGTTTCCGCTGTAACACGTATTCTTGTCTTTTTGCTAAAAATCGTTTCCAGCTATTCCATTGTGCTTCTAACAACACTCCTGTGTTTAATGAGTCCATTTAGGCGCTTTCCTTGACATTACCATAACAGCGCCATCTATAAGAACATGTTGGAACTATTTTTTCCTCCCCCAAACAAAATTTCATAGCCTCACGATTGCTCTGTTAAAATATCAAATCACTCTGATGGGTAGTTTGAAAATTAGAGCGTTTTGAAATCGTAACTTTAATTATAATCACCCTGTATATATATATACGTGAAAAGTTTGAAGTCCCGTGATTTAGAAAATCAGGTTTTTAACTGTTCTTATGTGTGTGTTTTTGTGTATCTGTATATCTGTATGCCTGCGTGTAAATATGCTATCAATATAACTCAATAATAAATATTGGAATAAACTCAAAACATAATAATTAAATATATTCAAATACGTTAGTTCTACTGGAGACATTTCTCATTGAACTTATTTAGACTGTATTAAACAAAATAAAATCTACGTGTATTTCTTATAAGCACAAAATCATGTTTCAACTAGAAGCATGAAATGCATTCGATACAAAAATCAGACAAAAAATATTCGAATTTATTAGGTTCTAGATCTGGAAGTCCCTTGAAGTGCATTTCAAATACAGACATTTGCAAAAGTTTAAGACCAGTAACCGATTTTCAGTAATTTAACACACTGCATCATTTGCGCAGATTATTGCGTCATCTCATGTGCTGATTTCATCAGATGCATTCCGCTTTTTTTTTTTTTTTTTTTTTTTTTTTTTTGTCGTAGATAAAAAAAAAAAAAAAAAAAAAAAAATATATATATATATATATATATATAGCTGTTGTGTAATTATTGTAATCTCCAGTAGTACATAACGTTATTTTAACGTTGCTATAACTAATTCTTCACTGTTCAGACATATTTGTAAAATACGTTATGTGCTACCTGGTATGGGTAAAAAACCTTCACTTACAGTTAAAAAAAGGTCATAAATATTGATCCTGCATAAGGATTAACTGAACGCCAAATAAGTTCTAGGGTAAATGTGAGCAAGACAGCTGTGCATCAAGCTATTTGTAAATTTAAAATTTGGTGAAAATTTCTGGACCGTAAGAGCCGTTTCTTTTTCATACTTGGAGTAAGTTGAGGTTTCCTTGCAGGTTTATGGGATGATAAACCAAAATCTTTGGCTAAACGTCCTGAAATAGTAATCAGATTTTACAGCCAGATAATATCTAATCGTATTGCAGGAGGTTCTTGGATCTTCTAAGACCATCCTTATCACATGATCATCACGTGCACTTGTTTTTCTAGGGCAACTGCTTTCCTTGAAGTTCGTTTCAAATAGTGTTGTGTATTTCTCTCACTGCGCTAAATTTAAGTACACCATAGGGTGTGTAAACAGTTTACAGATGATACTACAAATCCATCCAAATAAGCTAATACATTCTTTTCTATCGAACGTAACTGAGTTAAGTGCTTCAACAAATTATACATTATGCAAGGAAACTGTTTAAGCAGGATGATTAATTTTTCTTATTCATATAGTAGACAAAATATTGTTTGTTGCCCGACGTTGAATTTTGAATAACATTAGGCGTTTTGAATTGCCCTTAATAAGAAAATTAAAATTTTACTTGTCGGTCTCTGTTTGGAGAACCTCAAAACGCGTAACTATACGACAAAAAATAGCTTAAAATTTAACTTAAAAAATAGTTTATTTGCCGTATAGATATGAGCTATTATTTTTTGTTGTTGAGCGATTTTCCTGGACGCGGTGAAATGCAGTAAGGAACTCCCACCAATTACATTTAATAAATAAGAATACTTTCGCGTTATTATTGGCAGCTCTGTATTCCTTCTATAAATTATGTGTACACTGTATTATGTACTTCAATAAGTCCTATTTTAATAACACATAGCACAACTTAAACTTCACTTCCAGAAATTTTCCAGTATAATCGCATTATATTCTAGTTATTTGAGTAGCCAAGTAAAGTAAACGAATGGTGAATGGATTTTATACCATATTCTACAGAAAATATGCTTTCATGCATATAAAGCATAATATGTTCATTTCATTTCCTTTAGTGTAGTCAAAGATGTTAAATTGTATCTAGAAAGAATTTCGCCTAAAAGAAGCAATGTATTTGTGAGACTTAATGTATATGAGTTTCGACTATAAGATTTGTTCTTGAGATATGCTGATAACAGGCACACAGACCTACCGCTAAAACCATGATTTTCAGAATCAGGGGGCCATAAACAGTGGGAGTATAGCAAAAACTCAATTTCGAAAATTTGACTCTAAAACAATACTTTCTCTACCATATAGGGTAAGTGCTCCAGTGGTTGACACTTTTAGAGCAATTTGTGATGATTTTAATGTTTTAGTCATCAGAAACTATTTTTGTAAATCTCAAGTTAATATAAATGGCATGAAAGATTTTCAGAAACATATATATGTTTAAATATATACATTTGATAATTATATATATATATTTTTTTTTTTTTACACCCACTCAATGTTCCAGTAATTAACACTGCCAGTTTTTCATTTTACTAGTAATTAGCATCCTATGTTTCAATGTTTGACACTGCTAATTTTTCATTTTACCAGTTATTTGCTTTTGTTTGACATGAAATGTTAAAATCCATATATGTAAAACATGTGCTTTTATTTTTTTACTTATTTATTAATTATTTCGAGAAAGATGTTAATTACTGGAGCATGCTAATCACTGGAACACCTACCCTATATGGAAAAAATTGAAAGTAAAATATATCTTAAAAAGCTCACCAGATGGCGCTTTGCGCTGAAAAATGTAAAATGTAACAAAAGCATTTATCCATACAGTATACATATAAAATATGAACATCTTATATATATATATATATATATATCCTGTAAGGTTCATTTCATTTTTTAAATATGCCTATTTCCATGCAAAACGCCACCTGCTGGTAATTTTTGAAATTTTTATGTTTGATTGCTTGGGTACCCCTTTCATAAATCACTCAAGTAGCGAGCTTGGTGGTCATCAGCTATCCTGTTTCACCTGCTGCTTAAAGTGGAAGTTAAATTATAACCACCGTGTACATAAAGAAAGGAAAGTGAGAGTTTTAGGATCATACAAACATTATTATTTTATATATTATTTATTTTATTTTATTTCATTTTATTGCCTTAATTAATCAATTTTGACATTTGTTTTTTTATTTAACTATAAAAATAATTGGATTATTTAAAACATTAAAAACAGCGATTGGCATATGCTGTGTAGTTGAATTTGCATAATTTTCAAAATATATATAAACACCCTATTTGTAATTGCAAAATAAGAATTGCTTATGCTAATTACATGGGCATTGAAAATATTGTAATTTAAGGTACTTTCTTATAAATAGTAACTACTCAGGATAATGTGTTGAAAAATTTATACATTGCAATTAATTAATGATGCATTTACAAGATAATTGTAATGAAAGCGTTATTTTTAAAATAACATTGCTTAGAAGTGCGTGTGAATATTTATTTATTTGAGTCTATTTATATCTATTTCATAATCTATATTTCTGAATTCCCCTAAATTTATTTTACCATAAAGGTTGCATTGAAAATTCAAATTAAATGTATCGTAATGAGAGTACCCCATTGTCGAAAAGGAACTTATGGTCGTCTTAAATCCATCTTTTGTATCATCGAAATAATCATAATTAAACTTCAGCTTTAAATGCCATCCCGTAGCTAAATCAGGAAAATGAAAAGCTACCAAGTGCGGTTAGGTGTACGAGTCATAAGATACGCTTAAGGAATAAAAAAAAAGGTTCACCAGGTGGCGCTTTGCAAGGAAGAATTAGAAATATTATTCATACAAATTACATAAGAATTTTATACTTTTTTTCAGTTTTAGATCCCATGAGTGTCATTTCATTTGTCAATTTTACATATTTCTATAGAAAGTGCCATCTATCGGATATTTTTGGAACCTTTATTTTTGATTGCTTAAACTCATTTCCTGAGTCCTTTACATAACATGCTCGGTTGTAATTACCTCTCTTGTTTCAGTTGCTATCTATAGTAGAAGTTAAATTATAATCCCTAATTTTCAAGAAATATATAAATACTCTATTTTTAATTGCAAAAATGGAATTTTTTATGCCAGGTACGTGACTGATTGAAAATATTGTAATTTAAGTATTATCTTATAATTAAAAATGATGGCTAGTATAATCCTCTAAAGAAAATAATATGCTGAAAAAATTATTAATTGCAAATAATTGGCGATCCATTTACAAGATATATATGCAATGAAATGAATTACCTATTATCTATTATGAACTTATATTTGTCTTCTATCAACATTTTATAATATACAACGTAATCATATTTAAATTTATGCTTTAAATGGCATTTTGCCGCCATTAAATCAGGAACGTGGAATACTTTCATATATGTATGATCATAAGATACGCCCAGGGAATTAAAAACAATAGCCTAAAAATTTCACCAGGTGGCGCTTTGCATTGAAAATGGAAACATGACAAAGCAAATTAGTCAAACAGAACTTGGTGGTAATTAACTCACCTTTTTATATACTGTTTATTATGGTTAATTATAATAATCTTATACATAAAAAAAGAAGCTTGTGATGCCACATATATATAATTATTTGAATTAAATAACTAATTTTGAAATGTGTTTCTTTAACTTCACTATAAATATGATTGGACTATTTAAAACATTAACAACAATAATTGAATGATATAGACTGCGCCGGCGGATTCGTCTAATTTTCAAGAAATTTGTAAGTACTTTATTAACGATTAAAAAAATGTAATTTTTTATGCCAATTACGTGGTTCATTAAAAAATAATATAATTTAAAATCTTAGTTTATAAATGGTGACTATTAATTGATTATCTAGCTAAAATAATACATTGCCAAAATTTAAAATATCGATTGATTGATGATGCATTTGCAGATCCTTTCTAAGATGTAATAAATAACATTCTAATACTCTAGCAGGGAGAGTCGTTTCTCAGAACCTACATTAATTCTAAAAAGTTCCGGATATATTTCCGAATGTGGAGAATATTGAAAATTCAATTTAAATCTCGTACTATAAAATAAATACCACATAGTAGAGAACGCCTCTTCCCTTTATATCCCTCTTCAGTACAGTAGATCCAACTTGTACAAGATATATGAAAAAGATAAGTTAAAGCTGCTATATATATATATATATGCAAGTTACATTAGATAACCAGTTCTGGAATGTAATTTTTCCATTCTACTCTAAGCATGATTAGATAGTTCAAGACCAAACATTAATAACAAGGGTTGGCTTTTCAATCCAGCGAGCACCTGCTATGCGTTATCTATAGCTGGAGGCGGATTTTCCCAATTTTCAAGAAGCATATCAATACCCTATTACAATTCGGAGCCATATTATTCTTTAGTATTATTGCATATGTCCTTAGGTCGGATTTGGCTATCTTATTATTCGTATACTCGTATTTGATATAGAGAAATAATTTTACGTTCATGCAAGATGATTGCGAAATTGAATATTCCAGAAGAAAGAAAGACTGGGCATTGGAAATTCCATCAGTTTTCGATTCTCTTATATTATTTTTTATCTTTTTTTTTTTTTTTTTTTTTTTTTTTTTTCGTTTTTGAGTTTCATGTACTATGCATCAGGTATCATGTTATTTGTTGTTAATATTAAATAAAAGAGGATTTTTAATCTATAGTTTCATAGTAGATTGCTGTTGTTTTATTCAGTAAAATCGAAATGTAACGTATATATTTATTCATTTCTTAAATAAATAAATAACAGGAATGAAATTTTTTTTTTTTTTTTTTTTTTTTTTTTTTTTTTTTGGAAGAGAAAGAGAAGAAAATCTAATTTAAATAGTTCAATATATCAGCTCTGAAATAAATAGCGAGAAAAAATATTATAAATTAATTGTTTTGTTATTTGTTTTCATTGAAACTTTTTTTAATATAATCTATAATGTTTTAATTTTTTTATATATCTAAAAAGAAAATTTCAAAATTTATTTTAACTTTTAACGTTTTCATAATTTCATTTTTTTTTTTTTTTTTTTTTTTTTTTTTTTAAAGTAAGAAATAAATACAAAACTTTTAATTCACAAGAATTTTATAGGGTAATCGATTAAAAATAATAATAATAATAATAATAATAATAATAATCATTTATATAAATTTTTTTAAATCATATATAAATCATTCAAGTATGATAATTTTTAAATAACTTGTATTGATTATATTTTTATTCTATAAATTAATGAATCGTGTTCTTTTTATATGGCTTATTTAATAAATATTGCAATTGGAGTAATGTTGTTCTTCACAATTTCTTTTTATAGAAAAATATCTGTTAAAATTTCCAGAATAAGTATTGAAAAAGGAAAGAAAAATGTATGTTCAGAAAAATATTTGTAGGTATTAAAATTTTTAATTCAATATTCTTGATACTGCTTTAAGATGAAATTTAAAATTCATGAAATCAGTGAATGTATTATATATACAGCAATAGGTCTCTGGATATATAAAATAACTGAGCCATTCAAAAATTCATTAATTTACAATACGATTATAAAATGCGAAGTAACCAGGTTAAGTAAATATATTAAAGTAACTGAAAATAAATATTTTTAGTTTCTTTTTAATTATTAATTTATATTAAAAAAAAAAAAAAAAAAAAAAAAAAAGTTTTCTGTAAGAGGAAACAGTGAAAAAACTATTACTTATTTATAATAGTATTAGTAATTTTATTTTGTAGATAATTTTCTTTATTAAAAAAAATTAGCGTTAAAATTATCTTCAGCATAAAATTAATAAAAATTTATTTATTTTTATTTGTTTATTTCTTCAAAATGTAAATTTCAAGTTAAAAATGTTTGTATTCTGAACAACCACTAATACGTATAAATAGCAAATAAATAAATAAATAATAATAATTAAAAAATAGAAAAAAGAGAGAGAGAGAAAAATTGAAAAAGGATTAGAGAGGAAATGTAACATTTCCAGTGCATAAAAGTTTGTTGTATGAAACAGCATGAATTAAAATAAAATAATATTAAAAATAAATAAATAAACTTTCACTTATTAACATAATTGATTTTATCTTTTAGACATTTTTAATCCATTTGAAAATCAACTTTCCTAACACATAACTTATCATTTATGACAGTCAGTCTGCGATCACTCTTCAGAACAGCGCCCTCTCTTAGCATGAAATGTAAAATATTTCTAAACTATAATTTTAAAAATCGCGCATCCTTTCTTCTATCACAGTAACTTTTGTTGTTGTTATTGTTTTGTTTTATTTACTAAAAAATAATAGTTACTTTATTTATTCTTATATATATATATTGTAAGATATAAATTTTCAAAACATAAATCATAAAAAAAATATATTAATTTTCTCGAAAGAAAATTCATAAAATGCATAACTTGTTTTCTAGTAGTTATTCAAAGTCAAATATCGAAAAAAAATTTGTCTCAGCTGCAAATAGAATATGATCATTTATTTTAAAATCAATATTAATAACAAATATACAACAATACTACTCTAATTATATGCAATAAGTAAACAATTTATTATGGTGTAAACTTCGAGTACGATTAATTACTTAAATAATAATAGCATTTAAATAATTCATTTCATTAAAAAATATTCATTAAATATTTCAATAATTCTCGAACAAAAATATAATTTAGTATTTAAATATATCTTTAAGCAAAACATAATATTAATTATAGTAAAACAAAAGCGAAAAAATCATGCAACACGCATTTATCATTAGCACTTTCCAACTGCACCTACTTGTTGTATCGTATAACTTTCAATATTCTTTGCCTACGTTATCACACAGCAGACAGACAGGCTGAAAAGTATACAGATGGAATAACTGAATTTAAAAACACTCTTAGAAATTATTGGAAAGTGTTAAAAATTCTTAACGCGAAAGAAAATAATGCCATTAGATTATAATTGCAGCCCTTAATGATCTGAATATTTTAGAGTAGCCCTGTAAATCTGAAGGTTAATCATATCATATTCTATACAAAATATTATTTTAGAATATTAACCATATATGTGATTTTTTTTTTAAATGATTTTTACAGTAGAAAGTTATTTAAATGTGATTTTTAAAATTATCTATCCTAAAACGCAATGCATTTTTTTCTGTTGTCCTTGTACACAAACTGGTTGCACAGGGCCTACTAATGTCATTTTAAATAGGGAACATTCCATAGTGAACTTCATTAATATATATTTACGGACGCTAAGGGTGGGAAAAAGACAGATAGAAAGATAGACAATCGGACAGACAAATAAACAAATTAAAATCATATTCACACTTAAAACTTCTTAAAAAGTTACAAACGCTTAATGTAAACGAAATAGCAATTCCAGCAAATTTTTATTAACAGCTCTTAATGTAACTGAATATTTTTATGTGGCTCTGTAAATCTTATTCTAATCGTACTATATTCTATAGAGAACAGTCTTTTGCGCATAAGAATAACCTATTTCAATTTCATTAAGCTTTGTGGAAAATAATGTTATATAAATTTGTTTGTAGAGAATACCTCAATGCTTTGGAATACTTTCGGGTGTCCCAGTACATAAACCAGAACAGGTATTCACTCCGTTTTCAATACGGAACATCCGATAATGAACTTGAATAACATATCAGTATCAAGATATTCCATATTTATTTACGGGTGTTAGAGCACGGACAGACAGACAGATATACAAGTTGAAATCATATTCGAACTTAAAAATTATTAGAAAATGTTAAAATCGCTTAATATAAACGAAAGTACCATTTTAGCAAATTTTTATTAATAGCTCTTAATGTAACTTATAAAATTACATCTCATATAGAGACATGATAACCACACGTGTATTGGTAGAAAACCACAATTTATAAAAGAATTTACTGTAAAACACGTATAAAATATATTTAATCAAAATCATTAAAAAACACATCGTGTTAAGGCCTTTCGCCTTGAACATCAGGGCATCATCAGGACATAGCCATTTAAACTAGAAGTACAGTAACATTCGATTTATATATACATAAGAACCATATTTCGGTTACAGTTATACATGAAAATAGATGAAACAGATCAATCACAAATGAAACAGTCCGAAGGTGAAGAGTTGAGCTTCACTTGGTTTATCTATGGAGACACATTTTTGTGGAACAGTTGAGGCCATGCATTAATTTGTGTTGAGGAACATGCTGAGGAACTTTGCATTAATTTAGGACATAATTAATGCAACACTTGCACTAAATTAATGCAAGTTCCTCCTGAAAATATATTTCAGGAATTTCGAAGGTTTACGCGCCATCTCACTCCCCCCCCCCCCCCCCCCAAAAAAAAAAAAAAAAAAAAAAAAATAGAGCCAAGACTTCATATGTTAATATATTTAACGTGACTGACAATGAATACCTATCTAAAGTATTCGAAATACAGAAATTTTAGGAGCTAATTCTTTCATATCCATGGCCTCATTTGAGAAGCAATTTTTCATATTTAGCAGTCTCAATGAAGGTGGTCAGGTAAAACAGCAATTTCACACATCATTTTACACCTTAAAGAATAAATATATATACAGGATGATTCTAAAAGTATTTGTTTCATGAAGCTCCTCTTTTTTCTCTTTTCACTATGACTGTTTCAGCTGTAAACACGTATTCTTGTCTTTCTGCTAAAAAATTGTAGTAAAGTCTTGAAATCTATTGTTTCTTGCTATTCCATTGTGTTGTTAACAACATTCCTGTGTTTATTGTGTCCTTTTAGGCGTCACCCCTGACATTACCCTGACAGCGCCATCCATAGGAACATTTTGGAACTACTTTTCCCCTCCACCAAACAAAATTTCATTCCCTCACGATTGCTCCGGTAAAATAACAAATCGCTCTGATGGGTAGCTTTTAAATTATAGCGTCTTGAAACCGTAATTTTAATTATAATCACCCTGTTTTTCAAAAATTTAAGGAAAATATATCTTACCGTAAAATCCCGAAAGTAACCCCCCCCCCCTTTTTGAAAAGCAAAACGGATAAATTTCAGGTTGGGGGGGGGGGGGTTATAATCAAGATTCTTTAAAAAAATTATTAAAAAAAAAAAAAAAAAAAAAAAAAAAAAAAAAAAAAATTGAAGAAAAGGGAGGGGAGGTTATATTTGATGGAGGGGTACTTTCGGGATTTTATGTTACTTACTTAAAAGGAAATATTAAAGGCTATTATTTCTTTCATTAAAGGTAAAAAGAACCGCGTACTGATTACATTGATAACGTGCATCCGACACTTTATGAAAAATTAGTTAAATTAGAAATAATATATAAATATTAAAACTTAATTCAATGCCAAACTTAACTTGCAATGCCGACGTACCGTAAGTGCGCAAAGGAGAGGGGGGGGGGGGGGTTACTTTCAGAATAACGGAGACATTTCACTTCCAGCAAGAAAAGGGGGAAGGGGTTATATTCGATGGGGGGGGGGTACTTTCGGGATTTTACGGTATGTATTTATCTGTTTCAACTTTAATTATAATCACCCTGTGTATATATATATATATATATATATATATTCATTAGACACTCGTTTTAAAATATAACAAAGAAGAATACTTAAAGCCGATTTCCGGAATTTCAGAAATTATTCCCCACCAAATAAACATTTTCTTTCTTTTTCCACACACCAATTAATATTTTAACAGAAAAAGAGAAATTAATACAATTGTTTCTTTCATATATATATATTCAGGGCAAGTAGAATTTTTTTTTTCTTTTTTTTCAATATTTATATCAGAAATAGAATTCTTTAATAAATAATAGAAATTTATGCTATTTGAAACATTGTTTGATTGAAATTATTTTAGAAATGAAGAATTTAAAAGCAAACGACAACATAATATTTTTTATGTATCAAAAAGCGACTGCCTGTTTAATAAATTTACGATACTTATATATTGTTTTAAATACAAGGTGGGAAATATTAAATTCGGCAAACAAAATTTATAAATAAAGCATTTTCTTTTAATTCGGGAACAAATTGAAACTTTTTTGTAAAACATTACTTTTTAATGCATTTTGTTAAAAAAAAAAAAAAAAAAATGCAAAGTTTTATTATAGAATATTAAGTCTCATTTACAATAATTACAATAATAAACAAATTTACATAAACGTCTCATTTACAATAATGATGGTAAATATCATATTGATATCTTTACATAGTGTATCTTTACATAAAAATAATAAATAATTTCAGTGAAATGATAACACAATAGAAATTTATTGTTAAATAAAAAATATTAAAAGCCAATAAAAGTAAAATTCATTATTGGTTAATTAATTTCTATATTACGTTTCTTTTCTATGAATTTTTTAAGCAACTACTATTATTGCTTTTTATTTAATGTGTGCGTGTGCGGAACTCATTTTGAAAATTTTATTTAAAAAAAAAAAAAAAAAAAAAATTATTATTTATTTTACAAAGAATACTAAAACTAATTTTTATAATCTGTAATAAATATTTTATAAAATATATTTCCATTACATTATTTTAATTAAGAAAACTATTCTTAAATATATAATACAGAAAGATCCAATTGCAAAATAACTTATTATTTTAAAATAATATTAGAGTTAAGTTTTACATAAAGTAATAATTTTTTATAAAATATTTTTCCACTACATTTTTTAAAAAATAATCAAAGTACTCTTAAAATTGTATAACAAAATGATCCAGTTGAAAAATAACCTATTATTTTACAGTAATATAAAAGTTATGTTTTACAAATAGTAACAGGCTTTTTATAAAATAACTTTCTATTGCATTTTTTTTTTTTCATATATATTAAGGAAATTACTCTTAAAAATATATTATAAAAAGATCTAATTAAAAAACAACCTATTATTTTAAAATAATATAAAAATTAATTTTTATAAGTAGTAATAAACTTTTCATAAAATATTTTCAATTACATTTCTGTTTAATTAAAGAAATTACTCTTAAAAATACATTACAAAAAGATCCAATTGGAACATACCTATTATTTTACAATATAACATTAATCTTAAATTTTACAAATAGTAATAAACGTTTTGTTAAGAATTTTCCTCACTTAACAGGAAAGAAAATATTGCGAAGTGACAATATTAAAAGACTAATATGTTACTGAAAACTGAAACGCGATTTTTTTTTCCCCTTTTTCATTTTCATCTCATGAGTTGATATATTTTCTATAAAAATGGGCACTTCCAGACAGCTGAATTAAATGTCAAAATTTATGTACAGCTTCTACTTTGTATCGTCACATTTGAAATGGTGTTAACGTAAAATTTATTCCCCAAATTTAAAGCAATAAATTCTTCCCTTTTTGGTAATAGCATTGTTTATGTACTTAGAGATTTAACTTTGAGACCTGCAGTTAAAGTTCCTGTAAGAGCATTTTTTTTTTTTTTTTTATATTAGCTTCGAAGTTTATATTTAAAAATCTTTAACAGCTATTATTGGATTTATTGCTGAAATAATTTATAAACATAGAAAATGTGCATCAGAATATTTTTTCTTTTCTATCTTGGAACGTAATATAAAATGAAATATTATGCTTCATTTTATGAAACTTTCTTTTACGGTGAGAAGTATTACAAAATATGTTAAAACGGTCAGCAAGAAGTATGAGTAAGAAGAAAATTTGTAACGAAATGAAAAAGTTTTTTTTTTTTTTTTTTTTTTTAAAGATTTTTTTTTAATGCTAGTTTATAAGAAAAAAAGAAATTGCACTTAGCAACAACAATAGCAACAATAAAAAAGTTAAAAGCAAAAGCATGAGTGCACTGTTGATTAATTGTTTTTTTATTTAAAGTAAGCTATGATCTTTAAAAGCAGTTTAGATTACATTTCAAAAATAAAATAAAATAAAATAAAGTACAAGCTTCTTCTTCGTCTTCTTCTTTCTTTTTTCCCTAAAATAATATTGGGCCTTCTTTTTTCATTTGTTTGTTTAATAGAATAAATAATTATAGAGACAATAGTACGAGTTAAAATTATTTTCCGATATCAATAACTGTGCAATACATTTGTTTTGCAAAGGAAGAAAAAAAAAAGTAAAAAATGGGGGGGGGGGGGGGAGAGGGAGTAAAAAAAAAAGAAAAAAGTTTGGGAAGGAGCGAACGCATTCAGAAGTGTGAATAAAAAAAACAGTCAACTGACACCAATCAATAAATACACAAAAAATAGTAACGTATAAACATCGAGGTAAATATCGTCGGACAAACATTTGCGGATTTCCATCAAATATTAATCTAATTGATCTAATTCTGTTTCTGATGTAACATGTATTTAAACGGTTTCTTAAACTCATTTATAACATTACAAACTGTTTGGGTAAAAGTATATATTTTCATCTTAATTAAGTTTATTAGTGTTTTATGATAATGATAATCTACGCTTCATTATTATTATTATTATTATTATTTTTATTTTTATCATTCCATCATTTTTAAAATGTTTAACAGTTATTGATATCCACAAAAAATAGTAATATATTATTCTCTAATACTTAAAAAAAAAAAAAAAAAAAAAAAAAAAAAAAATACTTCCAAACGTTCTTGAGAAATATGGAAAAATAAGTTGTCTAAAATTTACTAATTATATTCTTAGAATATATCACTAACTATATTATACGTAAGGGTTTCAAAAATTAAAGTAACAAGAGCTCTCACCGGTGTACAAATTACCGGTATGAATAAAAATCTCTCTGAAGACAACGAAGACGATCACAGGAATGAAACGTTGTCAGTAGATGGAGCTTGTTGTCCGGGTATATGACTAAATCTCAGTTAGACGATGGCTGCGTTGGCGGAAACATGGTCCGCGATTGAAATAAGAAGTGTTATAAGATTTTTGCGTTTAAAGAAAAATTCTCCAATATATATTCATCGGTAATTGGTAGAAGTGTAGATACAAGTGTTATGTCATGAAAACAGATGTGGTTTTGGTGTACGGAATTTTACAAAGGCAGAACAGATGTGAGAGATGAAAAAAGAGCAGGGCGACCAAGCACGTCTACCTCAGATGATAATGCTTGTCGTGCCGAAGCTTTGATTGAAGGTGATCGTCGCATTACTCAATTCTGCAATTTTACTCATTGTAAAATTGCACAAGAACTTCATATCTCATTTAGCAGTGCTCAAAATATTGTGCATGAACAATTGAGCTATCGGAAGACATGTACTCGTTGGGTTACAATGCTTTTGGCGGGATGTACTGGATCATCTTCCTTACAGTCTCAACCTTGCATCAAGTGATTTCCATGTTTTCGGACTTTTAAAGAAACACTTGGGAGGTCAGCTTTTCAGAACGGATGCTGAGGTTCAACAAGTCGTTTTGATGTGGTTGCGCAACCGTGACGCTGATTTTTTCTAAGACTATTTCAATGGTTCGGTGTACCGATAGCATAAATGCCTCGATAAGTACGGTGGTTATGTAGAGAAGTAATATGTACCTGTTCCTTTCTACACTGTATATACTTTTTTATTTACTGAATAAATGTTTACTCTGAATGGGCTTGTTACCCTACTTTTTAAAACCCTTTCGTATATCATTAAAAATATTACTAAATTACTAAATATCAGAACGTTTCCTGCAAAAAGATATGCTATTCTCCGGAACCTGTTCGAAACTTACAAAAACGAGTAACGTTTGAGATATATATCAGGGTAACGCTACCAAAATGTCTTTGATTTCAGTGATTGGTATATACACGGAAGGCGTTTTTGAGGAAATTCTTTATTTTTCTATGACCACAATCCCAAGTATTCCTCTATGAGAGATTTTTAGAACTTTTTTCTTTAGAAATCAAAACCATATATTCTGGTATGAACGTAAGCAAATTTTCATTACATTTGGCCTAAACACCTGACGTTATTTTGAGTCCACCCTGTTTCCTTAAAATGAGTTTTTCCCAATTTTTATGGAACCTTAACATTAGTCATTACACAATATATTTTGTGCATGCAATGTCAAAACAGACATTTTTAAAATTTGTATAAAACTAATGTATTAAAAGTAATATATATATATATATATATATATATATATATATATATATATATATATATATATATATATATATATATATAAGACACTTTAAATCACGGATATTTAAAAACATATATATTTAATTAAAAGACATATTTATACCTTTTCAAAGCTTTGTTTATTAAAGCATCATCAGGAAAATATTTGTAACAATTACGTTTCTAAAGCGCAACTCTCTCTCTCTGTATATATATATATATATATATATATATATATATATAACACATTTTCAAGTTACAAATACAGTTAAACTTTGTTTTATAGAAAATTTGAAGATGGTATTTAAATGAATGCCGTCGGTGAAACGATCATGTGACCACCATCTTCAAATTGTATATAAATCAAACTTAACTGTATTTGTAACTTGAAAAGGTGATATATGTATATTATATATATATATATATATATATATATATAGAAACAAAAGAATATATATATATATATATAGAAACACTTTAGAAACATAATTGTTACGAATATTTTCCTGGTGATGCCTTGACTATCAGAGTGAAAAGCTTTGAAAATGTATTTAAACAACAAATATATCTCTTAATTAAATATGTCTCTAAATATTCATGTTTTAAAATATCTTCTTTACAAATTTTAAAATGATATACGTCTTAGTGCATCATTCTGTCATTTATCAGTATATTTTTTTATGAGATATGATGTATTATACCTGTCTGTATATATTCGTATAAAGGGTAATTTTAATTAAAATGATATTTTTCAGACCCATGTATAGTCTACTTTTCATAATGAATTTTAGTGTATTATCAAAACTATCGTAGTCAAAAGATTTGCACGATAATAAACAATATCACGAATTTTCTTATTCATTTCAAGCGCAATTGAGTAGTTTTCAATTAATGTTTAATGAAAATGAAATAACCAGAAATTTTGTTTTTAAAGAAATGTGCAATTTTATACAAAAGAAAAAAAAAAAATCCAGTGTGAATCCGGAAAGCATTACGTACCAAGGATATATGAATTAGATAATAGCTTTAAAAAAAATGAAGAA
Organism: Salticus scenicus; assembly: GCA_963930645.1. Taxonomy (NCBI): domain Eukaryota; kingdom Metazoa; phylum Arthropoda; class Arachnida; order Araneae; family Salticidae; genus Salticus; species Salticus scenicus. The sequence continues at coordinate 194,265,449 of OZ005655.1, read as the reverse complement.
ACTGGTATATTTTAAAGCCGGCAATAGAGGGCGCTCTATCCAAATGAACTACAGAGGTCTTTGTGAAGTTCCCTTTATTTCCACGAAGCTAAATTTTCCAAGTATATTGCATTAAAAACTTCTATATTTCCACTTTTAGAAAAGATCTACTAATTGTACACATTTCATTTTGAAGAACTCTGATTTTCATATTTCCAGCGATTGCTTGCGCTTAGTTACCTGCGTTGTCAAAAATGTAAACTTTTATTCATTTATTTACTTTTCTAAGGAGTAATCTTAATTCTTGAGCATATTTTTTTTTTTCAGTAACAGCATCCAAATAAATCGAATTCTTCAATTTTAACGATTTTTAAAAATAATTGCGAATTTATTTGTCATCTAGCGTTATATATATATATATATATATATATATATAAATTAAAAAAATAAATAAATAAGAAGGATTTTTTTTTTTTTTTTTTTTTTTTTTTTTTATAATTAGTAATTTTTATTTTCAAATGTGTATTCAGAAACTTAAGAATTTATAGAAGTTATATACGTTAATTAATACGATTTTTAAAGCTTACCTGTATACTTGTCTGTATACTTACCTATATGCTTACCTGTATACTTACTTTTCTATCTTCCATTTATTTCCCCTTCAAATGATATGTGAAAATGTAGTTCCTCTTGGACAAGATGTATTTAGGAGCTTAATTTTATTTCATTTTTCTGTTAACTATATTTACTTATGGAAATATTTTATAATTTATATTATAAATATCAAAGATTATTTTTAAAAACTTTTAAAAATTTGTGAATAAAGAAATGTAAGAATGAATGTTAGTAATTCCAGTATAAACAGAATTCTTGAATTTTAATCATTGAAAATATGTTATAATAAAGCAAATTTATTGCTTTAATACCTCAGGAAAATAAAAATGTCTAGTAATTGTATTAAAATTTTATTTTCACATTTCTGTAGAAGTAATGAGTTTAGGGAAAATTTGAATAAAAAAGAAAGAAAGAGAAGAAAGGAAAAAGGAAAACACGTTTTGTATTCTGAATTCTCTTGGAAGAGGAACTTTAAAAGCCTTCAACTAAATATATTTATCACGCAAGATAATCCGGATATCTTGCCAATTATAAAACTGATATACCAATTATAAAACTTACTATGCTGAATCTGCATATTTACAGTTGGCGTTCTAATTAATGTGTAATAAAATTAACAGAAATGAAACATTATAATTATTTTGTCTGAACTTGCGTACTTTTTTTTTCCCCGTAATAATAAATGTAATTTAGCAAAAAAAGTACTATTCATCAAATAGTTCATCTAAATGATAAAAAACGGAATTAAAAAATATTTTAGGTATTAAGTCATTTACTGGCCGATTTCAGATCCAGAAATATATATATATATATATTTGTTTATTTATTTATTTCATTTTTTAATTATTTATTTGTTTATTTTTTGCATATTTTACCTTAAATTGTTTTTGCTTAAATTTCTAAACTAAATTTCTGTTTAAATTTCAAATTTGGAAACACATAACATTTATCATTTGTAATATAAATGTTTAGCAAATAATACTAAGTTCATTTTTATTAATATTATAAAATTTAACATTTTTTAAACAATGTATATTTGCAGTACTGAAACCGATTTTAAAAAACAATGAACTGTTTTTCCCACTTTTGTAAAATTCTACGAAAAGTAGAAAAAATCGATAATAACAATAATAATAATAATAATAATAAACTTTTTGTTGTTATAATATTTTGTATATTTCTCTTTAATGATAAATATTTAGTTTCTATTTTGACAAATCCAGACACCTTTAAATCATTTCTGCTAATTTTACAAGTCAATATTCATAAAATTTAATTTTTTAATGGAATGTTAATTCGATGTTCACGACTGGAAACATTGGCCATTACAGATTTAATGTCTACAGTAAATTCTTAATCAATACAGATAAATATAGAATTTCCATGAATTTTCATATTGAAATTTAGCAAACCTTCCATATTAAAATTTAGGAAATTAACACAGAAAAAAAAAAATAAGAAAAGTATTTTTTAGTGGATGTGGAGAGTAGAATATTTTGATAAGTTAAAAGTCCATCACATGGATGTCAGCTTATTATTGTCCTTTGTATATTAATAGCACTTGACAAAAATTTTAATAACAAATATCTAATTAATAAAATTAATAAATGGCGATTCTGTTAAATTGTTTAATTATCAATTAATTGGTATTTTCCATCTTTTTCGAAAGTTAGACAGAAGAAAAAAAATGCTGTGCTTTTTTAAATATTTTTGTGTGTTAATAAATTTTTACAAAATTGATGCCGTATGTATGAAATGAAAAAAAAAAAAAAAAAAAAAAAAAAACTCCGTACCTCACTGACATGAGTTTTTACGTATATCATGACGCCAGAATGAACATTTTATCATTTCTTTGATTTTGTTTCAATAACGTTTAGTAATTCCTTTCTCACTGGTAACTTAAAACATATGATGCTAATTAAAATGAATAAAAAAAATGTTTTATAAATCTGTATACTTTTTTAGGTATTTGTGTGTGACAATAAATACTTATAGAATTAATGCCATATGTATGAAATGTAACGACGTAAAAAACTCCGTACATATCTGACATCAGTTATTACGTATATCCTCACGTCATAACGGACATTTTTATCTTTTTTAAAAATTTCTTTCAGTAATGTTTAGTGATTCTTTCCCTGGTTTATTAATCATTGGTAACTTAAAAACACACGAATATTAATTAAAATGTATAAAACTAACTTGTGTTCACATATGTAACGACATAAAAAACTCCGTACATATCTGGCATCAGTTGTTACGTATATCCTCACGTCATAGCGGACTTTTTTTTTTTATCTTTTTTAAAAATTTCTTTCAATAATGTTTAGTGTTTCTTTCACTGGTTTATTAATCATGGGTAACTTAAAAACATACGAATGGTAATTAAAAGGAATAAAAAAAAAAATGTGTTCACATTATTTCACATATAAAAAAAATCAAAAAAAGAAAAGGAAAGAAAAAGAAAGAAAGAAAGGAAAAGAAAATGAAAGTAACTTTTGATATATTTTTACAGAGATTGTGAAACACAACATATAAAAATTTAAAAAATAGCATAAAATTTAACTTACTTGTAAATAATCACTTTCTTGATTTTATTCATACATGAGAAATTGCCAGTCATGATGTTCAAAAACGGAAATGGAACTTTGCTGGCATAATGGCAGTAGAATTTGCAAAGAAATTATTTAATCCAGAGTTTCATCATATTCCTAACTTGAACCTGTTTGCTTTGTTCAGCAAAACCTGAAATAAATAAAAATAAAAATACCATGGTCAATATTAAGCAACTTCCTGTTAAATCTTTGTCGTTATTTTTAATTTGCGAGAAAATTTTAGTTTGAAACATCATACGTTAACCTGAATAAATTCAAATAATAATTAGTTTAATAAATAAGTATACACTGCGAATTGAAAAAAAAAAAAAAAAAACTGTCAGCTGTTGTTTCAGAATAATCGTAAAAAAATTCATTGCCAAAATAGTCGTACGCCCCTTCATGAGGTTAAAAAAAAAAAAAAAAAAACTAGGCATGTAGCATCATCAAAGCAGCATGGACCACTCGAGCCTTCCAAGAAATTTAAAGTAACTTTGATATATGGTTTTATATTAAATTTTTATTTTTTAAATTTCGGAATAGTGCTACCATCTACTGAGCAGAGGAGGAACTAAATCTTAATAAATAGATTAAAACAAAGAAAAACAACCTAAAATATTGTTGCATAAAAAATGTCAAATGATTTACTTCAGTGCGAAAACAATTAACTTTAAGGGCAAAAAAAAATGTTCCTTATTTAGATTGTTTTAGTTATAAACCCATGAAATAGAATCAGATTGAAAATGCAGAATTGAATAGATACATGAAAACTGCCACCAACACCAATTTTGCAAATTCTTGTGTAAAATGACCTCCTAAATCCAAATATGACGCCCATTTTGCCCTACACCCATCGTTTTTTAGGGACAGTCCCATATTTTTATCATTTTTGGTTTATTTTATGACTATAAATTTGATTTTTAAGGGGGGAGAGGGGGATAGGATTCTTTTAACTGTTACATATTTTTTGAGGAGCTACAGAGTTGGAAAATTCTAAAACATGAACATTTGCGGCAAAGGGAAAATTTAGGGAGGGGGGGGGGGATTTGCCACTCAAATTATGTATTAGATTTCTCATATATTTTTAATCTATTATTAATGCTATTTATTAAGCAATACATATGTATATATATATATATTATTTAAGTATTAAATTAATTATTTTTCATTCTCTAAATCAAATTCATGGCCATAAAATTACCGAACAATGATAAAAATGGGGGGAGGAGGTGGTGTCCGACAAAATGGGAGTCATATTCGGATTCAGGAGGTCATTTTACATAAGAATCCACAAGAATAGTATTAAGATTCTTTTTTCTTCCTCCGCGCAGTGTTATTAACCGAAAAAGAAGATAGCGATATACTATAAGTACTTCAAAAAAGTATTTCAGAAAGATCTTACCCATGCTTGCCAACCATATCATTATGAACCGTACAATTTTTAGTACCCGCCTATTTTTTCACACCAATATTTTTTTAGAGTAATTTTAGTCTTATTTAATCGTAACAACATTTGGAGAGAATAACTCTAAAAATTTGTGGTGTGAGAAAAGGAGCGTTTTTTCAGGGGACGTAAACAATTGTACGGTTATTAATGAGATGGTTGGCAAGTATGCATACCTAATATGTATTTTATTAAACCTTATTACAAAAAATTACAGCATTCAAATGTTAGGGCATATGTATTAAGATTGCATAATTAGAAAATATACATGTATGTTGTGTCGCATTACATATAATCACAATAAACATTTTCATTTTTTCGTGACTGAGGGCACCACCAGTGACTGCGATTTCCGCTCTTGAAGCTTATGGAAGAGTTGTGTGGATCTTAAACACAAAACGCGCTATTTGTCGTAGCCAATAAAACTTTTCTGTGGTTTTTCCGAAACTTGTGTGAATATAGGCAAGGATTCCTCAAAAAAAAAAAAAAAAAAAAAAAAAACCTCCAAGGGGAACATTACAACCTATGCTACGTCCCACGCACAGACAATTGTTCTTTTATCTACATCAACAGAATCGTGATTTTTTTTAATAAATAAAAATCTTTGTATATAAACACCATGAATTGCGAAAAAGTCGCAACAATAGTTTCGGACCAAAGCAACAGCACGCTCTTCATCAATCATTTATTTGCGACAGTTTTGTTTGACAAAATACCTTTCAAAATTCTTTCTAATGAAAACACGTTTTTTATTTATTTATTATAAACCTCCAGGGAAAGAAAAAAAAATTAAAATTTAATTGAATTAGAGAGAAAAATAATGTCTGTGATAAATGAAATCATATTGAATTTAATTACAGTCAAATTTATGAAATAAATTATTGGAGAAAAAATCAAAAGAAAAAAAAAAACTTTAGACTATTTCTCGAAAAAGACATTTCTTTAATATCACTTAAATAATTAATCTAATCTTCATTTCCATTAGCTTTAAGAAATATAAAAAAATAATTAAATTTCATTATATTTTTTCATCTACTTAAATAATCGAATTGCAGTTGTAAAACGAATAAGTTATCACCCAATTAAAAAAAAAAAAAAAATACAAGTCCGAAATTTAATTTTTACGAGCATGTATTCATGCAATTTTCTGAAAAAATAATTCTTTGTAAACTATTCTTATTTATATTTCTCCCTCCCTCTCTCTTTTTTCTTTTAATTATTTTGGCACATAACTTAAAATGCCTATTCGCTTACTTTATTTGTTTTTTTATTTTTGTTTTAAAAGCATTTCCCAAGCAACTGAAAAAAAAAAAGAAGTAATTGTAAGTATATCACGCAAAATTTAAATCCACTTATTCCTGAAAATTCGTACAAGAACTTTCGTTTTATTACTCAATGCATTTAATAACTTAAACTCGTTTATTTTTTCTCCCCTTCATGAATCATTTAACGAATGAGGTTAGAATTAGTATGAATTTGTTTGTAGAAACGGAATAAAACATTTTTTTAACATTAATAATAACTATAATAATGATAATAAAAATAATAATAAAATTTTCCAATAGCTTTTTTAGCCTTTATTAAATAATAAATAATGCTTCGTGACATTTAAAAAACTTTCTATTACATCATTTTGTATAACAATTCTACCTAACTGTCAAACTACACAAAAATTTATTCTTCACTAAATTTAAATGAATTTTCAAAAGAATTGAATCACTATTTATTTTTTATATCACATTTTCGGCTTTGTAACATAATTAAAAATTCCTTTTAAGGCCAAAAAGTCAAAATAACATTAGAAATTAAATTAAATTAAATATTTCTTCCATTTTGCACTCGTGTTTTGCAACAATGCTCTATGATCTTATGTGAATGATTCTCAAGAACGAATCAACAATTGTTTACAAATTTAATGGATTATGTATGGGAAATAAATACGCTGTAATTTAAAAATTGCAGCTCTTAGAGCTTCAAAACTGATAATTTTTAAAAAAGTTATTCATTATTCTTTAATATTAGATTGTTTTTTGTTCAATATTAGACTCTTGATTCTTATTTTAAGTTAAAAACAATTGAGTGATATCACGTTGTGAAACTTTGCAACGTAATATATTTAAATCTAATAACTTGATGTATATAGTGTCCTCACAAAAAATGAACAGTTTTTAGAGCTCTTAGTATAACATCAATGCAGTATCTTTTAAAAAAAATTCATCACTCTTTACTAAAAAAATAACTGACATTCATCGCCAAAGTAATTAAATTTAAGCCAATCAAAAATAGGAGTGGACCATTCAAATGTATTCCACCGATAAACTCTTGGTTCATATATATAGATACTTCGGAACTTCCAAAGATAATTCATTTATTTAAACAACTTGGTGAAATTTCCTCCAATAGTTGCTGAGGTAAAGCATTCTAGAAAAATCACAGAAAATAAGTAACACAAGCGCCACATCTCAGATGATATGTATAAAAATAATTTCACTTTTTTGCATTCTATGCATCCATTATACTAAGTTTGTATCCACGTGTTTGCACAATATTATCGGGCAATCTATCGAGTGACATGTAACAAATTTTACTCAAGATTTTTTTTTTTTTTTATGAGCATTTTGCATATGAAGTTTGATGAGATTCCATGCCATATAAGCTTAGGTATAGATACCAAATACATCATAAAAAATATTGGTTGAAAGCATGGTTCCTGTTAATGGAGGGCACTGAATCTTTGTAACGTCACATACTGCCATAAATAATAAGAAAAAACTACAGAACTGACATTTTAAAGTACAAAACTTTGAATAAACACCATAAAATGTAATAAACTGCAAAGCACAATTATTGCGAGTTTATTGCTTTTTACTTCCATTACCCTACTACCGTAGGTAATGGAAGTATTGTATTCGGTCTGAAAATTCGATATCGGGTTTTCACCTGATTTACACGTTTTAAGGTCCCCTGAGTCCAAAAAAGTGGTTTTTGGCAATTGGTCAGTGTGTATGTATGTGTGTATGTGTGTGTGTATGTATGTGGAGAATCTTCTGGCTATTATAGCTCAGAAACTAATAAAGATAGAGCTACGAAACTTTAGAATTCAAATACGTCTGGCGTACAGATGAAATTTCCAAATTTTGGTGAAAATTGAAAAACCGGAAGTGGGACATCGGAAACCGGAAATTGGACCGTAAGTCCGTATCTCAAAAACGGCTCTAACGATTTTCTTCAAACTTGCTATATAAACACTCTATTAGATGTCCTTTCGAATGATATAGTTGGTTAGTTCAAGAAAATTGATAGACGTCCTTTATAAATAGCTCAATTTCAGGCCTCCCAAGGGCGTTCCTTTAAAAACGCTTGTACGGATTTTTTTTAAACTCGCCATTTTAACTCAATTTTAAATATGCTTTTGTATGTAATTTATGTTTTCCTGTCAATAATTGAGTTTAACCGGAAATGGGACATCGGAAACCGGAAGTGGGACCGTAAGTCCGTATATCAAAAACGGCTCTAACGATTTTCTTCAAATTTGCTATATAAACACTCTATCAGATATCCTTTCGAATGATATAGTTGGTTAGTTCATGAAAATTGATAGGCGTCCTGTATAAATAGCTCAATTTCAGGCCTCGCAAAGGCGTTCCTTTAAAAACGGTTGTACGGATTTTTTTCAAACTCGCCATTTCAACTCACTTTTAAATATGCTTTTGTATGTAATTATTGTTTTCCGGTCAATAATTGATTTTTTGTGAAAGTTGGTATCTCAAAAACGGCTCTAACGATTTTCTTTTTTGATCACTTTTATGTTTTCTGATCACATTATCTCTCAAAAATGCATATAATACATGTAATAGCGGGTAATGGAAGTCGTGTGGTTGTTTCACACCAGATTTTTTTTTTTTGTGTTTATTCCATATTTTCTACTTATTGAAATATGCCACAATCTACTCCTTACAAATTTATGTAAAGAAAAAAACATATTTAATACTTCGTTAAAACTCGCACGTTTTTTTTTTCTTTCATTTATTATTATTATTACTATTATTATTGTTTGATAGAAATGGTTTCTTACAAAATGTTGCTAACATACTGATAGACACACATTTTCAAAAAAGATTTAAGTCGTAATCATGACACCTCAAAACATATAAATCCATCAAAAACCAGAAGTCGAAATTCATTTACAAATCGAATACTTTCTCTTTATATAGAGAAAATAAATATATAAATATCTCTTAAGTTTAGTCTTTATTATATTAAAATAAAATATTTACCGTTTTTATTTTTTATTTTAGGTAAACAAAATAAGTAAGTTTAGCATCATTTTTATAATATTTAGTACCTTTTTGTTTTTTAAGGATGAAACTAATAAATATAAATAGATCATTTTTGTTATGACTTTTCTTTTATAACTTGTCAGCTCTTACAATTTTTAAACAGGATGTTTTGTTATTAATATAAATTCTCCCCCCCCCCTCCCCTCTAACCGCACACATAATGATCAACATTTGTGTGTATTCTTACCTTATCCAACATTCAAAAGATAGAATTTGATTACTGAGCAGTGTATTTGTGCTGTACTACGCATTAAAAACTTGCTGGTATTCTATTCACTGTTTGTTTAATTTTTGATTGTTTTTTGTTTTTCTAATAGCATTATAATTTTAAAATTTTAAATCAGAATTTTGCAAAATTTTATAATTAAGAGTATTAAAATAAGATTAAGAGATTTAAAATAATGGTCAGTAGATTTATTTCTATTGCTTAATGTCATTGCTTTGTCTTTAATAAAAAAATTCCTTATTTAAACTTCATGAAACGTATACTTAGTACGCAGTTGTCAAGTAACTCGTTGAATTCTATAACAAATAAACTATGAAGTAGGGGAGAGTGGGGATGAATGGGACGCAGGATGAATGGGACAGTAACAAAATTTTTATGTTTTACATGCATCAGAAACCTGTCAATTTTTCTGATATATGGAAGTGCTGAGGTCATTCATCAAGTGTAGTTTCAGAGTTGTGCTATCCATAGAAGGGCAGAAAAAAAGTTAAAGTGTCTTTTTCTTCTGCCAAAGTAACTTTTAATGATTCAATTAGGTAGTAGTTAAGACATTAACTATATGCTTAAAGTTAATATAACTGTTATATGATGAAAAGGCATAATCTTTTACTGTGTTTATGCTATTCAAGAAGAATATTGACATATTTCCTGATTTATATGATCATGTGGTGGTGGGAATGAATGGGACATTCCCCACTATGTGCTTATTTAAAATTGTACATTATATAATGAAAAGGCATAATCTTTTACTGTGTTTATGATATTTAAGAAGAATATTGACAATTGTTCATTAAACATATTTCCTGATTTATATGATCATGTGGTGGTGGGGATGAATGGGACTATGTGCTAATTTAAAATTGTGCACAAGAATTATATTAAAACAAATCGTAAATAGATTTTCAATATTTTTATAAACTGTAGTTCAGTAGTTATAACATGGAATTATAAAAAGAGCATGGATTTAGAGAAAGATAGATTGAAATTAATTTTTCCGATTTTTGTTTATAATAATTATGATTACAAAAATTATAAGTTAGAATGTTTAATCAATAATATCAATAATAAAAAAATAAACTAATAATATTTTGATTAAAATCAAAATTTCAATCTAGCTAATTAAATAAATTCTAGTGATTATTAATGTAATACAGAATAGAATGCTTATTTTTCCCGATCAGTCGGAAACAAAAATTTATCTGGATAATTTGTACTCTATTATAATGATTTATATCTTTCTAGAGTCTTATTTATTTATTTTTAGATTAAATCTTATTAGATTAAATTACCAAAGCCTAGAGCACTAGCAATCGTGTGAACCAAAGAACTTCTGCCTTTCGATGTTATTTGAGTCAATACATCAGTTTTTGTTAATTTCAGTAAATCCATAGTGCGTAATAAAATCACATAAACCAATTTAACTTTAAAAATTTATTTAATTTCCATTTTGTTTTCTTTTATTTGTTAACTTCAGTCCTGTCCCATTCATTCCCATAGGTGGGGATGAATGGGACGATGCACATGCATGTAAAAAGAAATTGTTATTAATTAAAAATAATAACTTTTTATTAAAGTTAGTATTTTATTTGTAACTGATTACTGAAGTGTGCTTATGAGCAATGTTACAAAATTCTGAATTGCATATGGTGAACGTTATTAATAAAAATATGAAAAATGTCCCATTCATCCCCACTCTCCCCTACATAGCTAAATAATCTCTTTACATAGTTATCATTGCTTAAAAATCCTCATTATTTATTAATTTCTTGTATTTAAACCCAAAGATGGAACTAACAAAATTATACTTTGCATCGACATCTTCAAAGACGATCATTGGCCTTTTATAATACTTTCTAATGCAGAGGGCAACGACTTACCTGATTTTTTTTTTTTTTTTTTTTTTTTTTTTTTTTTCCACTAAGCATCATTTGTCTGCTTTTGTACGTCTTCCCCCACTTCCATATTAAAAAAAAAAAAAAAAAAAAAAAAAAAAATCTTAAGATCATGCATGGGCAGGAGGCCATCTTGAATGGTGCGATTTTAACGCCCCCTGGCACGCGTTCGAGTTTCCTTATTGTTGCCACCGTCCCCTCGTAAAAAAGTGGCTATAAAAAAGACAAAAATAGAGTCTAAGATTTATAAGTCATTCAAGTTAGTCTTAAATATTTCCCCTTTTGTATTTTTAGTGGGCAATAATAATTTTTTGGCCAAACCTGGCGTAGAAGGTTTTGAAGTGCATCTGCTTTAGTTATTTATTTATTATGCAACATAATATCCGCAGGTGAAGTTCTATATTTATATAAAAAATTGGCTTTTTTCGTCGAAAACGCAGAAGTTTATTGATGCATTTAGTTCTAAACGCCTGAAATTTAGTATTTTTTTACATAATGCAATAATTTATGACTTAACGATATGCTTAATATTTCTTGAAAGACGTTTGTTGCGAAAAAATCTAGTAATGCAATATTTTTATTTTTGTACACGATGATACAGAACAAATATTTTCAACGAAATTTATAAGAAAATGATAAAGTGTTGTTATTAGAAATAATGCGCTTAAAAATATATATACGTATAGATAATATTTAAAAAATAATAATAATAACCTAATATATTCTATTTGCGTTTACTTTCATTTATTACCGGACATTTATTTACGGATAATATATGATACGAGTATTCAGCATTATTATCAATAACTTTTTTTTTCTAAAAAACTAACCTATAATAATTTACTAATTTACTCTATTATAATAATAAAATTTTACTCATATGTTTATTTTAACATTTTAATTTTATTCAATATTAGGTTTTATTTGTAAATATTTTATACTTTTTCTATTTGAAAATCCGTTAGACAATAAGCTAACAATTCGTGTGATTTTCTATGTTTGTTTATCATAAATTTAAGTAAGTTAATTATATTATAGTATATTTAAAAAATGCATTTTTGTAAGTTTTTTTTAGGATTATGGATATTATCACAATCACTTTATCAATATCATCCCTACCCCTGCCATCATAATCACCATCATCATTATCGCCGTCGCCGGCATGTCATCAAGTATGTGCATAGAATAATGTGTTTGAATTATATAATATTAAATCGCAGAGCTGCCAACTTTCAAGGTTTTTTTTTTTTTTTTTTTTTTTTTTTTTCCCAGAAATTTTTAATACTAGTTTAATAAGTTTTTAGCAGTTTTCTGTTATTAAACATGATAATTTTTTTTTTAAAGAAATACTACCGTTAAAAACCGTACACGTTGGCACCTATCTTACATAATTTTGAACAAATAGAATTAGTCATGCTGTTACATTGGAAAAAATTCAGATAAATTAAAAAATAGTTTCAGAAAAAACAAGAAGATGTGGTAAAGATAATAAAAATTAAAAAATAATATCCAATTGACTACACGATCGCCCTATGCTTGAGGAATATGCCCTCCCTGGGTCTCAATTTTGAATTTGAAAAAAAAAATATTTGAAATTAGTGAAGAATTTTCCCATTTAAACATAATTATTTTTTTCATAAAATAACTTCTCAATTGATCCGGTAAGCAATTCCCAAATTTTTTTAGATCGTGTTTATTTTATTTAATAATAATGCTGTGAAATTAGGGAGGAGGGGAGGGACTAGCCACACTAAGAATTTAAAAAAAAAAAAAAAAAAAAAAAATCAAATTTTGAATTTTGCTTTTCAAAATTAAATGGATTTGAAGAAATTTTATTACACTTAAAGTTTTTATATTTTAATGCACGCATATGCATATTTTCTTTATTTTCGACAGTAATATATAAAAGAACAATATAATGTCCATTATCGCCTTAATAAAAATTTAGTGATTCCATTTTTTATTATTTGTTTTTTTATCTGCAAAAATGAGTTCAAAGGATAAAATGCAATTCATTTTATTAAGACGTTATAATGCATTCTTTATAAACAGGTTCCCAAATAGCCAAAGTGAAATTAATGCAGTCTTGCTTAAGTAGTCGAATTAAAAAATAAAATATGATTAATTTAATTTACAAAAGTTTAAAATATGATAAATATCCGAACTTTTTATAAATTGGGATTCGCTTTTGTAAAAAAAAAAAAAAAAAAAAATATTTTTCCACTTGTATATTTTTAAAAATAGGCATATAATTTTCTGTAAATAATATAATAATGTTTGTAATTCAAAAATATGTTTAAGAAATCACACAAATGAAAAATGTTACAACTTTGTAACTCTTGTATAATAATAAACTAGAAAAAATGTTTAAAACAATTTTAAGAAAAGATAAATTCTTCTCAATCGCTTAGAAGTAATTACAAACACCTTTATCCATATTTTATTTACAACCATTTGCAATTCTACAATGTTAGAAAAAAAAAAAATCGTAAAATATTTATATTTTACAATTTTTACAATATAATTTTTTTAAATATATTATATATATATAATATAATATATATATATATATATATATATATATATATATATATAAATTTATATGTATTACGACTATATATATATTACGACCAAGTCGTAACTGTATTTACGACTAAAAATCTAAATTTTCATCCAAACATAATTTTTTGGATGAAAGTTTAAATTTGTCTCACTGATTGCTTTTTTTTTTCTTATTTTTCATTTGGTTAACATTTTTTTATTATTCATTTTTTCTTAAATTTTAAAAATTTAAATATTTTTCCCTGAGTTAGTTTTGGGCAGAGTAAGGAAATTTTCTAACGTATCAATTTAAAATTCTTGCTAAAGAAACATGCACCTCATTAAGTAAAAATCTACATACTACGTGTATTTAGACTGTATTGTGTTTCTCTAAAAAAAAAACGTAAATTATCGCAACACATCATGCATTAGCATAATTGCATAAAATATATTTTAAATTGTAAAAAGCACATATTGATAAATGGTATGTTTTACTTTAACCAGCCTTATTTATTTGCAGTGTACTTTTTGTTTTTCCATCTACCAATTATTCGATGGATGGTATAAATACGAAAAAAAAGCCATTTCTCTGTTATTTTTTGTTATAAGCTAAATAGAAATAATTACATGGAAACCGGAAAAATCTTGTAATTTTTACTCTACCGGAATAAATTCAACTGAAATTACACTTAATGTTTTCGTAAATGCCATAATTTCTTTAGATATTTGCATTCTCAAGTTTGCTAATATAGAGAAGAAAAAAAAAAAAACATTTAAAAATACTTATTGCCACGCGATAAGAAACTTATTTGGTTCGTGATTCATTTATTATCCTAGATACTGACATTCGTAAGTAAAAGGGAATAATTCACTGGTCAAATTATTGACTTGTTTACCATTATGATTTCATCAACATTACTTTTCAACACAGCTTCCACACTCATGTATATAGCATAATTTTTAGAAATAAATTACTAGAACACTACTCGAGTAATCTTTTATCTCTCACGCAATTATTAGATGAATTGATTCTCGATACTTAAAAGAGTATTTTTTTTTTCCCTCAGACAATAATTACTCTTATGGTCCATGGACTGGAAAGAGGAATTACCTACCACTTACGGACTATTAGAGAAGTTTTGAACCTGGCTAATTATCATTGTAGTAAAATAAAAAAAGGGAGCTCTCTTGAAATTTTAGGAGTTCATTTAAGAACGATAACATGTACTGCTAAAAGCAGAGTCGATATTTCAGCTTTATTGAAAACCAATAAATGGAGGGAGGGCTTCGAATTTCTCTTTAATGTGCAAGGCAAACGAAGTAACCCGCCAATCAGACGTCCGCCACTAACAAACTAGAAGAGAAAATAATAAAATAAAAGAGTAGGGAATAAAAGGGGGGGGGGTGCAATTGAATATAGAGAATCGACTTCTTTCCCCCCCTCTTTTCGGGGTCGAAAGAAGAACGTTGATTGGCCAAAAGCAGAGTTTGATTTCCACCAACCAACCAGTGTTACTAAAGCATTTTGCTACATTCTCTCCTTTTTAGCTAGAGGCACTAAGTGAAGTCGTATTGTAAATTTCACCGGGTTACTTTATTTAGATGTTCATCGCCTTTTTAAAAATTGGCGACGATTTAAAAATTTAATTTAATTTAAAATATACATTTTTCACATGTAAAGCATTGTCTAAATGGTATTTCAGACACACAGCAAGTTAATTAATATTGAAACAAGTTAATTATTGAATATTACTTTATAATTACATTATATCAAAGACATTTCTTTTCTTATATAACTTTTAAACTGGTAAGAGTTATAAAAAGCACCACAGAACTGACATTTTAAAGTAATAAATACAAAACTTCGAATATATATCATAAAGTGTTATAACTCGCAGCAATTGTTTCGGGTCGAAAGAAGACACGACCCTTCGTCAGGCAAACAAAGTAGCACGAGTGTAGCAATATAAGAATTATATCGCATGAAATTAAATACTCTATTACATAGTTTAATCTATTGGCAGGCTGAAACAAAAATCTTTTTTTTTCTACCAATATTAAAAGATAATTAAGCACAATAATAATAATTAAAAAAAAATCATATATACATTATGTGCGTAAAAAAATGTTTGCTTTTAAATTTAAGATTTCGATGAATGTTTTAAAAAGTAATTTTTAATGGAAATTTAATTGTTGTAATGTCATTCATGAGCTTTATTTATTTATTTATTACTATCTCTTACCCATATGTATGATACTGAAAATATTCTTTAGGGGTAAAATTTTCGAAATTGAATTTTTGTTTCATTTACACGTTTTGAGGTCCCTTGAATTCGAAAATCATGTTTTCAGCCGTTGGTCTCTGTGTGTGTGTGTTATCAGCATATCTCACGAACAAATACTAGCAAGAAGTCCAAACTGGTATTCTAGTTCTGTAACATACAGTGATACTACACTAAACTTTTCGTTAAGATCAAGCAAATGGTTCGTATACAGGGACATCCAAGAGAATTCAAATACTTTATGTCTATGGGGGAAATATCTGGTTTGTACAGTGTAACATCTGTAGGATGCACTAAACGAAATAGAATGAACACCGCTCGTATACAGGGCTACCTAAAGTATTTGAATATATTGAGGCTATATACAATGTGATGTGCATACTGTTTATAGACAACATACAAGGAAAACCAAAATTAAAACGTTCTTATCTATTGAATGGAACTGATGGAAGTGCCTTGCTACGTTTTATTTTGCAAAAGAATACTGCTCAGAAAGGAAAATATTTTTTTCTTATCATCCGTTCTATAATTAAAGTACTTTTTTATGTTCTATTTTTAACTCTGATTTTTTAAATAATATATTGCTTTGATGTGCCCTGATTACGAAAGTCAATTTTTTAGCGATTGGTTTGTATGTATATATTTTATCAGCATAACTTCAAATTGAGTATTTTGAATTTCGTATAGGTTGCCACTTGATAAATTTAATCAAGATTGGCAGGTGTGAAGGTAAATTAATAAGAATAACAGCCTTGATTTTTTTTTTTTTTTTTTAAATAAACGTAGGCATTATAATTGAAGAGTGGGTTAAGGGCAGCTGTAGCCCCCCTCATATACAGAATAATATGGGAAATAAACCTAAACCTATTTTAAATTATTCCTAAACCTATTTTAGGTTATTTTTAAACTAGATTTCACTTTATTATCTTGCTTAGTTGATCGTACAGCTCAATCTACAACCTATCTATTTATAGTATTGAAATGTAGGGTAAGAGAAAATCGTGTGAGTGACACATCAGTTTATTTTTAAATAAATTTATGATAAGTTGAAAACGATGTGGATATTCAATTTCAAATGCTGTTTAACTTAATAGTTTCATTAATGACAAAAAACAATACGTTTTAAGCAAAACAATTATATTACATATTAAAGTTGTACAAAAGTGAGATATTTTAGTTTAAAGTACCCCTAAATATCTTTCAGCTAATCTGAAAAAAAAAAAAAATCTATTTTTATTTTTCCCAATGTAATAACATGAATATCTGAATTATTTTCCCCCTTATTGTTTTAATATTACTCTTATTGTTTTATTATTACCTTTATTGTTTTATTATTCCTAATGTTTTATCATTTATGTATTGTTCTATTATTACCCTTATTCTTTTATTATTACTCTCTCCAAGTAAAAGATCTGAAACTTTTATAGTAAAATAATTAAGATTTTAATCATTTGATTGGCTCAGAAAAGGTTTACAATTAAAGATTTTGACGAAATAAATTAATATGACACTATTATGTAAATAATTAAAAACCTTCCTTTGACAACAATTATAAAATTATACTTAAAAAAATAAATATATAATAATATTTTCGTAAAACATTTGCATTATATATATATAATCCATATATATGTATAAACAGAGCCCATTAACTGCAATGATACAAATACATGTTTTTATGTATTTGTGCAATAGATGGTAAAAGAAAAATAACATGTTACCTTTTTGGAAATTTTATTTTTAAAATGTTTTTAATTCCATAATTTGCTTAGAAAAGCTTTATATTCCAAATTTTTGAGAATACAAATTAATTTGGCATTATTATGTAAAGAATTCAAAAACTTTTCTTTTACAGCAATTATGGAATTATACATTAATATATATATATATATATATTAATGTATAATGTGTGTGTATGTATGTATATGTGTGTGTGTAAAACATTTGCATTATTATTTTTTAATTAATATATATATATAGAGAGAGTGATTACGTTAACTGTAATAATACAAATATATGTTATTTTGTAATTCTGCAATAGATGATAAAACTTTTGTCTCTTTTACATTTTCTTTTTAAAGGAATGGAGGAAAAGAGAGAAAAAAGTAACTTTTTCGCATTCATGACATCAGAGGGCGCTGCTATACAGAGAAATGAGAAAATATGATACATTCCTATTTTCACTGATTTACTGAGAAGTTACTTCAGTTTAAACTTTTCACCAAGAGTACGTTTATTTTCAAAATAATAATAAATATAATAATTATTATTATAATAATTGGTAAACACTAAAAGTTACATTTAAATATATAAATAAATAAATAATCATTTTACTTAATTTCGATAAACTTTTTGTCTATAAATTTAAATTTTACAAATGTCATTAACTCACAACTTATAAAATGTATTTATAGAAACTATACTTAAAAAATCACATTTATAAAATTATATATTACTTTATGTTGAACATTGACTATTTACACAGTTTATCTATATTAAAAGATATATTTAAAGAAAAAAAAACTCTCTAAATCCGACTTTTGAATTAAAATTTTGAAATTTCCTCATTGCTTTGATTTTGCACTTACATATATTGCTAATTCGCAGATATTCATAACTTCCATTCGAATTATTAATAGGTGATTAATAAAATGTCATTGAATATGTAATTGTAAGCCAGTTTCCTTCAATAAACTTTATTTGAATATTTTCCACCAGTAATTATCATTATATATAATTAGGATTTATCAGGGCTTAATATTCGAAAGGTGAATTTGTGTATTTTAGTCAGATATTAGTAGTGATTATTGACAAAGTATGCGTTTTAGATCGCCAGCATTATTTACTCATTATAATTAAATTTTAATATACATAAGATGTAAAATATTAATACATTATTATAGATATATTTATAGATCTATGAAAAGTATTTGGAACATTAATAGGTCTGAAACACTAATGATCAAATGCAAGTGTTAATTCACTGATATTTACAAATTAAATTATAAATATTAATCTGTGCTATTTTTTTAAATTATAATTTAATTTAGTAACTGTTAATGTATTTCATAATATGTTTAATTGAAAATATTCTCAGTCTAATTCTCAATAACATAATTTATGTTTTTAAGCCATATTGCATAATAACAGTCATGGTTGTAAACAGTAAATAGGTTTATATTGTTGATCTTTTACATTACTTTTTTTTTCACTATCATTAAATTTTTCGTAATATTTTTTTTTGGAATATTAGTAGTTTTTGAAATGTCAGTGTAGAACAAATGCACTATATAGAACAAGTGCAATTGTTAATTCAGTGATTGTTTGTAATTTTTATTTGGAAATTGTTAATCAGTCGCCTTAAATAAGTTATTTAGTTATAATTGTAAATCAGTTATTTCAAATATAGACTTTAGTTGAATATGCTCAACTAGTAATTGATGCTTAATTAAACTACCATTAATTAATTTAATTTAATTAATTTAGATTAATTTGATTAGTATTGATGTTTAATTAAAATTTACTTGAACATAATAATTAAAGAGTGAGTTTATGTTTGATAATCAAATTATACAACGCTTGAACTTGTAGATATTAAGCATATGTACAGTAGACCATCATATTTATTTATTATTATTATATTTTTCATTTTTTTAATATAATTATTAAAATTTTCATTTATCATGACTTGTAACGTCACCTCTAGCACTATACCTAAAATCTGCGATATATATATATATATATGTATATATATTCCGCTATATATATATATATATATATATATATATATTATTTTATATATTTAAATTAGTTTATTTCTCAAAATTGTGAATATATATACATATATAATCACAATTTTATAAAATAAACTAATTAAAAAAAAAAAAAAAAAGTTTTTTTTTGTTCGTTATTATCACTATTATTATTATTATTATTATTACTTTTTTTTAAATTGTCATATTTATATAAATAGCAGCCCCGACATACCAGTCGGGGTTTCAGTACATCACTTAGGAGATATCGCGGTACTGCAGCTGAGACTGATTTATATTTCAACTAACTTACAGTATAAAAATGTACTAGAAAAAGCCTAAAGGAATTAAAATTCCGAGAAGATAATCCTTAGCTATGTACACCATTGGAGACATTGATTTTAGAAAACATGATTACAAAATGTTATTTCGGAAGTACAAGAAACAGAAGCAAGAATATTTTTCATTCAATTTTTGTTTTGAGCTTCATACATGAACACTTTTAAACGAAACAGTTGATGCAAGATGAATATTCTAACTTCTTGTGAAGTTTAATTCGTTCTAACCTTCTAAGAAAATTTAACGAATGCAGGGATTCTATAGAATACATAAAAAGAAAGGTACAAATCAAGCTATTTAAAATTATTTGAATATATGTATATATATATATATATATATATACATGTATGTATAAAACCAGGATTTTATTATTATTATTATTATTATTCTGACTGATCAATTTTAGTGATTTTTATTTTATTTTGTTTTATTTTATTTTTCAAAATTAGACAGTAAAAGCCTTTTATTCAGATTTTTTAGTTTTAACTTTTATGTCTGATGAATTCATGTTGTTTAAAAATTTCATCTTAGAATAATAACAAAAATTGCTAGTGAAGATTTCTAAAAAACATAAATACAAATACAAGTTAAGCTTTTATAATGTATGAAAATAAATAACTAATAAATTCATAATATTTGAGATAATTGGTAAGTATATTAAAATAAATAAATAAATAAATAAATAACTATCATAACTTTAGAATATTTATTTTAATTTGTTTCTAAAATAGAATAACGCAATTATTATTATTATTATTATTTTAATCAGAGTTCGACTCTGATAAAGGCAGTGGTTACACAAACCTAGGTTTTTGCCGGATTTTTATAGATTTTTATAGATTTTTTTTTTTTTTTAATTAATATTTTTAAAGATTTTTTTTTATTTTAAGTGGTTCGTTTAATAAAGTGGTATGTTTAATTAAAGTGTCCAGTGAAGCAGATAAAGTATATATATGTGAAAATAAATAATAAACAAATGCAAATAAATACTTGATATTTTCTGGTGGAAACAGAATTTGTAACAATCTATTTTAACATTAATTTAAAATATTTCTTTCGTGTATCGTAAAATTTACAGATTCATTACAATTGTAAACGAGATTAAATATATCAATATAATTCATACGGGTAATTAACGTAGATAAAAAGAAAAAAAAAAAAAAGAAAAGAAAAAAACATAAGAAAAAGAAGTCTTCTATAAAATATTTCGTAACTTTAAAAGAAAATACTCAAAAGTAAAGATATTAAATTTATAGTAAAGAAACGCGTTATTTCTTTTTATCTTAATAAATATTATAAGATGGTAAAGAAATAATATTTTTTCAAACCAAATTACTAAATATCGTTAAAAGAATATGCTCTGTTTCTTAATTTATTGTATCAGAAATGTGTAACCACTTAATTTAGTCATAGAATCAGGTAATTGGAAGATTTAATTTGTGTAACTGATATAATGGATTTTTATATTATTATAATTTAATTTAATGTTTTAATGATATAATTATAATTTTGTATTTTTGTTAAAGCATTTTAATAATGATTTATGGGATTTAAAAAATGTAGTATATAATAATTTGGATTTAAATTAAAAAATCTGGTATGAAACAACCACACGACTTCCATTACCCACTACTACACGTATTATGTGCATTTTTGAGAGATAATGTGATCATAAAACATAAAAGTGACCTAAAGAAGCAGAAACCTAAAATTTTTACACAGAAACTTTATACACATATAAAGACATATAAAACGAAGCTTACACATAGCGAGGTAAATAAATAAGAGAAAAAAAATGGTAGAGTTATTATTTTTTTTTTTTAACACAAATTTCCGAGATCTGAAGATGGCCTACCTAAGAAGGATAACTATTAATTTTCCTCTAATAACCACGTAATACATGAGAAAGAAAGAGATTTATATAACAATTTTCAAGAAAATCGTTAGAGCTGTTTTTGAGATACCAACTTTTACAAAAAAGCAATTATTGACCGGAAAAATATAATTACATACAAAAGGATATTTAAAAGTGAGTTAATATGGCGAGTTTGAAAAGATTCCGCGCAGCCCTTTTTAAAGGAACGCGCTTGTGAGACCTGAAATTGAGCTATTTATGCAGGACGCTTATCAATTTTCCTGAACCAACCAACTATATCATTCGAAAGGACATCTAATAGAGTCTTTATACAGCAAATTTGAAGAAAATTGTTAGAGCCGTTTTTGAGATACGGACTTCCGGTCCCACTTCCGGTTTCCGATGTCCCATATCCGGATTTTCAATTATCACCAAATTATGAATAATTCATCTGTGCACCAGACCTGTCTCAATTGAAGTTTTATAGTTAGTTCTATCTTTTTAGTTTCGGAGATATGATAGCCAGAAGATTCCATGCATACATACATACACACACACTGACCAATTGTCAAAAAACACTTTTTTTGACGTAGGGGACCTCAAAACGTGTAAATCAGGAGAAATCTTGATATCGAATTTTTAGACCAAATACAATACTTCCATTACCTACGGTAGTAGGGTAATGGAAGTAAAAAGTAGTTTTAATATCAAAAATCGTTCTCCCATAAAATGGTTCAATATGCTTTATTTTTATTTTATTTATTTATGTTTTCAAAGATATCTGTGACTATTGATTTTTAAAATTTATATTTTATTTTTAAAATTTATGTCAAAGAGAAAGCGTCTGAGCTATATTATATTTCAGAATTAACATTTAAAAATTCTTCGCAGAAAAGAAATTCGCAGATCTAAAACAAGAAAGTCATTTGGCTATTTTTCGTATATTTTAAAAAGTTAAATTCTTAAGATGTAAACAACTTTGATAATAAAACTTTCTACAACTTTAATGTTATCAAAGGTAAAAAATATAACAGGAGAAAAAGATATTTTTCAAAATCACGTTTGTTTGGCGAGAGTTTCATTTATTTGGCAGTTTATTTGGCTTTGTTTTATTTTTGTGTAACCCTGAATCTCTCTTTCTACGATAAGCTAAGTTAATTGCAGGTGTCTGTTTTTTTCCTCGTTTATCCTGACTCCACCTTCATCTAGTTGTCCATTGGCAACATCGTAACCGGCCCTTTGGGGCCCATTTCTTCCTAAGGGTCCCCAACATTATCAGGCCTGATAATGGCCCATCGTACAGGTGAATACTAGAAATCCGATATTGACTCCCTCTTAATGGTTTTACCCGAGGACGCATATCATTTGGATTGTTTTTCTTCCCCTTTTTTCTACAGTTTTACAATTTCTATTCTTTTGAAAGAGGCAGGAACATGCAATTTTAAATGGATTAAGATGATGATGATTTTGATTTTCTTCTATATACGAGAAGGAAGAAAGTGTTAAATTCATTAAATATTTCGAGTCCTGAGATCTCTTCACAAAGATTTGGTTATTTTTAGAAAATATTTATCGGTCTCTGTGTGTGTGATTTATTTATTTATTTATTTATTTTATTTGGGGGGGGGGGGGGGGGTGAGCGCTATATCGGAGAATAATGGACGGAAATACACAAAATGTTACATTTGGTTGGACTTGGACCTTGATACAAATTTCTTGTTATTAAATTTTGAAATATCTCGTTGAAAAGAAGACGTTGTTAGGCTTCAATTTTCCCCATTTTTGAGAAAGCTGTATTTTAGCTTCTCTAACACACTATACTATATCTATACTATAATAAGTGCATAAAAAACTTTATGTGAGATGGTCATTACGAACAAACATGTTAATATTATTTGTTAATCAGCATATGTAGATAGATGGCGTCACTTTTTATTATTATGTGTGTTTTTAATTAGAATCTGAACTAAAAAATAAGAATTACAACCCGAATATTAAATCTTGCGAAAATTAAAGGCTTTATTTTTACATGCATAAAATTAAATTAAACCTGACTTACCTTTCTCCCGCCTTTCCCTCGATACTTCCCACCCCACTAATCACTTTCGAAAATATCCTCAATCGACTTGTAGGCCCCCAAAACCTATATATACCAATTTTGAACGGTCTAACTCAGTTTATAATTTTTTGCCCCTTCCCGCCCCCTTAATAATTTTTCACTTTCGAAAATATCCCCATTCGACTTGTAAGCCCCCAAAACCTATACATACCAATTTTGAACGGTGCAACTCAATTTCTAATTTTCTGCCGCCTTCAACCCTCTTCCGTTCCCTAAAAATTTTACACTTTTGAAAATATTCTCATTCGACTTGCAGACCCCACAAACGTGCATACACCAAATTTGAACAGTCTAACTCTATTTATAATTTTTGCGTCCTTCGCCCCCCTTCCCGCCCCCTAATAATTGTACACTTTCGAAAATTTCCTCAATCCACTTGTAGGCCCTTAAAAGCTATACATACCAATTTTGAACGGTCTATAACGCAATTTCTAATTTTTTGCCCCTTCACCCCCCTTTCGGCCCCCCTAATAATTTTACACTTTCGAAAATATCCTCATTTGGCTTGCAAGCCCCCAAAACCTATACATAACAATTTTGAACGGTGCAACTCAATTTCTAATTCTTTGCCTCCTTCCTGTGCCCCCCCCCCGTAATAATTTTACACTTTCGAAAATATCCTTATTGGACTTGTAGAATGTAGGCCCCATAAATCTATTTATACCAATTTTGAACGCTCCAACTCAATTTCTAAATTTTTGTCCCCATCGCCGGAGGAAAACTCGATTCATCTGTAAAGGGATCCAGAGATAAAATGTTGTGGGAAAGTGTTAACCGTTTTCCTTTACATAGTAAAGCCATTTCTTCCCCAAATTCGGACTTTTGGATAAATTTTACTATGCATGTTTCAGCTTTTTCTAGCTCTAGGATATTTAAAGGACCACTTACTTTTGATTTGCTTTTCATATGATTAAAAAATCTTCGAACATATTCTATAGTTTTTAAAAGTTTTCGATAATTAGAAAATTTTTGTAAGTGAGGTAAAAGATCGTTATTATTAACACCGGAAAATTTAGAGTCTAATTCCACTGGAATGACAATAGTTTGTTCCTGAACTAAGATGTGCATGTTGGGTGTTTCAAAATTGTAATGCCATTTTGGGCCTTCCCACCAATCATCTTTAGCTTTAAGTTTAGATGGTGATAATCCTCGCGTTGCACAATCGGCAGGGTTATCTTTGCCTGGAATATGTCTCCAGAACTCTAAGCCGGTAAGATATCTTATTTTATTGGCTCTATGAGCTGCAAATTGATTGTCTTTATTCGGACGATTATTTATCCAGTTTAAGATAATGGATGAGTCACAACACAAATAGGTTAAATGAATAAATTTAGTTGACTTTTTAATTGTTGTAATTAGTGCTGCTAATAGTAAGGCCCCGCATAATGCCAATTTTGGCAGGGTAATTTCCTTTACGGGTGCGACTCTCGTTTTCGAAGCAATTAAAGAGATATGGATTGTATTTGCGATGACCTTTAAGTAAGCTACTGAAGCATACGCCCTCGGAGAGGCATCACAAAAGCCAATGAATCTCAACTTTAATGTCAGTAGCATTTAATCCTAAAAAGCGAGGAATTGACATAGATTTAAATTCATGCATTTCATTACAAAAAATGTTCCACTTCTGTAAATCATCTGGGTGGATTGGCTCATCCCACGTTGTTTTTTGTTTCCATAATTATTGTAAAAGTAATTTTAGAATGATAGGTGATGGTGAAATAATACCTAGGGGATCGTAGATTGGGCAGTTACGGAGAGCAGTTTTCATTTGGTTTTTAATGTTCTGGTTAGCTACTGTTCTAACCTGAAGAGTGTCTTCACTCAAATTCCAGAACATCCCTAGAATTCTTTTTTTTTTCATTTTGTCAAAAAAATATACTACGCAATCAGCTTCCTCATCATCAAGAATTTTGGAGAGAGCTTTTCGGTGGCTACAAGCGCATTTCCTAAGTGGAAATCCACCTGCCTGCATTAGAGCCTGTAGCTCCATTATTGTATCTTTTGCTGAGTCAATGGATTCTGCCCCCGCTAACAAATCATCTATATAAAAACATGAAGTTGGAATAGGCTATATTTAATTGTTTGCCGTTTTGAAGTTTATTTTCAATCGAAAAAAATCTTGAAATAGCACCTGATTGACTGTCACCTAATGACTTAGCTGGTTTAAACGGAAGGCTTGTTATATATCTCCCTAGTTTATTTCTCTTTGTGGTTGTTAAGTAAATTTTTTCTATGGAATCATTTTTTGTAGGTTTAATTTCCAAATTAGGAATTGATTCGTTGTCGAAGAATTTCTTTAAAGCATTGTTTAAATCGTCTTCAACACTCGTGTAACACACTAATGTTAAATTGGTAAGCTGAAAACTATCAACTCGTCCTGAGAGGATGAATCCCAATTTGGTAGGAAATGCTGTGAACGTTTCCGATTGCCTTTGAATAGGACTGCCATTGCATATTAATGAAACGATTTCTGCTCCAAGCAAAATGTCCACAGAACCACTCACATATAATTGAGGATCAGCCAGCTGCCATTCTTGAATATGTGGCCAATCGTGCTGCACCAATTGGAAATTGGGGAGAAGTGAGGGGACCTTATCGACGATAAAAGAGCTAACCGAAAATGACTCTGACGAAAAATGAGGCGTAAATTGAAATTGGGTTTGGTTTAGGGCTGTTTCTGCTAAGACACAATTGGTCCCAACTTAACCATGCGATGTGCTCCGTAAGGGCAAATTTAGTCGCTTAGCACACTCTTTAGTATTTAATGAATTTCGACTAGCATTATCTATCAATGCTTTACAACAAATAATTTTACTTTTACTTGATTTAACTTTAAATAATGCTGTTCACAGTAAAACATTACTCGAATGAAACTGAGCACTATTTGAAACCGAAACATCTGGCGATGCATGATTCGCCCTTTCACAATTTTGATTTTTAACATAAACATGCAATACGGTATTGTGTTTATCGGCACAGTTCTTACAATTGATGCTTATCCTACAATTCTCCAGCCTATGATTTTGGCGTACGCAATTTTGGCATAACTTATTTAATTCAGCAAATTTCCATCTTTCCTTAATAGATTTCGAATTAAAAGTGGGACATTTAAATAGCGCATGATGTTCATTACAAAGAATGCACATATTTTCTTTCCTCAAAATTGTACTAAGTACATTATTTGTTTTCTTCCAATTAGCGAATTTTATTTCCGGTTTACATTTTATTTATTCAACATCGCGAGCTTCGCGCCCAACAAATTTTCTAAAAAGCTCAAGATCAGGCAATTTATCATTATGTAACATTAGCTCCCATCTGTGTTTTAACGATTAGTCTAATTTCCCCATTATGAATTTTAATATAATTAAGTCACTTAACGCATTAGAATCTAAATCCAAATTTTTTAAATTTCCGATTGCTTCATTACAAGTATCTAATAACGCAAGGAAAGTTTTAGCATTATTTGCTTTTACAATTTTCATAGAAAATATTTCGTTAATTTGACTTAGTGCTAATTGTCTTTTATTTTCGTATCTTTCATTGAGGGCCTTATTCACCAACTTCCTAACACTCGGATTAAACCATGGATCATCAAATCCGAGAATTAAAGTAGCCGGTGAACAGTGGATTTGGTTGATCCGTAGAACAGAGGTTCACTTTCTGCTTGGCGAACTTCCGTAGCGAGAAACTGCCTATCTTTGTAAACATAACTTAACAATTCTAATATGACGCAGTATGGAGAGATTTGATTGGTTCATTTGTTTTTTATTGATTTGAATGTATTTTACATTGCACTAGAGCTACATTATGGGTAATAAGGCTATATTTAAGTGGTTCATTTGTTTTGAGTACATTTTACGTTGCACTAGAGCTACATTACAGGGAATTAGGCGATATTTGATTGGTTTATTTGTTTTTTATTGATTTGAGTGTATTTTACATTGCACTAGAGCTACATTATGGGTAATTAGGCTATATTTAATTTTTTCATTTGTTTTGAGTATATTTTACTTTGCACTAGAGCTACATTACAGGAAATTAGGCGATATTTGATTGGTTTATTTGTTTTTTATTGATTCGAGTGTATTTTACATTGCACTAGAGCTACATTATGGGTAATTAGGCTACATTTAATTGGTTCATTTGTTTTGAGTATATTTTACGTTGCACTAGAGCTACATTATGGGAAATTTTGGTCTTAACATGCGCGATAGTGATTGCCGCGGAGCCGAGTTACGTGCGTTTTCAGATTCATAGCTTTATACAGCCATGTTTCTTTGTTGGTTCATATACCTTAGGGGTATATCTAATTATGCATGTATTTTTTTTTTTTTTTTTTTTTTTTCATTTTTAATTAATAAGCACTAAAAATAAAATTTGAATATTAAATAGTTTACTTTCTATAATTTTTTAAAGAATTATAATAATGCGAATAAAGTAAACGTTGTCTGTAGAAAATGGGGATATTTGGTTGCCGTACTCATTGCCCACAACGTAGCACTAGTTCGACGTAAAACTCACTCACTCAATCTCTTGTTGGTCAAGTTTATGAAAACTAGGGAATTTTCCCCTCCGCTGAAATGTTGAGATGTAAGTGTTAATGAAAAATTCGAAACGATATGTGTCTGGAGAAATGAAAGCGTATCATTTGATAACTTGAAAATATGTTTTTTATTTTATTTGTATATTCTCATAATTTTTATACCGATGTGTTTCGATTCATTTGAATGCGGTTTTAGAATCCTTGAATGTTACGAATTAACTGAGCGCGAAGTGAAATATTTGATATGTGATTTACGTATTATGGAGTCAACAGAAATTTCAAAATGGAAATAAATAAATAAATAAATAAAAGTCATGTTGCATATATTGTAAGTTTTCATGCTTTTTTAATTACTTTTAAAGTTATATTTTTATTCTGAATTTTCATTTATTTAATTACATTTATTGTGTTGTTGAAATTAATTTGCTCTTAAAATTTCGATGACAAAACGTGCATTTTGTTAAGTATTTGTTTATTTATTAAAATATTGTAGTTAAAAAGTTAATTAACCATCGCCATTTTATGAAATTTCTTCGATAATTTTATTTAATTACGTTAAATAGCCGTCTGCATTAATATTTTTTTTCATTTCGAACGTAAACAAACGTTTTGTGAGGTTGCCATAAGATAAATTCATTTCCTTGGTTCGTTGGCGCACGGATAATATCGCCAAAATGTAAACTAACACCAGTGAACCTCTGTTCTACAGATCTGCCACGGATTTTTGTTGGAGAATACCGATTTTTGTATGATCGAGCGATTACCACTGATCAGAGGTTTAATCCGAGTGTTAAGAAGATGGTGAATAAGGCCCTTAGTATTTCCCAACATTGATCTAAATTTTCCTCTTTTAGAGCGAATCCTCGAGTTAATTTAGCTGCATTTCCGTGAACTGACGAATGTAAATATTGCAGCTTTTCAATTTTGGATAATTGATTATTATTTAGAATTGTTGAATTAAAAATCTCTTTGAAAGAAATCAAATTTTCGGTTTCACTAAAAAATTTTGGTATATTAAATTTAGGTAATTTAATAAGAGAGGATTTAACATTTTTCTCTTCTTTATTTTTCAAGTAAGTATCTGAATCATACGCATTTATTTCTGTTTTTTCTTCTAACTCCACTAGTAAATCGAAAACAATTCCCTTATATCTTAAATACATATCCATGTAATCCTCATTCTCTTTAACGGATAAATTTTTAAATGTCTCTGCGAGTTCATAAACATACGATTGAACTTTGCTTTTCAATAATTTAACTTTGGATTGTTCATTTCTACTACACTCTTTAACTCTATTTCTAAAACTATCGATTTCTTTACAAAAAATTTCAAATAATAAAACTTGCTTAAATAATTTCGGATACATTTTAGAATATATAAGTTTAAATATACATGAATATAGCTTTTCGAATTACAGAATAAACACACTTAAGAATAAGAAAAAAAAAAAAAAAAACCATCTCAAGAATAAATGATTACGAATAAATATTAAATACATATTAAATATATTTCCATATTTTTAAATATGTTATTTTTCAACATCATCAATAGCTCCGATTGCGAAGACGAACCATTCTATGTTTGCTTAATTAGAATTTGAACTAGAATTAAGAATTGCAATTCGAATAAATATTAAACTTAGCGAAAATTAAAGACTTTATTTTTACGTGCATAGATTAAACTAAATTTGACTCACCTTTCTCGCGCCTTTCCCTCGTTGCTTCAACTAAGAAGAGCCACACATCACCACAATGCCGAATCCAAATTTATTATGAAGTTAAATTTAATCACAGACTTATTCAGAATATTGATGCAACAAAAGAATATCAACATTTTACAAATTTTTAACTCGACTAAAGTTTTAAAAGGAGTTTCGAATTATACTTGTTGTACGTATTTTTCTGATTTAAATGAATTATCACAAAAATACAGAATAAAGTTTAACAGAGACTAATATTCCTGATTGCAATATCATTTAGAATCGGCTACGAATGAAATCTAAATGCTTTTCACTTGAATTGAAGAATATATCCCGAAAACAATAAAAAAAAAAAAAAAGTTTTTGTCTTTTTCTAGTCACGTGTCTGTCTGCTTCTGATCAGCTGGCGCTAGCATATCTGTTTCGATTTCTTCAACAATGTGATATTTTCCAAATGACTATAACTTAGCATCTAATTGTAGCATCAAACAGTAAAATCATCAAACAGTAAATAGCATCAAACAGTAAAATCTCTGTTATGAAAAGCTATGTTGATAATTTTTTTTGTGCTTGTCAATTGGTAGATGGCGTTTTTTTAGAGAATGATATAGAAAAATTTTTAGTAATAGCCACATCATGCTATTTTTATTATTATTATTATTATTATTTATTTAGCTATCAATAAAATTAACTAGTGGATTCACCACTTAAAAGGCTTAACGTTTCTTTTGTATTGTTCATTACTGAATTTTTATTTATTCTTTATACTAGGGGACCCATAAGTTTGCAAATACATAAAAATATCATAAAAGTCGCTAATAAAAACTGGCATACTTCAACGCAGTTTAAGAAAAAGTCATTTTCTCGAGAGTGGATTTTTTTACTTTTTTGAGAACAGAAAAAAAATAATTTAAATTGTCGTTGATAGATGGCGTGACACGATTGAAATCTTATGATTTCTTTAAAGAAAACGATGTTTATTTCTATGCAAAGTTTTCTAAGCAAAATGACACTTTTTGAGAAGTTCTTCAAGGTTTCTGTTATTATTCCAAGTAATCACCTAAACATTTTTCAAGTTTTCCTGTTTCGAAACTCGCGTAAAGCTTAATCCAAAATAATCTCACCAATAATACACCAAAATATACCAATAATACATCAACAGAGCTAGTTCTTTTCCTGATGCTGGTAGACAGGAAATGCCGAGTCCGATCTCTATCTCGCTCATATATCTAGCCTTTCAAAGCTTTTCATAGTTTTCTCCAAAACTCACATACGAGCTAGGACCCTTTAGAAAGACCCCACAGATTACATCACGCCCTGGCATAGGATCCTTGTGTATTCAACCCTTATACGAACGCCAACAAATCCCTAACATTGCAATAAAAAATATATAGATGCATTCACAAGTAACAAGCAAAATCGTAAAAACGCTCTTAATCGTATATCCTTCATTTTTTAAGATTATAATTCATGTGACTGCTAATACCCTCTCAAAATTGCATTCAGAGCCTGAACGAAAGTTTTTTTTTTTTTTTTTTTTTTTTTTTCTGATTAAATTAATTTATGTTTCTAACTCTTCATTATTTTAATAAAATGTTTAAACGCATTTTATATCTAACAAAAAACTTTTGGATTCCACTTGCATTCTAATTGTTTGCATTTTCATAAGGAATATATCCCAAAACAACTTCAAACTAGTATAGGGTTGCTATCACAAAACATTCTGCTGTATCATTCTTTGGGTTGACGGAAACAGTAGCACTAAATACCGTTTAACATAAACAAATACGTAATCCAAGCTTCTCACAATAAGGATTTTACATGTCCAGTTTCGTGCAATTTTAACCAACAGATGCAGAGATGTAGTAGCCATATGTGAAATCGCAGAAGGTGAATGACAGCAATGTGACTTGCAGGTGACTATGCACGAAAAATCTAATCAGCATTCTTCTTCATATATCGATCATCTCACATATGCAGTCTCGTGCATTGATACGCTCTATAGGTTGGGATATAACTCACACAGCAAACTTTTATCCATAGAACGTGGAAAAGACGTCGCAGTGTGATGATATCGCAGGTACGTGACGTTTCTCCATATACATCTGAGGGATATTGTACAAACATGGAAATGTCCTCTATTTTTGACATGAAACATTGCAAATTCGTCGCATTGAAGTGCAAATGAGAATTCGTGATAATATCGTGATCTCAGAGACATTTTGTTGTCCAATTTGACTCAATAGAATAAGTTGTAAAAATATCGCAAAATGCTATCACAATGATATACTATTCACAAAGTGACAATATATGAATGGGGCGGTGCAATGTATCTGCCCCCACGCACAGGTAAAAATCTGAACATAGCAGAGTCTTTTGTCAACTGATATGTAACCAAATTATTTTATTATTCAGTTTCAAAAGGTTCCTCACAAGTCAAGTTTGGAGAATTTATTCGCTATAGAAACTAAGATATTACTTTTCCATATGTGGGGAAACAAAATAAAAGCGCCCTCGGTTAGCCGAAATGCACCCAAATTGAATCAGCAAACTATTCCACAATTATTCTCTTACATACCAATTTTCTCCAGTTGTATACAACGGAAGCATAGAGAGATAGAGCCTTCCCGCAGATGGGAGAAATCGCAGCCATAGCAGCGTTTCCACTTAGGAGATTTCACCAAAAGTTGATAGGCACTGGTTTGAACCAAGATGGAACTATAGTTTAAAATGTACAATATATATGTACTAATATCGCCAAGTAGTTAAAACTCGACCACTTTTTTGCAAAGCAAATTAATTGCCTTCTCGTAAACGGAATTAAATTGCAATAAAAATGCTCCACTTGTTGCCGACATGCACCCAAATTAAAAGAGCATAAATTTACATAATTCATTAGCATAATTTATCATATATCATGTTTGATGCGTTTATATACTACAAAAATTGAGATATATTCTTGACTTAAATGAGATGAATCACAACACAGTAGCACCACCAACTGGGTGATATATTCTAAAAGCTAATCAGCAGCAATTTCAATAAAAGTCTAAACAATTATCCATCGTGCATAAATCCCGCCCATTTGTTCATAAAATACTACAAAATTTCCCTAACTTATCATACACGCATAGACAAATAGTCATTTTCTAAAAATGAGAATATCTTGTTTAGGACGTATCAAAACGTGTAAATTCATCGAAAACCGGAAGTCAAAAATATTCACGAATCGAATACTTTCTTTCATATCATTTTATATGACAGCGCGATTTACCAATTAACATGAACCAAAATTTATTCAATATGTTTTCTCATAAAAATCGGTGCAATTTTCACCAACAGATGCTGAGATATAGCAATGAGAAACCGCATAAAATATTAACAATAAGAATATTTTTTGATAATATATACTCACTCATGTCTACTACCTACGCAAGTTTGGAACATTTATATAAGATAGAAGCTGAGATATACCTTTCCTGTAAACGGAATATATTGCTGAATAACAGCGC
Organism: Salticus scenicus; assembly: GCA_963930645.1. Classification (NCBI taxonomy): domain Eukaryota; kingdom Metazoa; phylum Arthropoda; class Arachnida; order Araneae; family Salticidae; genus Salticus; species Salticus scenicus. Next base: position 194,231,716 of record OZ005655.1, on the reverse strand, counting down.
CACCATTCATCTGATATGATCAACAAAATTTTACCTGATAACCATTTTACACGCCATTCTAATAAAATAGGATTTGAACAAATATTAAGGGCACGGTTTACAAAAGTATAGAAAGCAGCCATTTTTTGGTTAGATGGGTGACATGAACGCGCATTGGGAGGAAGGGAGACTGCAAAATTTTTACGATAGACGGTGGTTAAAAATCCTTTTACAGTGCGAGAGACGAGGGTATCAAGAAAATAACCTCGTCTTGATATACCCTTTTCTTTTACTGCAAGGAGGGAGACTGCAAAAATTTTGCAGTCTCCCTTCCTCCCCATGCGCGTTCATGTCACGCACCTAACCAAAAAATGGCTGCTTTCTATACTTTTGTAAACCGTCCCCTTAATATTTGTTCAAATCCTATTTTATTAAAATCTGAAATTAAACACGTGAAAGCCATTGCAATTGACAGAGGTTATGACCTTTCCATTATAGACAACGCCATCCAAAAATTACAGCTCCCTCGTATTTCGTCTACTAAATCAGTCTCTTCTAATATCAGTATTGTCTTACCCTATTTTCCTAAATCCAGTCACACCATAGCTAAAATTCTCAAACAATATGATTTTAAAATGATATTTTCGCCTTCCAATAAACTCACCTTTTCTCCGTTAAAAGATCCCATTGATGTGCATAATTCTTGGGGCATTTATAGTATTTCCTGTCAGTGTGGTTTATCAAATATTGGCCAAACTAAACGCAGTCTTAAATTTCGTCTAAAAGAACATATGAATTACGTCCGCAAACAAGAAACCAATAAATCGGCTATTTCTATACATTGCTGGGAGGAAAATCATAATTTTAAATTTAATTCAGCTAAAATAATTTGCAGACCTAAATCCATTCATGAACTCGATTTATTTGAAGCTTTTCATATTTATAAAAATTATAAAAACCTTGTAAATTGTGATTTCGCTGTTCCCTATTTGTCTGATTGTTGGAAATTTTACATTCGGTCCACATTTTTTTTTATTTTTCTACTGTTTACACAGCTAACATTCCTAAATTCCTATTGGCCACATACTCCACCTTTCCCGTAATCCTACTGGTTGAACTAAATTCGGTTCCTCACCTATATATACGAGCACTTCTCCAGATTCCGAATTCTTTTTGCCCTGAAGGTACGCTTAAGACTACCGAAACAGCTGTATGTATCGCAAATTTGTTTCTTTTGGCGTTTCTGACGTAGTAGTTTATTCGGGATTTAATGGAAATACATGTTTTATATATACTTTATACTAAGTTCGGTACACTGTAGATGCCAAACCTTCCCTGTAATGAGAGGAAATCACAGCGTGGCAGCGCCACCTGTTAGGTGATATAGTCTGAAAGTTAATCAGCACCAAATCAAACCAAGGTCCAACTAAATATCAATTTCGTTTAAATTAAGTCCATTGGTTCATGAGGTACAGTGTTCAAAAAGCTTTGTTAACTCTAAAAGCAGAAATTTTCTATAAAGGATCGAATCATGTTCAAGAAATCTCAAAATGTGTCAATTCATCGAAAATCAGAAATGGAAATTTTTCTGAATCTTATACTTCCTTTATATATATGCAGAACATATAATAATAAATTCACTTACTTAAAAATAAGTAGTTAATTTCAATTAGTTCAAATGCATTATGTTTCAGCTAAAAAATGTTAACCCTTTAACAAGTTTAACTGACCGTCGTAACATATAGTAGAAATTGGGTTTACTCGGAAATTTACTTATTTACTTATTTTTTAGATTAAACTTTATCATAAATAATAATAATAAAAGAAAAAAAAGAAAAAAAACTATAGTTTGAAATGTTAAATTTTACTTAATAAAAATAATTTTCTTTAAATATACAAAAAATTATAGTTAAAATACAATATTGAATCTTTAAATTTAGCCAGAGTCATCGATCATTTTCTTTTAATATCAAAATGATAACTCAACATAGCGAAGAATTTAAGACTATTATTATTATTATTATTATTATTATTATTATTCGCTTCAACTTATCATTATAAATAAAAATTTGCAAATTAAAATATCTGATACATAGGTAACAGTCGTTTTGGAAAGTTTTATTGTTTTGAATGATTTTATTCCAATTAATAGCATTGACGATATCCCCCACCCCCTCAACACACACACTGAGTCAACATATTCATAACTTACGTTATAAAATCGAGATACTTGTGATGAACCTTTTATATAATTCGATGGGAAAGACACAAGTTCTATTGTAATATAAGGTCTTTTCGTGATTTAAACTGAATAGCGTGAGGATGCCTTTTATATCTATTATTGTAACAACAATAATACATGCGTTAAGTGCTATTGTATGCCCAGCTTTTCTCGATGTTATGAGGGCTTTTGTTAATGTTGTTTAAAGTCGTGTTTGATTGTGTCCTAGTGAATAGAAAATAAATGGATGTATACATTGAAATGTTAAAAAACCATTTGGGATATTAATGTTAATCTGAACATCTGGTAATGCTTTATTTTTTTTAAACCCGCGTGATGATTTTTTGTAGCACGCAACATAACCATGTTCACATAATATCCGTTAAACCTGTCATCTTGCAGTCTATTTTCGTATTTCTAATTTTTAAGTATGTTGAAATTCCTTATAAATCATTTTATTAAATAATTCTGTAAAATCCCTTGTTGGTTATTTATTGATCTCACGTGAAAATTTGTGTTTTTGTGTACATATATTAAATACTTATATTTCTAACTTCAAATATATTATAAGAACTCTGAAATAAAAATTTTCCTCAACGTTTCCGTTTCGGCATTAATTCAATCGTGGTATAAAATAGCCGTCTATTTAAAGGTAAAATGACTTGTGGAACATTTATTTTAAAACAAATGAATAGACAAAACTATAATAAAATCTTGCCTATTATCTTATTTAATATTTTACAAAAATCAGTGCCCAGATGTAACTTAAAATAACGGAAAAGACAACTAGGAATCTTTCCTTAATGTAGGCCCGCCAGTTGCCGAGAAGTTCTGTCTTCTAAGTTTATAGGCGTGAGGTGCCGGGTTCGATCCCAGGTGCATTCGTTGGACTAGTCTTTTGGAGTTTTCCGTGGTTTTCACCAAAACTTGCGTAAATACGTGCTTGGATCCCTTAGAAAGACCTTCTACGGAGGGCCTCAGACGTAAGACCCTAGTTGATTCAATCGGCCTTATTCCTAATACCAATACCAATACCAGCATCTTACCGCAAAACGTTGAACAAGACATAACAGGTTTGGCTCTTTTGCAGAAAGGTTGGGAACTTTATTTAAAAAAAAAAAAAAATCTATTTGAATTGTGATGTACATAATACTTTAAACAAGGGCAAGTCAAAATTTTAAACACTTACTAGATAAATAGAGAGGAATTATCAATCGAAACTAATGTAAGAAATTCTTTAAAATTTGAAAAAAAAAAAAAAAAAATCTTGTTATTTATGTAACTCCCATACGATGAACTGCCGTTTTAGAGATCTATGTGATCCAACGCAGCACCTAAACCCATATTATTATCTGTTTTATAATTTACAAAAATTTCTGTTCATTCTATCACCACATATGAGTTTTTATGTTTATTCATACTCAAATTAATGAAGGAATTACCTTTACACACTAATGAATGTATATGAAACATTTTGAACACGTGTGTGTTTTTAAGAAAAAACTATCCAGTGCATATTCAGTATCTTTATACCTATCTTTATATCTATATTTACTCAGTATTTTTAAGTTTATTGTTATTAGATTATATGGGTAAAAATATCTACTTCACTTCTGGATCCCATACTATAAAATGTGTTGGTTGTTTTCTTAGATCACTCAATAGTTTTAGACAGGCGCAATATGATAATTAATTTAATATCATAAGGCAACTGATTAGGAGGCCCTCTTATAATTAGGAGCCCGGAATCTTGCGCCATTTGTCCCTATAACATTATTTCACAATAACCGGTCTGATATTTATATTTATCGTGATTTGGTAATTTAAAATATACACGATGATACAACTGAAATGTTAGTATCTAAAAAGAGTTTATTTAAAATGTATATAACTGTCAAAGTTTGATAAAATGTTAGATGACACTGATGATTATATTAAGCTGATTTATTCAAATACAATGCTAATTGAAATTTATTTAACTAAGAATGGGTTTTAACGCACGCACGCACAAAAATAGATTAAAATAATAATAATAATAATAAATAATAAAACCCTTCAATGGGCATTCAAGTTTATCTCAATCTACAATTTTGTCAGATTAACTTATTGTATCACTTGTAAATCTACCAAATTATAGGAAATTAAACATGGAAGACTGTGAAAATTTGACGCAAATTTGGTTCATTATACTGTCTACGAGAACAATAAATAAGAATTTATTGCTTTAAACAGAAATTTCATATATGCCCAGGTACGAAAGCAATGATTTTGATAGTTTACTAAAATAATTCTAAATATCTGTAATAATTGCATCCATTAATAAAAATATATAAATCTTTAATGAATTTGTTAATGATTTTTAATATTTTTTATTAAAAAGTTTTCTTTATCAACTTTTCGGTTATAACTTTGTTTTCACTGCTGTTTGTGCGACTGTTGTCTATTTGTACTGATTTCAGTCTATCTACAAAACATACAAAATGTAAAACAAAATATAATTAAAAATATATTCATGTGTGGTCATGGAAAATATATGCTGAAACTTTGCTACAGTATTTTCATTTGTACCATAAAAGAATATGATTCTTAGTTCTCCAGTTACATGAAAACAGAAGTAATTTCTTAAACACAGATGAAAAAAAAAAATCTTTAAGACATTTTAAAGAAACAAAATGTAAACACGAAATTTTCATTCTCAGAAGTTAATCGATAAAACATCTCGAAATATTAAAAATGTCAATTTTGTAGCTTTTATCTATTACTGTTCCACATATTAGTAAAGATAAAGTAAACATCGAACTAATATTTTGAATTTAGTAACGCATTTATAAGAAATCTTGACATCTCATCTTCATTTCTAATTCAAATTTTATGACATACATTACAAAAAAAAAAAAAAACTTAGTGTTTTTTCTTATTTCTGCTTTTTATTGATATTCAAACGTAATAGCACCAATTGAGATATCACTATGACTGTTATCTTGAATGCAAATGTACGAGAGTATTTTTTTTCTGCACATATTTTAAAATTCCTGACGGTTTCTAGATGTGTAGCATGTTAGTCAAAAATGATCGTAGAGGATTGCTCCAAGGTGGGGAAAAAGAGAATGAAATATAAATATTTTATCTTAAAAAGGGAAATGGAAAGGGCAGAAATATAAACTTATTTTCAAAAAATTCCTTACAACTTTTGCAAAAAAAAAAAATGATAAAGATATGAAGAAAAATATTTTTAAGAATGAAGCCTGGAAGCCAGAGATAACTGTATGTAATTAGTGAAAGTTCCCTTGAAAAAATATAAATAAATATTTTATGTCGATGGGAGAAAAGTAAAATTACAAAGTTATTTTAGGAATTCTTTTTATTCGTAACTACGTTTCAAGATACAGCAAATATTTATGAGGGTTAGAAATGAAGGCATAAATATTTAAAGTATTTGCTGTTTTATCGAATTTTCTATTTATATTTGTTATCATTCAGAAAAAAAAAAGTTTCATTTTGTTGAATATGATTAGGAACTTTTGGTTAAAGACCATACTGAAAATAGTAATATATTATATTCAAAATATGATATAATTTTTTTTTTTTTTCATGAATAATATGATCTTTTCATATTCATTGCTTAGGAAGAATGAAAAGGTATTCTGGATAAAACTTAAATGAATGTTAAAGTTATCTGGAGTGTCATTTTCTGAAGCAAGAATATAATTTTTTCGTATTAAACTGTTTTAAGTAAACTTATAGAAAAAAAAAAAAAAAAAACAGAAGCAGATTTTTTAATTAATGAAAGTAATTAAGAAAAGAGATTGATAAAATCTATACAGAATTTTTCATGTTCAAGTAAACTAACATTTCAATAGTGAGAAATGCAGAAATATGTCATTTGGATATCTATAACCACCGTTCGATATCCTTAATGGTCTGTCGATTCGAGACCATTAAAAAACAACAACAACAACAACAAAAGAAAAAAAGAAGAAGAAGAAAGAAAAAGAAAAATCGATGATCGGACCAATAATGATTACAATCCAATATTTCGCGACGCAAATAGCCAAAGTTTAATGTATCAGGTTAAATATATATATATTCTTTTAAATAATTTTTAAATACATTTAATGGTGTGATTTATTATGTTAAACCGTAAATTAAACAATATTAATATGATATAAATAAATAAATAAGTTGTATAGAAATAATGAGATCGCAGTCTCTACTTTTGAGGGTTAAATTTGTAATCAGAATGATCTGCTAAAATTCGCGCCATAGTTAAATATTTATTTCAAAATGTATTTTGACATTATCTGGGACCTAAATTCTTTATATTTAGTAAATTGCATCACAAATATTTCGAATTATTCAATGGCACTAACCACATTAAACATAAATATTTAATTAATTTTGGATTTTTAATCACATTTTCATTATAAAAAATGTATAAAATCTAGTATATATTTAAATCTGTTTTATATTTCTTCTTTAAAGCTGGTGTTTGTTAGCCCATTAAACCCTGCTGTATGAATCCCACGGAAAAATTTTGAATTTTCATATGTTTTGTGTTTCAATATACAATTCTAATCATATGTTGTTAAAATAAAATAAAGTAAAATATTTTGTTATCATAGACAATTTTGTTTGAATAATAAAAAAAAGAAAAGGGAATAAAAATATAATTTATATTACAAACTTTTTCAAAAAAAAAAAAAAAATTGCCAGTGAAGCTAGGCACTTTAATATTCAATGTAATATATATATATATATCTTAATTACTTACAGAGAAAAACAGTATTCATAATAAAATGTCCCCACAGAGGAAGCTTTGGCGCCTACTGGGTTAAACTTCCAAAACATAACGCAGAAAAACAGTTTAGATTTTTGCTACAATTTTAAGAATTAAATAGAATTTTTAGTAGTGTGTCAGTTATGAGATTCTGCGGAACTGTATAATCTTATCCTCTGAGCCCGATTAAGATTAATTTGGGGCCTAGCCAAAGCATTGTTTTTCTCACCCCCCTCCTCCCCCTTCCTTCTAATTACACTTTTTTTTTTTTTTTTTTTTTTTTTTTTTTTACTATTTCACATTTAAAATTGTAAATGTCTTTAATTATTCTCAGAATTATTTGTATTTTTATTAAAATATAGATACATTACATATTTAAACAGTGATGCAATAAGATTTTTTGAATACTATTCTCAGATTATTTAAGTTTTTTTTTTTTTTTTTTTTAAGTGTACATAGTGTGAATTCTTTTCACTACAGTTCATGGCAATTTCATTTTTCTTATTCATTCAAGAAACTTCTTCTTCTTTTTTTTTTTTTTTTTTTTTTTTTTTTACATTTACGACCTACATATGCCATTTAATTACTGAATGTGTAAATCACGGCCTAGAAAATTTTAAGTTTCTATGATCTCCATCTAAACAAATTTCGCAAATTACAAATTCTTTGTATAAAGTTAGCTGAACTTTTAAATATAGAAAATAAATAAATTAAAAAGAATTTAGAATAAAATTACAGGGTAATTTTAAATCCTCTAAAACCAAAGGGTCTTAAGCCTTAGTTTATTTGGTCTGGGCTGTAACCAAGACGTGCTCCTGTTTGCTAGTCTCATGGATCGGTATATATATATTTTTTTTTTCAATTCTAATTCTGTGTATAACACAGCACATGAATGTAACAATTATATTTAAATATTGCATTCTTTCTTGAAAATGCAAACAGTATTCCTAATTGCAAAACTAAATATAAGTATTTTATGTCGAGAGAGGTGAGCAACAATACAAAGTTATTTTTTTCATGCGTAACTATAATTCAAGACATTGAAAATATTTCTGAGGGTTAGAAAATAAATCATAAATATATAAAGCATTTGTTACTTTAATGAAATTTATATTTACATTTGTTATCACTCAGAAAAACAAACATTTTACTTCTTATTTCTGAATAATGATTAGAGACTTTTAGTTAAAAATCATGCTGCAAATGAATGAGCATAAGGTTCAGGGTTGATTGTGAGTAGGATTTTTTTCTGATTTCAAGAATTTTTGCTTATAACATGTGATGTTTTCCTCTGGATGTTTTCAATTATTTCCCAAATTCTTATGTACTTGCTGTCATTCACTACAGTATGTTTGTGAATCTCAATCAAATAAAAAATGCGCCTCTATTTTAAGGTAAATACAAGCTTTTTCATTTGTCTTTCCGTTACTCAGGTGGTTAGAGCGCCATGTTAGTAATCCGGTGGTCCCGCGTTCGACCGGAGTGTTAATTTTTGCAGACATTTAGTAGAAAAGATGTCAATTGATAAAAGAAAATTTATCGTTGACAACACAGTATCCTAAGAATTTTTGAAGAGGTTTTTTAAGAAGCCTTTACTTACATCTGTTTTTAGAAGCAAAAAAGAGTTTTTTGTTGATTACAAGCGCCCTCTATTGGGCGGAATATTCACTAAAATGTCAATGAAACAATTAACAATACAAAATAAAAATGATTAGGAAAAACACATAAACATTAACCAAATCAGTAAAATGTTAAGTTATAATATAAAAAAAATAATAATAAACAAAAATAATAATAAAAAGGTGCCTCAAACGAATAATTAAATTGTAGATATTGGCCCTTAATCAGAAAAATGAAATCACAAAGCATATAGGCAATCGTGTAGTGCTGCCATCTGTTGTGAATTTTAAGAAATAATTTCTCTTTTCTTAACACAGTTCAAATTTTCCCAATTTTGGTTAATAAACAAGAAAGTTACATTTTTTTTTTTTTTTTTTTTTCAAATTAGATTTTATTCTAACTTCGAAAAGGTTTATATGGTACGCTATAACAAGAATTTGGGTTTTAAAAGTTTTTTTTAAATAGATTACTTTTCTGTTACTGTTAAAAAAAAAAAAAAAAAAAAAAAACTGCTGTATACTGGAAATTTAGGAACATGTTTTGTAATTAACTACCGTTTTACTTTTCTTTCTTTCTTTTTTACCAAAAACTTGAGATGTATTTGTTAATTAGAATCGTAAGAGGATAAAAAAATAATTGGATCTTTTTTTTTTTTTTTAATTTGTAATTTTAGAATTTTTGTAATAGATTCACAATCAACATTGTTGATTTTAGATAAGGTTTAAAGTTTATTTTTGCTTCATGGATGATATTTACTTTACAGTATTGTTACATAAAAAGATTATAAAATTATACTGGATAATATTTAAAGAAATATGTCACTTTCGGATTCGGAAACAATAAAATAATAATTTCACATTAAACAGTTTCAACTAAATTTACTTAAAAGCAGGAAAAACAAACAAACAAATATTTAAAAAAAGCTACACATATTTAAAAACAAAAGGAAAACATTGATAAAATTTATTGAGAAATTTCTGCCTTTTGAATACGAATATCATAATGGTCAGAAACGTAAAATTACGCTCTTTGTACATATATAACCAGAGTTTATTGTGGACTATTTTTTTTTTTTTTTTTGAGATTTCAACCAGTTATGAGTAAACAGCAGTAGACCACGGGACCATTAAGACAGGGTTTTATTTCTTTTATTCATTATTTTATTTTAAATTTTAAATAATAAATTTATCTATATTTATTTGTTTTATTATGTTATACCGTAAGTTATACAACATTAAAAATATACAAATTTATTAAAAATATATAGAGATAAAACTCATGATGACGTAAAGTTGAATACGTCCTCAATTGTATAAATTAATTGTGTAAATAGATTGTTGTGTTAAAATTATACAACAGCTAAATATTTATTTCATTACGTGTAAATTTATTAAAACTTTATACGGAAAAAATGTTTAGGTATTTGCTGGACACTTTCAGAGAATTTTTAATAGCGGAACAGTTATGATAATATAATGATCCTGCGGAACAATATATTCAGATGTTCACTGGTCCCACAGACGAGTGAGATTTTTAATCAGTTCTAACGGTGGGTATAACATTGCTCATGAATGCTGAAATTATATTTAAATTAAATATTATAGTCTTTCCAGGAAATAAGCACAATATTTCTATATATACACTCTATAACAAAAAACACGACGCACCAAGAAGAAGTGGGGACAAAATTTGGTAGATGGGGCGGAATGGGTGGTCCGAATGGGACAAAAATTGGTAGATGGGGTGGAATGGGTGGTCCGAATGGGACAAAAATTGGTAGATGTGATGTCCATGTTGAGAAAAACAATTGATTATAGTTCCAGAAAATTTGAATGATTTAATCAAGAGAAAGGACCTCACAAAGTAAACAAGTAAATAACGCGTTGGTCCACTTCTGGCCATTATGTACGCAGTTATTCGGCTTGGTATTAATTGATAGAGTTGGCAGATGTGCTCCTGTGAAGTATCGTGCCAAATTCTGTCCAATTGTTGCGTTAGACTGCTAAAATCCCGAGCTGGTTGTAGGACCCTTTTTATGATGCTCCAAACGTCCTTAGTGGAAGAGAGATCCGGGGACTGAGTTCAACCCCACTGAGCCGCCTTTTAAGGGTATTTGAAGTCACTGAAGTACCAGTTGCACGTATGATCGACGATAATGATGAATTGGTGCTTGATTCCATCAAAACCTGTATGTATGTCAATTTGTGTCAAGTTTGCATTACACCTTCTTGGTGCGTCACTTTTTTTGTTATAGAGTATATATATATAAAGAAACAAATACGAAGAAAAATATTTTAGTGAATGTAGCCTGGAAGCCAGAGATAACTTTGTATAATTAGTGAAGTTTCCCTTAAAAAATAGAAATTAATATTTTATGCCGATGGGAAAGAAAAGTAATTACAAAGTTACTTTAGGTTTATTTATTTATTTATTTATTTTGTGTGTAACTGTATTTCAAGGTACAGCAAATATTTATGAGGGTTTGAAAAGAAGGCATAAATATTTAATTTTTAATTAATTAATTTATTTATTTTTGCTTTTCGTATTTTTATTTCTATGTGTTATGATTCAGAATTTTTTTTTTCTTATTTTTGAGTATGATTTGGGGTTTTTAGTTACCCATTATACTATTAATGGTAGAGTATTAGATTTAAGATGGGGTTTAAATTTTATTTTTGCTTCATGAATAGTACTATATTTTCAGATTTATTACAAAAAAAAATAAAAAAATAAAAAAATAAAGAAATAATAATAATAATAATAAAGTTATTGTGGATAACATTTAAACAAATGGTTAAATTCTATTGCGTCTACATTTCTGAAAACGTTAAGTAATATTTTCATACAAATTTATTTGAAGTAGAGACAATTCAAAAGCAAATTTTAAAAATAAAATTAAATATATTTTTTAAATAAGATAGATTAAATCTATAATGATTTTTTTTAATCTTTAAAATACTAACATTTTGCCTGTCAAAAACATAATGTCACGTTATTTGAGTATTTATAAAACTTCTCATGAACGATATCTTTATATTTAAGTGTTATATTTTTTCTCACTAACACAGACAATATTCAAATTTGTATAAGTATTATAAATTTATTTTAAAAAATTAATAATAATCATTGTTGTTCTTATATTAATTTATATTCACTGTTAACTTCAGTAAAAATATTTTCATAAACGTAATGATCATGGGCTATATATATATATATATATAGAGAGAGAGAGAGAAAGAGAGAGAGAGAGAGAGAGAGAGTATATATAGAGAGTATGTATATAGAGTTAAAAAGAATATATGTATATATATAGTATATATGTATAGAGTTAAAAAGAAAAACATGATTCAGCGCGCATGTAAATATATATATATGTATAAAGATAAATCTCCAATGTCTGAGCGTATTTCCAATTTTTAGCCTTAAATTGTTTCAGTAATCATTTTTGTTTTATTGGTCTTCTTGTATGCTTTTGACATGTATCTTTGGTGTCATTTGGCAATCATTTGGCAATCTATAATGGTAATCACTTTGGACAATATTCTAGGAATACTGTTTTCGTAAGTTAATTTTTCATATTAAATTAAAACTACTAATGTTAATTTTTTTCATATCTTCTTTAAAGATGTCACAGATTATTTATTTATTCATATATTAATTCATTTTGGTTATTGGGGACTTCAGTGGCACATTCTATTATTATAAATATCTACTACTTTGTTACTATATTTTTGTATATAAACCTTTTCAAACATTGCAAAAAATGAAACCAAGTATCACCTGAAGAATTATATAGAGCATGAATACGAATTTCTGAAAAATTAAGCATCCTTTTAAGGGACATATACAACATCAATACTTTTTTAATGGCTTGCATTGAATATTACATGCTAATTAGGTGTTATTTCTGTCATGCTGTATGCAATTTGCTAATATATATATATATATATATATATCACCCTAAACTCTTATGTTTTTCCTTTCATTTAGGTATAAAAATGAGAATGATGTCAAAAATAATGTTGAAAGGAAATAGAAAATAGACTTATCCATCTGCATATATATGTATAAAAGGATACAACTTTATCAATATTTGTGAGTATTTTTCATCAAGCAAAATGTCGACATTTATTTTGTTTTCCTTCATTTCTTAACCGTTTTTATACTTATTTAAAAAAAACTTAATGTTTCTTCTAGAATATATTTTAAACTTAAAAAAAAAAAAAAAAAAAATTATTCATCTTAAAATAATATATAATTATTATATCAATAATTTATTGAGGAATTCACAGACTAACAACGAATTATGTTTACACTGTAAATGAAAATTGTAAAATCATGGAATTCGAAACATATAATATTACGGGAAATGAGTGTTTGGCTAGGTAAACGGTCGAATCCAGTAAATTGATGTCATGAATATATAATTTTAGAATACTGGCAAAAGCCATTAATTTACATAATTTGCTCAAATATGGCTTAAAACTGTATTTTTACGGTCATATCCCTTCAAATATACAGTGTTAGCTTTTCAGTGACGTCTTATAAGAATCACTTCGTATTGAAAATGAAAATATAAATGTAGTTTTATTGGTTGAGAGAGTTTATTTATACATTAATACAAATAGCGATTGATATAAAAGAGCTATTGTTTACCTAATTTAATTTAAAGAATTCAGTTCAAAGTTATATGTTTCTCCCAATGTAAAATTACAGTGGAATACGTCATTTATGGTCAAATGTTTTTTTTTGAGACTTTGCCTCAAATCTCTGATGCCGAGCGTTGCCCGTATTCTAGCTTGACTTTTTTATATTGTTTAAGATCTTATAGATTGTTAATCTATAAAAATGTAACATCGAGAGAATATATATATATATATATATTAATATATATATATATATATATATATATATATATATATATATATATATATTAATTAGCCGGAAAGATGCAAGCCTTTTCCAAAAAAATTAATATTTTGAACTTTATTTTAATAAGTTTAATGGCTTCTACCATATTCTTAAGCACTGAAATTTCGCCTCTTCTTTTAAAGAAGGGTGTATATAGTACATGCATGCAGCTTTAACCAGTACGGATATTTTTTTCGTTTTACAACATTATCTTTCTTCTAATACGAAAATTATATTGTAAGAAAATAATAGAACTAATAAAAATTTTAACTAAAGTTATTTAGTAATATAAATATGTATAGTAAACGCATACTTGCTAGCATCCTAATTATGAACCGGAAGATTTTTTTCTAGTACACACCCATTTTGCCACACCAGCATATTTTTTTAGTATTTTTCTTCTTATTTAATCGTATTTGAATTTGGAGAAAATTACTCAAAAAATATTCTGGTGTGGAAAAAAGTAAATAGCACTAAAAAATTTTCAGTTTATAATTAGGATGTTGAAAAATATGTAAACGTAAAATTATTTTAAAAATTATAGTACTGATGTTAGCACTATAATAAAAAACAAGCATATAAAATGAATAAATAATTTTAATAACTTTATGTTTACAGTAATGTAAACGTAAATTTAAACGCGACACAGTAAAAAATAAAGCAAGAAGTATTAATCAAAAAATATTTCTCGGATTTGTTAAAGCTGTATATGTATATATAACAGTTTAAGCAAGAGTACGCAAAAATGTCATTACAGTAAATAATTATGTATTCTAAAAAATACAACCTTTATCAAAAGGAAAACAATTCTGCCATAAAATAAGTTAATAAAAATCATTATATGCACTACTTTGTTAATATCGATTTCTATCGCATTGTTAAAGTGGCATGACATACTTGCCAACATACTAATTAATATTCCGTAGTGTTGTTAGCCCCGCCTTCTTTTTCACCCCAGTATCTTTTTAAAGAAGTTTTCTTCTTATTTAATCGTAACTGCATTTGAAGAATATTGCTCTAAAATTTTACTGGCGTGTAAAAAAGGGCGGGACTAACAGCACTACGGTATATTAATTAGCATATTGGAAAGTATGCATGTATCTTAAAATAAATAAATAAATAAAGTAATTATAAAATCTTGCAAGCAGGGATTGTACTCCCTCCTTTTTTTCAGGAACACTCTCAGAGATAAGAAATTCCTGCCTTTTTTAGCACCATTAATTTCATGCAGAAATACTTCAGCTATATTTATAGTAATGTGCCGTGATCGTACAGGGTAGGGATTATTTTATAAAAATAGTGGTAACAATAAATTTGAAAATATCTCGTTTATGAGAGTGTCCTGAAAGAAGGGAGGAGAGTACGACCCCTGCTTGGAAGATCATTTTAATCTTTTAAGAACCCCAAGTTTCTTATTTACGTCTTACTCAGCCCTTTTTGTAAATTTTACAAAGTCATTTACAATGTTCATATTAATGCAGTCAGTGCGATGAATATATCGATTACAGAAACAGATTTATTATTACGTGTATTAATTTATGTAAACATAACATGCAAAATACTTCAAAATACTACAAAAAAACAATACTACAAAAGTACTACAAAATAATACAATTACAATACTACAAAAAAAAAAAAAAAAAAAAAAAGAATATGCAATATTTGAGAGACACGCACATATCTGGATTTCCCTGTTAAAAAATAAATAAAAACATCTAGTTCTTAAAGGGTTAAAATGTAACGTTTACCGTCATGGGTTCCCATACAATTCTCAATCTTTGTGATGTTCTCTACCCCTCTTCCAAGTTTGTTCCATGAATCAACCTGTATACAAACTGTATTAACTGAAATACTTCGTAAAACTATAAAAACTTAAAATCGAAACAAAAATAAACCTTAAAGCAATATTTTATTTTTCTTTCATGTAGAAGTGTAGAAGTTATATTAGTAGAAAATTAATTAGAAAATATTTAAAACTCACATCCAATTGCACTGCGCTGAAAAAAAAAATCGACTTCTGATACCATTTTTGCTGATTCTTATGTAAAATGATTTTCTGAATCCGAATATGACTATCATTTTGCCCAGTCACCCACCATTTTCTCGGAATACCACCGCCTCCTCCAATTTTTATCACTGTACGGTAATTTTATGGCCATGAATATGATTTGGAAAATGAAAAAGAATTAATTTAACACATAAAAACAAAAAATATATAGTGTTTAATCAATAAAAATAATAATAGATTAAAAAATATATATAAGAAATGTAATACATAATTACAGTGGCAAATCACCCCCCCCCCCTCCCAAATTTTCCTCTTGCCGCAAATGTTAATGTTTCAGAATTTTCCAACTCTGTAGCCTCTCAGGAGAGATTTAACAATCAAAATAATCTTCTCCGCCCCCCTCTGAAAATCAAATTTATAGCCATGAAATTACCGAAAAGTGATAAAAATAGGAGGCCGTCCCTAAAAACGGTGGGTGATAGGGCAAAATGAACGTTATATTCGGATTCAGGAGGTCATTATACATAAGAATTTACCAAAAGTGTGTTGGGGGCAATTTTCACACCGAGCAGTGTTGTTTTTTCCCCATTAATACCAATTTAATAGAAATATCAAATTATACTTAAAAATTATTTAGATATTAATATTAGTAAATAAAATTAATTAAAAATATTCTATTAGTTGATTTTCTATTTTACAAGTAATTTATCCGATGAAAACTAAATTGTTAAAAAACAAACAGTCATATCAGAGATCTAAAACTTTTTTTTTTTTTTTTTGTTAGTCTTAAATAATCTAACTACATTAACTCTAAATCAACTACTCATTAATGCTTTTTATTTCAATAGAATTAATGAATAATTTTAATTAAATTATTTGTTATCTTACAATTCATTGCTTGCATTAAAACGAGTTTATGGTAAAAAAAATAATATAATAATTTAACTAAGTAATTAATGAATAAAAGTATAATTTTTGAGAACTGTAAATAAACTAGCTTCATTAACGGAAATATTCCACTAAAAATACAAATTTTTAAATCTAAACAGAAATACTTAAATCTCAAAACAATACTTCATTTTTCTTCCAGATAAAAGTTAGATTATTACAAAATAAATTAAAATTTAATTAAAAATTTTAACCAATATAAATTTTGTTAAAAAATATAAAATTATACTGAAATTGCACATAGACATTCATATTAATATGCAAAATTAATTACTAACTATAACCAAAAACTTAATTTAATTTGATAAAAAGTGACTATTTTATAATTAGTTGCTACTTTTAAAACAAAGGTGAGAATTTTATATTTAAATGTAAATGATCTAGCCGCATTAACTCAGAACTAATTAATTAATTGTATTAATAAATAACTTTAATTAAGTTATTCAATATCAAATGATACGTTATTTTACATTTAATTGCTTCTTTCGAGAAAAAATTTTGAAAAAAAAAAAAAAAAAAAAAAAAAAAAAAAAAAAAGACAATTTCAAGAGGAGGTTTAAATATAATTTTCTCCTGACTTCAAATTATCTAACTGCATTAACTCAAACTCCTGTAACCTTGGCAACTCAAAATCAATAAATTAATAGTGTTAATGTATAACTTTATTAAATTAGATATAAAGTGATAGGTTGTTTTGCATTTCATTGCTTCTTTGAAAACGAGGTTATATTAACACACACACAAAAGTTAAGAAAAAAAAAGTTTTCTAAAATTAATTTTCTCCCGTTTTTAAACGATCTAGCTGTATTATCTCGAAATTAATTAATTAATAGCTTTATGGAATATCTTTGATTACATTTAATATAAAGCGATGTGTTATTTTACATTTAATTATTTATTTCAAAATAAGTTTATGTTAGAAAAAACTTACAATAATTAAAAATAAAAGAGCTCGAAAGTAATTTTCTCCTGACATTAAGCGATCTAACTGCATTAACTCAAAAATAATAATTTAATAGTAATATTGAATAACTTTAATTAAATTTGTTATAAAATTATATGTTATTTTACATTTAATTACTTCTTTTAAAACAAGTTTATGTTAAAAAACTTACAATAATTTCAAAAAAGAGCTTTAAAAGTAATTTTCCCCTGACTTCAAATGATCTAACTGCATTAACTCAAACCCCTGATAAAAAATATAAAAACTGAAAATCGAAACGGAAACAAACCTTAATTCTTATTCTCAAACATGAAAAGAAGTGGAGGGGGTGGGACAAAAAAATTCTTTAAAAGACTCTCACCCACCCCCTTCGCATCAGTGCGCAGAATGGGAAAAAATCGATTGCAATAATAAGAAACGTCCAATACGACGACCGGAAAAAAATCCTTATAGGACGCTATTCTAAATCCTGGTATCCAAACACTTTTAACTGATAGGATAGCACTCGAATATCTGGAAAGCAAAACACGCATTTTACGTGAAATTGCCAGCGTCGCTGATAGGGTAGCATCCCCCTTTTTTTATAATCATTTGCTAGATGGACCGAGAATTTAAAAACCCTATTTTCTGTTGAATTTTTTTTTTTTTTTTTCACTGAAAAATTCCAAACATATGCAATCAGAGGTGGAGTGGTCCATGTAAAATATCTGAAAAGAACATTACGTGATTTTTTGATAGCTATTTGTGGAAATGGTGTAGAATCTTATCGGGTTATTAGCTGTAAGCTTTTCCCTGTATAATGTATTTCCGTAATACATGTTTCTGAGGTGTTATGTATATTAATGTTGCAGATACAAGGATATGAATTTAGATTTGGAAAAAAGCAAGGATTTCAGTATTTGGTAGCTTGTTGTAAAATTTACCTGAAATAAAAATATGAAGTCAGACTTAAATGATAATAGAACTCCAGAAATGTTTTAGAACTCAAATGAAAACGTTTGTACATATTTTATCTGTTGTCATTACATTTTTGATATGATAAAAAAATATTGAATGCATCTGATATACTTCTTAAACGATATGAAATCTGAAAAATATAAAGATCCTATTCTGGTAGCTGGTGAATTGCGGGGCAGGGGTGGGAAGAAAAAGAAATTTGCCTCAACTATTTTTTTTTTTTTTTTTTTTTTTTACTTTCTCTTACCCATAAGGTAGAGAAAGTATTGTTTTTGGGTCAAATTCTCGAACGCGAGATTTTGTTATATTTACACGTTTTGAGGTCCCCTGAATACGAAAATCATGTTTTTAGCAAATGGTCTGTGTGTATGTCTGTGTGTCTGTATGTCTGTGTGTCTGTGTCTGTATGTTTGTGTGTGTGTCTGTATGTCTCTGTGTGTGTCTGTCTGTTATCAGCATATCTCAAGAACAAATTATGGCAGAAAGTTCAAACTTGGTATTCTAAATGTGTATCATATAGGGACGCTACAGTAAGCTTTTCGTTAAGATCAAGCAAATGGTTCGTGTACAGGGACAATCAAGAGAATTCTAATACATTACGTCTATGGGGGAAATTGCAGGAAACTAGAGTTTATCGTCTATAGACTGCACTAAACCAAATGAAACGAATATATATTTTTTGTAATAGAGATAGTTAACTGGAAAAAAAAAATTATGTAGGAGCCTCACCTCCCCCCTGGGGGGGGGAAGTCCCCCCTCGAGGGGAGTAAATTTTCATGATGGGTATCTTTCAAAAGAGCTCGCCAAGCTCGTACTTTTTTTTTTTTTTTTTTTTTTTTTTTTTTTTTAAGTATTTAGAATAAAATGGACTTTTTTTGGACATTTGGTGTTATACTACTTCTCTAATATGGAAATCGTCTGCCTTATCATAAAAGATAATTGTTTTAATAATAATTTTAATAAATTATTTTTTAAAAAGATAATTATTTTTTTAATAACCGAATTAAATTCTATATAAATGTACGTGCATTAATGAAACGGGGGGTTGTGGGGGGCGGTAGCCCCCCTCACACAGAACTAATTATCATATAAAACTCTTCAGAATCCTAATATGAATTGTTTAACATAGGTTTACATAACAGCACTCGTTATCTTACCTATTAATCTGCAAGCTGTATTTATAGTATTAAATTTCAGGGTAAGAGAAAGTCGTGTGAGTGACACACCAGATTATTTCTTATTCACTATGCGTTTTTTTTTTTTTTTTTTTTTTGTATGTAACTTAGCACATATCTGCATTATTTTTTTTTTACGTCACAGCTATAATATCAGTTACAAAATAAATAAATAAATAAATAAAATTTCAAAAATTCATGCATTTTTATCAGGTGATAGACTTTGAAAGTGCATAGTAAAGGTAAAAATATCTAGATTTCAAAATGAATACCTGATTTTACGATAATTATGCTAATTAACACTCGTAAGTTTTTCGAAGGATTGAACGAAAACGAATTTGCAAGGAGCATATTAAGTAACTAGTTATACCTGAAATTTGGAACCCAGAAAAAGTTAAAATTTTGTAAAATCTTTTAAACAATATTTGAGGAGCAATAGAATTATTATTAATTTAAAAGTGCTATATAGCTTCGTATATTTTATTATATTTAACTGGATATTTTTAAATGTATCGTTTTTGATAATTTTAATCATTATATGCTTAATATTGTTCGAAAAATTAAAATTTACATTATATCATTTGTAAGGAATTTAAGGATCGCAATTAAATATTTCAATACTTAAAAAAAAAAGAAAAGGAAATGAAAAAGAAAAGAAAAGAAAAAAGAAAAATTATGCATGATTTTGTAGACTTCTTCATTAAGACTGTGGTTAAAAATAATCTTTCAGAAACTAATTATGTTAAACTAAACAAGATCCTTAAAATTTATTAAATATTACTACCGTTGACATTAAAAAAAAATCAAGACAAGAAAATAATAATATAGGAGTAGTCTTTTAAAATTAAAATAAATAAATAAATAAATAAATATTTTTATCATAGTAAAGCATTTGTTTTCCACATCTATCTAGGAATAAAAAATATTTTATTATTATTTTATAATAAAATATTTTTTATTTTATTATTTTAAAAATGTTTTATTATTATGTTTATTTATTTTAATTTTCTATTTTATTGTATTTTTTCTTTATATATATATACACACACACACACACACACACACACACACACACATATATATATATATATATATATATATATATATATAAGTGTGTGTGTTTGTGTATTCCGAGTGACTTTATAGATCGGGACTTACGGCTTACAGTCAAATTCGAACAACTTCGAGCATCCCTATCTGAACCCACGCACTCCAGTAGATACTTCACCTTACAGGCTGTCTATTCCTGTATTACTACATGGAGATATTTGTTTTATAAAAGATCCTTTATCTAATGTTTTTATTTAATTTTCATAGTTGGAAAATATAAACAGTTAAAATATTTCTCATTTTTAAAAAGGATTATTATTATCATTATTTAAATTTTTAATATTTCGTTTTAAACTGTCAAGTGCGAAAAATAAACTAAGAGAATTTTTTGCACCACTTTATAGTTTCAAAATGAAATATATAAAAATAAAAAATAAATAAAATAAAACTGAATTTTTGAAAAATGAAATATATTTTAATGGTTATGAATTTTCTGAATGTGAGAATGAAATTTAAAAAAAAAAAAAAAAAAAAAAATGTCATGAATAATTTATATAATAAATAATTTACAAAACAAAATTCTCTATAGAATAACATGGTGTTAGGCTATCTGTCAAATTAAGTGAAGTATCCGCTTAAATCTGGCACCTGAGAACTAAAGGCCAGAGCGGCAGATTAGTTGCATCATAAAAAGAACTCTAAAAATTAACAAGTGACATTGATGAAGATATTGTTAAATGACTATCTACGGTATAAAATTAAATAAGCAAGCTATATCTTCTTAGGGAATGATAATTAATTTAAAAATTCATCATACAATACAAAACTTTCCAAATATAAAAGCACACTATTTCAAACATTTGTTTATCTGGTGAGTATATACTAATGATTTAATTCTTCTAAATAATTAAGGTAATCGAAAGATAAAATGCAAAGTACCCCCATAAATATATTTCCAGAACTTGATTCGAATTCTGTTAAATTTAACTTTGGGAAAAAAAACCTTTTTCATTATATATTATTATATATTCGCATTATCTATCTTCTATAATAATAAAAGGAAAGGTTTGTCTGTCTGTCTGTCCGTCTGTTCTTCTATACGTTCAGCCCCTATTGAACGCAGAAGTACAAGAATTGACATACGGATGCTGTGGAGCCTTTCCGAGGTCCTCCTGAAAACAGAATTTAAAAATCTGATGTGGGCACCACATGACTTCCTTATACACTTTTAGAAATATACATAATGTTAAAAAAACATTGACATTGGACCCGAAACAGTTGGCTAAAAATATTTTAAAAAATGAATTATCACCGTGTTCTGAGATTTTCTGAAAGTTAGTTAAAAAACGATTGCAAGATTTGTACTGATAACGCTGACGAAGGCAGCAGGGACCCGAAAAAATTGGCTAAAAGTATTAAAAAAAAGGAATTTTCACCGTGTTCTGAACTATTCTGAAAGTTTCAAATGCCTAGCTAGTCGGGAAGTTAGTTAAATAAATTTTCTGTTTAACTATATAAACGTTGCCGAAGGCAGCAGTGACCCAAAACAATTGGCTAAAAATGTTTTAAAAATGCATTGTCACCGTGTTCTGGGCTTTTCCGGAAGTTTTAAATGTCTAGCTAGTCGGGAAGTTAGTTAAAAATCGATTGCAAGATTTGTACTGGTAACGCTGCCGAAGACAGCAGGGACCCTAAATAGTTGACTAAAAGTATTAAAAAAAATGCATTTTCACCGTGTTCTGATCTATTCTGAAAGTTTAAAATGTCTAGCTAGTCGGGCAGTTAGTTAAATAAATTTTCTGTTGAATCACATAAACGCGACTGAAGGCAGCAGGTATCGGAAACAGTTGGCTAAAAATATTTAAAAAATGCATTGCCAATGCGTTCTGAGCTTTTCTGAAAGTTTCCAATGTCTAGCTAGTCGGGAAGTCAGTTAAATTGCAAGATTTGTCCAAACCGTTTTTGAGTTATTACCGTTTTTTGATACATTATGGCCAAAACCTATGTATTTTTGGTCATTATGAACCTAATTTTCCTAAATATCTCTAAAACGGAAAATCATACAAAGTCCAAAAAGGGAGGTGCACAACTAGATGTTATAACAAACCTATGTACCAATTCGCAACATTCTACGTCCAATCGTTTTTGAGTTATGCGACATACTCACACACACACACACAGACACACATACATACAGACGTCACGAAAAATCGTGTAAAGTCGCTTATATCTCTAAAACGAGAGCTCGTGTTAAGACGACACTTGCAGGTGTACAACTAGACATCATGACAGTCACATCTATAAATTGGCAGCATTCAGCAATCATTCGTTTTCGAGCAATGTGAAACACAAAATCCATTTCGCAAATCGGGATTACTATACTTCCTTATACTTTGTATAAGGAAGTAAAAATCTTAATTAGTTTCGGAGATATTAATTAAAACGTCAACCCATGTCGATTGAAAAAAGACCAAATATCCACGGCTTATTGCTTAAAAAGAGGCATTCTATCAGCAGACAATTTTAACCGTTGTCTGTAATGGAAACAAAACATCTGGAAGTAATTAATGTCACATGATCTTCAACTGGGGTTAAAAATTGCAAATTTCAAAGTGCTTCAAATTTTCTTTTTCGCATACAACACTAAATATACAACATATTCAGCACAAAACGAACCTGCAGTTAAAATTTCATCAATTTTCATTAATAAACAAAGCAGTTACATTTTAATTGCAAATTAAATTTTATTCTAACACGTAATCTATCTTTCAATAGACGGTAGGATTTACTATAGCAACAAAATACATTTGAAGGAACTAAAAAAATACTTTTTCTTTTTCTTTTTACTACTTCCATTACCCGACTACCGTGGTATAAATGGGTTTTGGGGACCTAAAAAATATTTATTTTTGATTTTACTTCCATTAACCGACTACCGTAGATAATGGAATTAGAGATTTCACGTGATTTACATGTTTTAGAATGTCCTGATTAGGTTTTCTTTTGTATCTCAGCTACTAATTAAAATAATTTCATAAGTAACACATTATTTGAAAGCTTTGTTGATTTGGAATTGAACAGTAGATTACAGAAATTTCTACCCCTAGATATTTTAAAATTTCTATATTTCAAAACTAATTAAATTATTTTTAATACATCATTCGAAAGATATTTTAAAGTACTTTTATATTATCGAAAGTGGGATTCGAGATTTCATCTGATTTACGCGTTTTGAGGTCTCCTGAATCGGTTTTCTTTTGTATCTCAGCTACTAATTAAAATAATTTCATACGTAATACATCATTTGAAAGCTTTGTTGATTTGGAATCGAACAGTAGATTACAGAAATTTCTACCCCCAGATGGCGCTGTAATATTTTAAAATTTCAATATTTCGAATTCTAATTATTAATAAATTATTTTTAATACATCATTCGAAAGATATTTTAAAGTACTTTTATATTATCGAAAGTGAAATTTGAGATTTCACCCGATTTACACGTTTCGAGGTGTCCTGATTAGGTTTTCTTTTGTATCTCAGCTACTAATTAAAATAATTTCATAAGTAATACATCATTTGAAAGCTTTGTTGAACTGGAATGGAACAATAGACTACAGAAATTTCTACCGCCAGATGGCGCTGTAATATTTTAAATTTCAATATTTCAAATTCTAATTATGATTAATTTATTTCTAATACATCATTCGAAAGATATTTTAAAGTTCTTTTATACTATCGAAAGTGGAATTCGAGATTTCACCTGATTTACAATTTTAACGTGTCCTGATTAGGTTTTCTTTTGCATCTCAGCTAATTGAGTTATACCGTTCAAAATTGGTATATGTAGGTTAATTAGGAGGGGCTGGAAGGGTGGGGAAGGAATAGGTGCGCGCAGCGCGCACGAGACTGTGCTGCCGAAGGCAGTGGGGACCCGGTCCGACTTTTTACCTGATGTGAAATGATTTTTTTTATGTTATTTTCTTAAGAATAAAAGTCTGATTTCAGAAGAAATGTGTGCGCGCACAGCACGTATATCTTAACACGTGCGCGCGCATGGGACCCGGTGCGAGTTTTTACCCGATGATAAAAGATTTTTTTTTTCCTTAATAATAAAAGTTTGAGTTGAAAAAGAATATGCGTGCACAGCGCAGGTATATCCTAACACGTGCGCGCACAGCGCGCATGGGTCTGCGCTGCCGAAGGCAGTGGTGTCCCGGTGCGAGATTTTATCCGATGCTAAATGATATTTTTCTTTAATTACTTTTCTTAAGAATGAAAGTTTATGAGTAATAACATGGAATTTTGAGAAATCATAAGGATGGTGAAAGAATACGCGCGCGCAGGGCACGGGTCTACTCTGCCGATGCAGTGGGGACCCGGTGCGAAATTTTTCCCGATCAGAATTTGTTTTTTCTTTTTTTTATCACATGATAAAAATTAATGCAATTTTGAGAATTCATTAATTATTGTGATTCATTTAAAAATAGTGACCAGCGAAGCGGGCGTAGCCTGCTAGTATATTAATAAAGTTGATAACATTTTAATTTATTCCGAGAATTTTTAGCCCTACCTTTATTCCATACCATTTTTTTTGTTACTTTATCGTTGTTTTATATTGAAGAACATTATTCCATAAATAAAGTGGTGAGAAATAAATGCAGTGCTAAAAAGTCTACAGCATAAATTTAAATGTTGGCAACAATGTATTAGCATAAACACGTGCATCTAATCACATTTCTAAATATTATCATAACTGCCAATATTTTAATTTATTTCGGAGTATTTTTAGCCCCGCCTTTATTTCGTACCACTTATTTTTTAAAAGTAATTTCTTATTTTATCAAAGTTATGTATTGGGGAAAAAAAAAAAAAAAAAAATCTATAAATAAAGTGGGGCGAAATAAAGGCGGAGCTAAAAGTACTCCGGAATAAATTAAAATATTGGCAGCTAATGTATTATGAACCAAATACAGCAAAGCAATTACTTAAACACATATTTGATTTAAAACTATGTATAAACTTATTTACTTTTTAAAAATGCTGTTCAATAATTCTAATTAACTTTCTTTCAACTAAGATGTCCGATTGCAAATGGTCAATTTGTTTACAATTTTTCTTCATTGTGTCATACTTGACAACATTCTAATTAATATTCCGTAGTGTTGTTAGTCCCGCCCTTTTTTTTTACGCTACTAAATTGAGTAATATTCTCCAAATGTAATTACGATTAAATAAGAAGAAAAATACTCTAAAGAGATATTGGGCAAGGCTAACAATACTATGAAATATTAATTAGTATGTTGACAAATGTGTTGTGTTCTAAAAAACTGTAAAAAGTAAAATCAATATTTTGACTTGCTAATTTGGGTTTTTTATGACTGTATGAAAGTTCCTCTAAAAAATAAATAAATAAACTATCCTAAAAGTAAATATTAGAGATAAGTAGACAGTCAAAACAAAATACAAATAAAGAGCCGTTTAAAGAAAGATAAAAAGAAAAATAAAGAAAAAATATATGTAAAATTATCCTCGTTAGAAAATCGGTTAATGACACATATCTTAACTTAATTACTCACTTATTTATTTGGATGAAGATATTTGAAAAACATTCCATAAAAATCCTTTCTATCACCGAAATTGCCCAAAATGTTGTCATAAATTTCCGTTGCCATCGTACAATTCTTAATAATATCCAGTGCAAACTCATTTATCAGTGGTTCCTGTAAAACTCTTTTTGCCGCATTGACACAGCTATAGTAGAGAAAGCTGGCAACTTTTCGTAAAGACTCATTTACCGTTTTTAGTATTCAGAAAATTTCAAACCTATTTTATCAAATTATTTGTATTAGAAAGTTAAAAATCACGATTATTAATTCGGAATTTTCATAAACAATAAGAATGATTAACAAATCTTCAATCAGATAAAAAAAAAAAAAAAAAAAAAAAAAGAAGTAAGAGAATTGAGTAACAGGAATGTTAAAAATAAATAAACAAATAAATAAATAAAACTGTTGATCGTTGTAAAAGTGGGTAAAAAAAACAAATTAAAAGTTTCCTGCATTTAAAAAAAAAATAACTAATATGAATACAGAGATATAAACAATCAATGTAAAAGAAAAATAAAATAGTTACAACATTAAATAATTAGATGTAAAAAATAAATTAGTAATTGTTATCTCTAATTTATTACTTATTTTTTCTAACGATTGTTACTGTTACTTGGGAAAACATACATTTATTAATTCTGAACGTAATATTTTTAAGTATTAATTTTATTCTATCAACTTTCCCGAAATAATACTATAACTAAAGCAAAATTATTATGTTTGAAAAAAAAGTGCTTTTCGCACGAAGGTTTTTTTTTTTTTTTTTTTTTTTTTTAATAATCTCACAGTTTTTGTTTGGGGGAGGAAAAGGGTGTTTTAAAAAAATCTTTATTTAGTTTAGCTATGTTAAAACAGTTCAATTATTTAAATATATTATGTGATATGCTGCATGACATACTTCATAATATACTTTAATTGTATAATAGTTTATGACATATATTAAATATAATATACCTAAATTATCTTAATTAAAATGGACATTTATATAATTCATTAATAAGATTGGATTTATTTAACTGGATTTTCATTAATCAGACATAATCCACTTTAGATCCCATTTCCTTCTGCATAAATCTTCCAGTGCACTCATATTTTTCTTCTGCACATTTTTCACAGCATCGTAAACACACTAGAAATTCCATTTCCCCCTCCCGTTCCATAAACGTCCATCTTATAAAGTTCGATTCTGATTACAAAAAATACCTGAACATCGATAATCGGAATATTTCGGCATTCGTGAGAAAGAAGAAGAAAAAAAAACTACCCCTCACTTCCAGCTTATTTCCTATGAAAAGGAAAAATATACGTTAAGGCTCCTAAGCAGAGATTTTATGAGCGCAATATTTACTTTATAAATTCGTGCGGGAATTTAAGCAGCCTCTGCGATTTGTATGCTAATAGAAAATGCTCTTGAATAGATGCAATTCTTTCAAGTTGGTATTTCCACTTGGATTTCTAATGAGGCATATGATAGAGGCGAAAGTATGAAATATATAAAAAAAAAGAAGTAAAAAATAAAAAATAATACGTTCTCTAACTTTCACTTATATTAGCGGAAGCATTAGAAAAGAAAAGTATGCTCCGCTATCATTTCCATCGATGGGAGGAATCTCATATGTTTAATGGAGAATGCAGTTTTTATGTTTCATGAGAAAGAAACACATAAACGTAAATGAAATTGATATTGAGAGTATTCGTTTAAGTGTATTTCATATTTTAAATATTTGTTTCTTTTCTTAGAGTTATTTGATTTGTTAAATGCATAAATCATATTTAATGTTATAAAAAATATTAACTTCTACTAATTTTCTTACGCACGAAAGTCTCCACAGAAAAAATTGAATGCATAAAATCCTAAAATATACTCCTTAATTTTTACAAAAATTAGAAAATTTTCAGTAGATTTAGAAATATCTACTTTTCTATGATATATAATAATTATTATATACTTAAATTTCCTTAATAAAATGAATATTCACATAACTGATTTTGTATTGATTCGTGTTAGGATTTGACATAATACTGTTTTAATCTAGATGTTGGAGAGTTCGTTTTAAAATGAATCGGCATATTAAACAAATTAATATTTATGAAAATTATATGAAAGTATAATTCAGTATTTTTTAATCAAAATTTCAAATATTAAAGTAGATTTTTTTTAACCCCATTTAATAATTCAAGTAATTTTTAGGACTTCTGTGAGATTGTTATTAAATTCTCTGTCTTTCGAAATCCAAATATATTTTCCTATAAAATCATAATTAATACTAATTTTCCTAATATAACATATTATAGACAATCTTTTAAAGGATAGAATAGAAATTTAACTAATAAAAATATGTGCAATTTTAAGATATTTTAGCTGGGCACTTTAATAATTTATTTACTTCAGTTAGAGGTGAATTTTTCTTACTAAATAATGATAACCAACTATTAGGTAAAGTAACCGTTAGTTTTTCTTATTGAAATATTTGTTTCCATTATAATTTACGAATTATAATTAGTTGTATTAAAATGTCCTTTAAAAAATTTAATGGTTATTATTTAAAAAAATTAAATTTTTTATATTTTACACTTAAAAGTATATTTAAATTAGCTTAATACTAATTTTAAATAGAAAGTTGTGAATTTGACATTAGATTAATTAATTATTATTATTATTATTATTATTATTATTATTATTTAATAAATTTACAAAAAGTAATATTAATAGAATTAAATTAATGATTTTTTTTTTTAATACGGTTTAATAAAACTAGTTTTCAAACAATGAAATTATATGAAACACACACATATATATATATATTAATAATGTTGTATAAATTTTATTTCTTTTCCGTGCACAGTCAATTTAACAATAATAATTTAAAGAAGAATAGTTTAATGATGTTTTAAATTTGTTTAAAAAAACTGTAGAATTTTTAATTAAATAAGTTTGAATTATGAGGTAAAACGCCTAATTTTGAGGTTACAGTGACGAAAGAAAATGTGAAAAAGGAAAACAAGATGATTACGGAGAAAATTAATTTTTAATGATATATCAAAACAATATTAAAGCAATATATTTGAAATTATGCTTTACAAAATTAAAATTTGAGTGTAAGAAAAAAATCTATGCTTAAACATACTTTCTATACAATTAAAATATGTTGATGAAATTAAGATAGCACTTTATGTTAAATTGTCCAATTAATATAAACAATTCTTGCTCAGACATAGTGCCTAATAATATACAAAAAGAAAAAAAAAATATAAATAAATAAATAAAAAATAAAATAAAATAAAATAATAACCCTTAAACTGCTTGCGATACTTACTTAGAAACAGTTAGTCTTTTTTAATTGATAAAAATATATTTTAAGTTAAACATTCATTGTTTATTTAAATATTTTTAATATTTAAGTCTATTAAATAAAAAATTAGCGCTTATGCAGTTACTGTTATTTAGAATTATGTTCCATGTTGTAAATTAAACAATGTAAAAGTGGCAACTCAATTAATCATTAACTTGCACAAAATTTTATTACTTATTCCATTGTAATTTTTAAACGTGTCATTACTTTAAATAAGTTTAAAATGTATCGATACGCAATGTAATAATTACTGAACAACTGATTAATTTGTATTATTATGTTCAAGCATTAAGAAAGGATTTACGCAGGAAAAAAAAAATCAAGAGTTTATTTTTAGGCACATTTAGCCTGCGTTGTTACTGTTTTGGATCAAATATTAAAGTAAGCAAACAGTCTTTGCAATTTCGGAAAAATTATGGAATAGTGGATAAGGAGGTGCATAGAAAAAAAATTCATTTTACTGGAAAAATTAAAAATGACCGATAAAGCATGGAATCAAAGAAAAAAATATAAACATTACTTTAAGTATTTTCCTAAAAAAAAAAACATGTATGTAGGATTTTGGAGGAATAAAAATTGGTGAAACGCGGTATTTCTAAGTGAATTAGTTTTCAGTGGTAACCATTATACAAAATAGTATTAACTCTTTCGGGTAATACAAAATTTTTGGAAAATTGTGAATAGAAATTGATATGATCAGTTGTCATAGCTAAAAAATTAACCCTACAATTCGCCGAGATGAAAAACATAAGATAAATTAAATAGATTTTAAAAAATTGTTATGAAAAGAGATTGCCTAATATGAGAAGTTTTCGATGGTTATGAATCGATCTGACAGGTTGTCCTTAATATAGACCTAGACAGGTCTGGAAAAATATTTTTTTTCTTTGATAGGATAAAAAATACAGAAAATAAACAACTATGACCATTTCGAAAAAAAAAAAAAAAAAAAAAATCAAAGATTAGAGATTTTTTGCGAGTAAAATTTCATATGAAATGATGTTATTACTGGTTGCTGTCGCTATTGCGAAAATTAGTTTACATGTAATCATCTTTTTGAACAGTGAAAAAAAAAAGGGGGAAAATTACGGAAAACCAATTTTCAATAAATATTTGAAGACTTTTATTCTAAGATTCTATCACGCAATTGCTTAAGAAAAAAAAATAACAATAGAAATAAGTTTTTGCCCCTAAATTTAAACTTGTCAAGTACATATTTCTTTTTCTTTATGAATTAAGATTTCTGAAAGGTCATTGTCTACTTATAATTTTTCTATTTAAACACATGAAATAAAGTATTGGGAATTTTTAGAGTCCATATATATATATATATATATATATATATATATATATATATATATATATATTGTACATAACCCGAATATAATACGTTTTACACAATAGATTTTCACTTAAGTTCATAAAAAATTCATTTTCGCATGGCGCAGAGAGAAAAAAGTGTTCCTTTAGTGTATTAGTTGGATTTTCTTTCTTTCTTTTTTTTTTTTTTTTTTTCGTTTCGTTTTTTATAACTAAGGCTAGGAAGGGAAAGCATGGGTGTCTTACGTTAAAGGTTCATGAACGTGAGATCTTCGACCTAGATATTTTAAAATATTATATGCTTTTTTTTTTCTTTTTTGCTTGTTTGTTTTTTAGAAAATATTGCATATTAAAGAGTGGAAGAACATACAAAATAAATAAAATATTCTTGACCCTTGATTTTTGTTTAGAATTTTTAACTACTCTGCTAATTATTAAATGACTAAGGTATTCAAAACATCATCTTTAATTTATCATTATTATTTTAAAACAATGTAAAAAACTGGAATATATTCTGATTTCAATGCATGAAGTTAAATCTATCATAAACATATTTAAAAATAAGTTATTATATCTAAAGTAAACTTAGGAAAATAAGATTATTTGAAATTTATTGAGATTATTAAATTCTCCTTGTAACATTAGAATTATTATTATTATTTTTTTTTTTTTTTTTTGTTTAATTAATTTTTATTTCAATATTTACTTTCATCAATAATCCTTTTGATATATTTTTTTCAAATTAATATTGGGAGTTTCTAGAGTTCATACGCATATATGTATATATATATATATTTACTAACACAATAGTTATGGAGATGATATTTAACAATTGTTAAGTAAGCAAAATTACTTAACATACATATATGTAAAGGTCATAAAATTAATGTTCTCATTTCATTTATGTATTTTTAATACAAAAATTAAATAAATTGAAAAAACTAGTAAACATATTTTTGAAATGGTAGTCACAATAATTATTACATTGGTATTATACACTTTAGTAGCAAGGTCTGTATATGTATCTATAAAAGAATAATACTTGCTTTAAAGACAAGTTCTAATTTTTATAATTCTTTCGCCATCATTATTTGTAAAACCATATTATTATTATTATTAGAATATTTTATAATATTAAAATATTCTTTATATTGTTGCTTTTTTTATCTATCGTCGTAATAAATTATTATTATTATTACTTGACGTCAATTATATTATCAAACGAACTGATTAATTTTCCAGCTGGATTAAATATTTTATGATATGACCAATTATACAAACCAAATATAATATATATAAATCGTGTAAATATGAACTTAGATATGAAAAATACATATAGATATATAGTGGAAATACAAAAATTAAATAAATAAATAAAAGTTAATTTCCCTTTCTTGTCGAATACAACATATTTCACACAATAGCTTTTTGAATTTGGAGTCTATAAAAAATTCATCTGCCACGCGACGCCAAGAAAAAACGTGTTCCTTTGACATATCTCGCGTTTTTTTTTTTTTTTTATCCCAATTCCAAAGCAAGAGGGTTCAAATATGGTTTACGTTACAAGGTTGATGATCCTAAGTTACCTGACCTAAAATATTTATTGATTTTGACCTATATATTTTGAAATTTCATGATCATCATTTTACATAAACTTAAATAATGATAATAATATAAATAATAATAAAAATAATGTTAGTATTTGTATTGATGAAAATAAATTAAAAAACAAGTACAAAAAAAATATTGCTTTGCACTTAATTTGTTTTAAATGCATTTTTTTTTTTTTTTTTTTTTTTATGAACTTATAGTAATTAATTATGCAGGTAATGTGTTTTGTAAATACATTAATTTAATAATAAGTAAATAGTTAGCAATCGTAAAAATCAAAGTTTTATTTATTTATTTGTTCTTATTACTTATAAACGCCAGTTCTCTCTCTCTCTAGCTGTGTGCTACTTTTTTATAATATACTTCCATTCCTTATAAATATTTTAGATATTTCTTCCATTCAATTTTCACGCTTTTTAACATATTTCTAACTTATTATTATTATTATTATTATTTTAATCTCTCATACTTTTTAATCTAAAACGAACAAATCTACCAATGGTATTTTAATGTGCCATGGAAAGAATGAATTTTCAAAAATCTGTTTACATGATCACAAAATATGATAATTTGATTGAGTTTTAGGATTAATTTTTAAACTAAAAATTAAACTTTAAATAAATTTTTGTTGGAATGGAGTGAATAAATTCAATTTGGATTTTGGAATGTAAACTACTTCTCATGTTCAGTTCTTGCATTAGATATATAAATACATACATGTATTTTTTTATTTCAAATTTGGATAAAAAGGAAAACTAATAATATTATTCAATGTACTTGTTAATATTCTATTTTAAAAAAGGCAAATAAGGAATAGATATTTCTTATATTTCTGAAAATTGTATATATATATTTTTTTTTTTAATGTAAAAAATATTTTTTAATACTAAAGAAATATATCATTTTTAACGAATATACATAAATTTATTTAGGCGAGTAGTTTTCACTAAAATCATATTTTATTAGAGTGACCACATTAAAAAATTATTTCATATTTTGAGTGTTTTTTAGAATCAAAAACTACACATAATATATCTTTAAAATATTAATCATAAATTAAATACTTTTTTTTTCTATTTTCGTTAGTAATTTTTCGTTGGATTAAACATTTTTTTTTTCCCTATAAATTAAATATATATTTGAGAAATTTTCAAATTTTATATTTATGTCATATTTTATGTAGTTTAAAGATAATGATCGTCAAGCATTTTATTTAAAATGTGTTGTTACTATAAATTTTAAATCAGCATATGTATGTAGGACAAAAGATCTCAAGATCAGTAAACTTCCAACAAAGTCAAGGCAGTTCGTAAAAGTACATTGGCCCGTCCTTGAACGGAATGGAGGGGAGATAAATTCAAGTCTGTTATGGTAAATGCTCCTTTTTTTTTTTATTCTTTTCTCTCTCTTCGCGTGTCAAAGATGTTTTTCAATCTTTTTCTTTTTATCCTTTTTTATATCGTTTAAATAACACATATTTATTGCGATATGTACAGAAAACAGCAGAGTTTTAACTCGTTGGTCATTTAACAAAAAATTTAACATAATTGTTATTGTTTTTCAATTATCAGAATTAATTAATTTCATTAAAAAAAGATGTTTTATTCTATAAATATGCCAAAATTGTTGTCTATCACCTGAAATTTCCGAAATTTCTTATAATTTTTCTTTTTAAATTTGTCGAAATGATTCAATAATTTAGAGTGTATTTTTTTTTTTTTTTTTTTTTTTTTTTCACTCTGAAATTCATTTTTTTACTTTCTCTTACGCATGCAAAGGGTAGAGAAAGAATTGTTTTGGGGCTAAATTTTCGAAATTGAGTTTTTGTTTTATTTATACGTTTTGAGGTGTCCTGAATTCGAAAATAATGTTTTTAGTGGCTGGTCGGTGTGTGTGCATGTCTGTGTATGTGTGTATGTCTTTTATTAGCACAATTCAAGAACAAATGGTAGCAGGAAGCCAAAACTCGTTATTCTAAATCTGTATTATATAGGGATGCTACACAAAACTTTTTGTTGAGATATAACAGATGTTTCGTGTACAGACTCACCTAAAAGAATTCAAATACATTACGTCAATGAACGACATATTTCGTAGTTTCAGTTTAAAAACTATAAGCTGCACTAAACCAAATGAAATGAAAATGTATCTTTTACATGCATAAAATTATGTTTCGTGTTTAATATGATATGAAAATCTTTCACCATTCGTTTAGAATATAGTGAGACTCTGCTTGGACAGCACAACCTAAAATGCATTTCAGGACCTGAAATGTTTGTTATCAATGTAGTACTATATAGTACTACATTGATACTACATATCGTAATGTAAGTACATTGTATAATTTCTTACATTATAGTAGTACTACTGTAGTACTACTATATAGTACTACAATTTGTTATCAATGTAGTATTAAGTACATAATGAGGGGTGTATGTAATTCATAGATGGCATACGATACTACCAATAATTAAGCAAAAATAAACTGTTCTATTAAAAGTAATTGGTGAAAGCGCTTTACTACATTTTACTACGTCCAGGATAAGTGATGAGGAAAAAAAAAAATTCTGATACCCATATGATAAGTACTTTTTTAAAGTTAAATTTTGACTGTTTTATTATTATTATTATTATTATTATTATTATTATTATTATTATAATTACTCTTTTTGGGTTCCCTGAATTTTAAAGTCAAGTTTTATAACGTTTATCTTAACGTATATCTGCTATCAGCGTGAAATAAACAGTATTTAATTCTATATAAATTTATTTACTACATTTAAACTGGAGATGTGGGCGGTACTACCCCCCCCCCCCCTACACACACACATACTCACACAGTAATTTGTTAGTATATAGTTCCTATTATCTTACACCTTAATCTGCAATCTATCTTTAAAATATTAAGATGCCGTGTAAGAAAAAGTCGCGTGAGTGCTACACCAGATTATTTTAAATAAATTATGCAATGTACTTACATTACGATAGCTTGAAACTTATTTTAAGATATATATCTTTCCAGTTAGATTTTTTTTTTTTTTTTTTTTTTTTTAGTTTTATAGACTTGTACATATTTTATACCTTACCCCTAACAGCACAGAATGTTCCAGAAACGTAAAATTTCTGAAACAATGGAACATTATAAATATTTCAGAAACGTTTCGAAACGTTCAATTTGGTTTCTGATTAGTTTCAGAAACGTAGAAATGTTCGCGATTGTAACAAAAAATCAGATACTTAACAGAAACGTTAGAACAATTTAACATATAAAATATCAATAACGGCAAATAATTCAAAAACACATTAGAGAGCATACTGAAATGTGTTACGATTAATGAAAGATTGTAAGCTTTTTGCAACATAAATAAAACATTATATGAGATTATATCAAGAAATTAGAGAATATTTTTCTATTAGAATTCACATTTTGTCTTTTTATTTTTTATTTAGTTTATTATACAAATAGTAATAAAAAAAATTCTCGATTAATCTGATCTTTTTATTTTATGTCTAATTATACATTTTGTATAATCTTAAACCTAGCCCGTAGCTAGATTTATAGAAATGTTTTTTCCAATTAGGTTCCAGTTTTCCAGTTCCAACTTTAAAATGAGGTATTATTTTACTAAGCCATACTACCCCCCACCCCTTTTTTTTTTTTTTTTTTTTTTTTTTTTTTGCACGTCGGCAACGAAATGAACCCAGTTCGATCTCCTGTACATCCACGACTTGGCTTTTTGTTGTTGTACGTTACATATATATATCTTATATATAAAACTTGCGTAAATATAGGCTCATGCATTTAAGGTTAAAAATAAATAAATAAATAGTTTTAACTAGCTTTGTAAAATTTGTGTCATTATTGTTTGTACGTATAAATTAAGAAATATTTATCTAACAGAATTGACTTTTAGTTTTTTATTTTTGTTTAGGGGGGGGGGGAATATTAAGCATTAAAAAGTTAATATTAAATAAGTTATAGTGCATTTGTTCTCAATCAGTTTGGTGATTAAATTCCTATTTTGTTAATACCACGTGTTACATCTGAAAGTTACCGTAAGAAATTTCTAGAAGTTACTTTTCAATTAGACTTTGTTCAAAATGTATCTTTTAGATAGCATAAAGTTTTTAATTAAGTACTTTTTTTTTAATATATTTTCTATTATCATAAAAATAAGTATAGCTATGATGTTTTCAAAAGAAAAAAAATCTGGAGTGACTCTACTCGACATTCCGAACATTGAGTAATTAACAGTTGTGTAGATAAAGTAAAGAAAGAGGAGTTGTTAAACAAACAAAAGAGAGAAAATCATAATAGAGTGTTTGTGTATTTTTCTCCATATAATACACGATGTTTTATTTAACGCTACTGAACTTTGAGCCCATAGATCATAATGATAAAGAATATTTCGTTGTGTCCTTAAAAAAAACCTATAAATGCTAGATTCACCAAAATGCTTATAGTTAGTGCAACAGTGATTTATAATATTTATATAAATTTTCAGCTCAATTGAATAAGGCGTTTAGATGCTATCGCACTTTTAAAATTTTGGCCCCATATGCCATAATGATAAAGCATATTTCTTTGTGTCACTGTAAAAAACTATGAGTGCTAGATTTTTCAAAATCTATACAGATTGAGTATCTGGGACATATAATATGTGTATAAAGTTTTTGCTCAATTGGATAAGGCGTTTAGATGCCTTAAGATTTTGGTCTCATAGGCCATAATGATAAAGAATTTTTCTTTGTGTCACTGTAAAATATCTATAAGTGCTAGATTCATTAAAATCAATAGGGTTTGTGCTACGGTGACTTGCAACATGCGTACCAACTTATAGCGCATTCGAGCAAAGTGGTTAGTAGACGCTAGCGTGTTCACTCACACACATACACACACACATACATACACACATACATGTATCATCGCAAAAATAGTGGAAACGGACTCAGGGGATCTCGAAACGTATAGAAACGTCAAAATCTCAAACATGATTTTGACATGATTACAATACTTTCCTCACTATAGTGTTCGGAAAGTAAAAATTGGACTTTATCTAATTTTTTAACATTCAATTATTTTAAGTGCATTACTTCGTAATTAATGACACATTCAGGTTCTTATAAAGGGTTTTCCATTAAGAGTGATACAATTTAAAAATTAAAAACACATAAATTATTCAGTGAGACACATTTTTTTTTTTTTTTAACGCTTACAATATGCCATTAAGTATGAAAATAATATCGTTCATGTGAGCACTACGACTTCTTTGCACATACCTCATTCTGTCAACCCAATTTTCCATCACTCTTTCAGATAAATTTGGTATTATTTCGCGTATAATACGTTTAATGTTGGTTTTTAATTGCTCAATTGTTATTGTTTTATCAGCATAAACTTGTGACTTAATATATCGCCAAAGAAAAAACTCACAACCGATCGAGTGAGATTAAATGAATAATGTGTCGTCCATGAATTCTTCTCAAATTTCTCTCACTATACACATATCAACACTGATTTTCGTAAAACAATTTGACAATTTCGAAACGTTGTTTATGCGTGTACCTTTGCATGATTAAATGGCATAGCATACTAAACACAGATGACACAAGAAATGTCAAAAAATAATACGCAGTGTTGCCATTCTAACCATTTAAAATTGTATCATCTCTATTAGAAAACCCTTTATAATAATATTGAAAATAATTTACCTCATAATTTCAAAGGTAAGTATAATATAATTAACTCCTAGAAATATATTTTCTATTATACTTAATCTTTAATGTACATTTTCTATAAGAAAAGATTTAAATAAAGTACTTTTTTTTTAATTTCTTTTGTATGTTTTCTATCGTTGTAAAGTAAGTATCCTTTTGAATTTTCAGTATTTTTTTTTTTTTTTTTAATCTAAATATATATATATATTTTTTCCTTGATCATTTTTCTTTTCTTTCTAAATACAGGAAATTTTAGATTACCAAATTATAAATCACAAGAATACAATGTGTTTCGTCTGATATTTATCCCGTAAGTAATTCCTGGGAGTTCCTATTTAATTAAACTCAGTTTAAAATGTACCTTTTAGATTACATAAAATTTTAAATTAAATATTTTTTTAAATATATTTCTAATCGTCATAAAAATAAGTATACTTATTGTGCTTTGAAAAGAGAAATTGTCTGATCTTTAACTATTTTTTTTAATATTCAATTATTTAAAGTAGGGTAAGTACACCAGTGATTGACACTTTTAGAGCAATCTCTGATGTTTTTAATGTTCTAGTCATCAGAAATTTTTTTTAGAAATCTTAATTTAGTGCATATGGTATGAAATACATTTAAAACCACATATATGTTAAAATATATACATTTGATAACAATTATTATTTTTTTTATGAATTTTTATTTGACATCCACTCAATGTTCCAGTAATTGACACTGCCAGTTTTTCCTTTTATCAGTAATTGGCTCCTATGTTCCAGTGTTTGACACTGCTAGTTATTCATTTTACCAGTTATTAGCACCCTATGCTCCAGTGTTTGACATAAAATGTTAAAATTTTTATAAGTAAAATATATGATTTTATTATTTTTCTTCTTCGTAATTAATGCCTCATCTAGGTTACTACATAATAATTCTGGAAAATAATTTACCTTATAATCGCAAAGTAGGTATAATGTAATTAACTGCAAGAAATATTTTTTCTGTTATACTTAGTATAAAATGTACTTTTTCTGTAAGAAAACGTTTTAAATAAAGCTTTTTTTTTTCTTTTCTGTGTTTTCTATCATCATAAGGTAAGCATTTGTATTTTTAATAGAAAAGGTTTTTTTACTTACAAAATAAAAATAAATAAAAATAAATAAATATATACATTTATTTATTTCTATATTTTACTGGAAAAGTTAGTACATTTCTTCATAATAGCTGATAAATTTAGGTTACTACTTAACAAGTCTGAATGCCTTCTTCGATTGGTCTGAAAATTCATACACATATTATAGGCCACGACCGCACAAACTGTATATATAGATTTTGGTGAATCTAGCACTTATATATATATATATATATTCTTTTTTTTTTTTTTCAGAAACACAAAAAATATTCTTTATCATTATGTCCTTTCGGTCCAAAATTTTAAAGTTCGATAGCGTCTAAACGCCTTATTCGATTGAGCTGAAGATTTATACACATGCTATTGGTCATCTTCGCACGAATTGTGTAGAGTTTGGTAAATATAGCCCTTATAAATTTTCACAAGGACACAATGAACAATTTTTTATCAT
The DNA here is from genome assembly GCA_963930645.1 of Salticus scenicus. Classification (NCBI taxonomy): domain Eukaryota; kingdom Metazoa; phylum Arthropoda; class Arachnida; order Araneae; family Salticidae; genus Salticus; species Salticus scenicus. Next base: position 194,191,951 of record OZ005655.1, on the reverse strand, counting down.
TACGATCTATGGGCCCAAATTGTTTGACGTGCAGTAGCGTAAAATTACACAATGGAGAAAAATACTCTAACACCCTATTATAATTTTCACTTGTGTTTATTTAACGGCTTACCTTACTTCAATTTATTTATGTAACCGCTAATTATGCATATTCGGAGAGTCGAGTGGAGTCACTCCAGATTTTTTTATATTTTTTTTTTCTATGTTTTTTATCATAGTAATATAATTTATAAGTGTACTTTTAAATTTTTAATAGAAAGATTCCTCTTTTTTACATTTCTTAAAAATTAAATATGTATATTTATTTACTTATTTAATATTTTTCTTTTAAATACTGGCAAATACAGGTTACCAAATTATAAATCTCGAAAATATTTTAATCCGCTCTATTCTTCTACGCTTTCATAAAAAAGCGTTATTACTTTTTTTTTTTTTTTTTTTTTTTTACAAATATTGCTTTTATATTTTATTCATAAATTATTATTTTTTTATTATTAATAAATCTAAATGCTATTTTTTTTTTTTTTTAAATAAAATTCATTTTCTGTTTTTAACATTTAAAAAAAAAATAATAGAAATTTAACATTTTATTTCATAGAGTTTTGCATTTTCAATATTCTAAAAAGCTTTCACTTTAATGTTTTACTGAAATTAAGATATCGGGCTTTCTTCTTTTAAAATTTGAAAAAAAAAACTGAAAAAAAAGTTTCATAGCAGGAGCGCTTTTTTATTTTAATAGAAACGTTTATTTATTGTCGTGATATTTAACTTTACTATCTCTAGAAGACATTTTTATACTTTTTTTATGAATAAATAAAATATCATATACTAATTTAAAAAGTATTTAAATAAACGTTTTGTTTTTTCAATTAACAATATACATTCTAGCTCTCTTTAAATCACATGTCGATCATTCCATACTGAAGGGTATGTCAGTTTGACCTATTTTAAAGTGATACACAAATTTTTAAGGCAGAGTTTTTCAAATAATTTATTTATAAAAATTGGGTAAAACTTTAACTATATAATATTTCAATAAAATATGTAATATATTTCTTCTTATTTATAAGAAATGAGGCTGGAACATTTCTCATCCCTAAAAATTGATAATCACGTGATACACTATATTATTTTGGCATATAATGATAAACGGAAATTACATATATTTTTTTAAAGCAATTTCTTTCTTTCTTCTTCTTTTCATTATTATTATTATTATTTTTTTTTTTTTTTTTACTTTTGAAGGAGAGGAGGAGTTGTTTTCTATATTTATTAGAATTAGCTATCTATTTATGTATTAGATATCTAATTTTTACAATTCTGTTATTGTAACAAAGAATTTATTTTAAAATTCATATTCTATATACATACATTTAACTTTAATTTGATATACAGAAAAGGATTAGGTAAAAAATAAGAATAATCTAATCTCTATGTCCAATTTTTCGTAGAATGGCCATTATGTATATATATATAATTGTAATGTTTAAATCAAATTTTGTTGTTAATTATAGCATTAATAAATCATTAATCCTACTTTATATGATATATAATTTTATTTTATTTTAGCAGACCTGAAAGAGTATCTAAAACAACTTTCTATGATATATAAAGTATTAATAAATAAAATAAATATTTATTTATTATTATTATTTTGAAAATGCTTCTTTGCGTTCTGTTGACGGGATTTTTCATCCATAACTAACTTTCTCGAAAAAATAAAAGTACTTTCGCAAGTAATTCTCTTTAAATAAAGTTAGTGATTAGTTTTATAAAAAAAAAAAAAAAAAAAAGAAAAAAAGAAAAAAGAAAAGAAAAAAGACAGAAGTGAAATGAGAAAAATAACTTCAACGTTTTTGCATGCCAGGAACGATTTAATGTGTTCATTCTGCGATAGATGGTGCTACCTCTCTCCATACCTGGAAAAATATTTTGTAAGTGGATAAATGAAATTCGTTTGAATTTGCTCAAACTTTTAGAAGGTATAAATTGTTACAGCAAATCATTTTTTCCTTCATCTTTTGAATAGACAAAATATTTTCAAATAAAATAAAACAAATCATTATTTTTATTTATTTTATTTCAGAAAAAAAGAAATAGTTCAAATTTTAAGTTTCATGAATAGGAACCAAGCAAAAAAAATTCAGTTACATCATTAAACGATTTTTAATTATCTTTCTTGGGAATCATTTTAACGCCGATTAAGCTTTCTTATTTAATATTTTCTTTAAAAAATTGTAAATTATTATTTTTTTCCCTTCTGATTATAAGAATATTTTTAAATGTGCTAAAAGTAGGGAATATCATATTAATATAAATGAAAAGTTCACATCGGAGAAAATGGTAACAAAATGGTAATTTTATTTTATTTTATTATTTTATTTTATTATTTTATTATTTTATTTTATTTATTTATTTTATTTATTTTATTTTATTTATTCATTTTTATTTTATTTTATTTTATAATTTATTTATTTATTTGTGTGTGCGTGTGTGTGTGTGTGTGAGCTGGCATAACTGATTATTTTTCGTAAAAAAAAAAAAAAAAAAAAAAAAAAAAAAAGAATATTTTATCATAAGAATTTTTTTAAATATGCTAAAATTAGGAACATAATATTCATACAAATGAAAAGTTCACATCACAGAAATTGGTAATAAAAAGGTAACTTTATTTATTTATTATATACGTATATTCTGCGCTGGCATAACTTAAAAAAAAAAAAAAAAAAAACTTTTGTTTTTTTCCTCAGATTATAAGAATATTTTTAAATATGCTAAAAGTAGGGAACATCATATTTATACAAATGAAAAGTTCACATCACAGAAATCGGTAACAAAAAGTTTTTTTTTTTTTTTTTTTTTCTCCCTGCGCTAACATAACTGATTATTTTGTGTAAAAATAAATAAATAAATAAATAAAAGGCCTCTTGTGAAAAAAAAAAAAAAAAAAAAAAAAAAGAAAGTTTTTTTAAATTAAATTTACTTATAAAATATTTGAAACCTTCTAAAGAGAAATTTTTAATTAAAATAAATTCAAATCTTAATTTTTTAATCAGATCAGACAAAAACTCATAACATAAATTTTTCACGTTACATTCCGAATAAAAATTAATTTTGTTAAATTTAGTTTGTAATTAAATCCCTGGTTTATTCTATCAACAAAATATTCCGTTCACATGCTAATTATTGACATTTGACTTAAAAAAAAGGGTGATTGAAGTTAAGTTTTAAATTGCATTATGCTACTTTTTCCCTTAATCGAAAGTACCAAAATTAGAGCTTGCCATTTTGCTTTTGTTATGATTTGATTTTCGCTAATCTTCAATTAAAAAACTAATTAATCTCCTATAGAAAAGAAAATATATTTTTTCTTTTCTTTTTTTTTCTTTATGATGTCAATATTTTAAAAATGAAAATTTAAAAAAAAAAAAAAAAGTTACTTTTTTTTAATATTTTGAATAGTTTTCTTTGTTATTGTTGTTTTTCCTTCTGGTAATACTATAGGACTACACACCCATATATATATATATATATATATATATATAGATAGATAGATATAGATATAGATATATATATGTGTGTGTGTATATAATAAAGATGATCTATTAAGCATAGTAGAAGCCAAGCAACAGATACAAGATCACCGAAACACCAATGACCAATAAGATTTTAAAAAATTTATCAGTGGATGAAATACACTAATGTAAAGAAACCAGATCTATTAATTAACAGCCTGCAAAACAAACGAATCAATAAAGTAACACAATAAATCTTAACTTAAAACCATAAACTTATCAAAATTAATGAAAAAATAACCTAAGAAACACAAGATAGGAAGGAAGGTGGTAGGCAGCAAGACTTGTGACTTGCCTGTGGGGTTAAACTAGTTTCACGCCGGCAACACTCACCCAACCTGTCACGACCAGAACAGGAACCACATGGATTTATATGGCAAAAGCAAAATTTCAAAGCAGATGAATAACAATGAAACCACGAAGCAACAATGAAATTCACTGATTGATTTCATTGTGTTTAATAGTATAATTAGAATTTTAAATACAGTTGACAACTCAAAAAGGAAGAAACTGAAATTTTATTGGAAAAAGAAAGTTTGCATAGTAATACAAAGTAAATGCAACAAGCCTTCTGCTTCTTTTGTTTTTTTTTAAATTTGATTTCACAACACCACCCCACCTCCGTAATCAAACATCTGCCCACCCAACAGCCACCTTTTTTATTGTCTTTTATTATTTTATAATTTTTTTGTTGATATACACAAAAGTGTACACAGCTTTTTTTTTTTTTTTTTTTTGTACTGACAGAGACATGGTTAAGGATATAAAATAGAAAATGCAAAGTTTTTAGGAAAACCCATTTTAGCAGTGGCTGTGATCAGTTTATTAATATTCTTGTTTTTAAACTTCGCAGAGCATAAATTATTAATTCGAAATAAATGGTTAATGATGATGTTTCTAAATACTGAAAGATGCAGACATGAATTAAAATGTGTAAATAAGTTTACTTTAAAACTAAAATCTTGCCGTTTGTCATAGATATCTGGGTAAATTTTATTACCATCGATGATTATTTTTAGTTGTAAAAAGTTAATTGGTTGATTAGTTAGAGTATTTTGAGTTAGCTTTAAATTAGGTGGATAATTGAAGGAAAAGTCATTTTGTGAGTGCTTTTTGAGATAAAATACAATAATATCATCGATGTAACGATAAAATCGAACATCATCATTGCAAATTTGCTTTTCATAATAATAAAGATAGAGATCTGCCAAAATACTGGAGCTACAACCTCCTTGTGGGATGCCTAATTGTTGCAAATAGATATCGTTGTTGTGGAAGATATAATTATTATGGATAACAAAGTTAAGAAGTGTTTTAAATTTTTCTGCTTTAAGTGAAGAAGATTAATTTGAGCTTTATATTCTTGAAAAATACTGTAAATGATTTTACTAAGATCTGATAACTCAATATTATTGAAAAGATCTTGAAAGTTAAAAGTCATAATATTGTCTATTGAATCGAGCGATTTGATGTATTGAATTAATTGAAAGCTATTTTTAAGACAGTGTAAATTATCAACTTTGCAAGTACAATTGTAAATTTGTTTTAGAATATCCAGTAGAACTTTATTAGTATTGTTGTTATAAGTGTTACACCCAACAGTGACAGTGCGAAATTTAATTGGAGATTTGTGAAACTTAGGTATGAAAACTATATAAGGATAATTAAAGTTATTGAAGGGAAGTTGAAGTAGTTTATAGTAGTTATGTATTTTTCGGTTATTAATAATAAGGTTATTATTTGTTAAACTGAAGATGTTACTATTAGTGACTGAAGAGTTTAAAATAGAGAGATAGTAGGATTTACAAATAATGGCATAATTATTAGGTGATTTGTCACATAAGTGATCACAAAGTCATCCTGTAGTGATTTGATAGAGTTAAGAAGTACAGATTTTTTAAATAACACCAGACTTGAAGAATTGATAAATAATGCGTTTTTAATTTTTTGTAACACTAAAACTTTCCATTGAATGAAGTAGGGAATAGGTTTATTATGAGTAATAGATATTTTATAAATAAATAAATCTAGGTCATAAGAAAACTGTTGAAAAAATTGTGGAATGCTAGTTTTAACTGAAAGTCTAAATTTGGTGCCAAATTCCATGAATTTTTTTAATTGATAATTATCAATAATATTGAGATTACCAGTGGTAAGGTGTCCATGGTCTCTGTCAATAAATTTTGAGAAAGAAGGATCATTGCATTTACATGTTACAGTGTTAGTAAAAGAGGTAGACTTAGATACAGAATTATAACTGAATTTCTTTCTGCCAAGAGGAAGAGAATATTTCAAGGCACGAGATAGATTTAAATCTTTAATCGGAAACAAACATTCTTTGTCATTAATGATAGACGTAATGTTAATACTATTCAATATTTGATTTGTAAAAGTTACAATTAATTGAGTATTTGTTTTAATTTTGTTGGGATTTTTATTAATTTTTAAATGAAATTGTTTGATTTTGTACATTATAATATCATAAAAAATGTCTGAAAAATGTTTATTGTAGGATTGGCTTTGAAAGACATTCAGAAAATTAACTAAGTATTTCTTTTTAATTGCAAAAATAAATTTTCGAATAATGAACCAGTTATAGTTAGATAAGTAATTAGTCTGTAGATCTGAAATTTGTTTAATAATGGCACTTTTAGAAAAGATTAAATCTGTTTTTTTACTACCACGTTCAGTTCTAGAAGTTTTATTGTTAATTTTGTGATTGAGTTGTGCATAAATAGTCGAATAATCATGTAGAGGGTTGATGTTAGAATATGCTTTAATAGTTTTATTAAAGTATTCGGAATTTAGGCTATATAGATAAATTGTATTGTAATATTGAAAAAATTTTGATTCAAGAAATAGACGCTCACTTTTATTTTTCTGAATTTTGACAATCTCTATGGTACATGAATTAAAATTATGTGATTTAAAGTGTTGTAATTCTATAGTTGATTTAGAAGGTGCAGCTGAAGATGAAAGTTTTTTTTTTTTTTTTTTTTTTTGAATCAGAGCGATGCTGATTAATACGTAGATGTAGAGGAGTGGAAGTTTCACCAGTATAACTGAGTTTACAAAGACCACAATTGATTCTATAAATAACATTGTATGCCTGAATTTCCTAACTTTAAAACAAAATAATTTAGAAAATTCCGTCTTATTTTGATGTTTTGATCTTTTTCAATTAGCTCAATGGTTACATTGATTTGTAGGATTTTATATCTGTTCATATTCGTAATTTTCTATGCGTTTGTGTACGGAAAAGAGCACATTTTCAAATTTAATGCACATTATATCTTCTTATAAATTAAAGTTAATTAATTCTATGGTTTCAAAAATATATTGTATGTTATAATAACACAATTATAGAAATTTTGAATTTGAATCCTAGAAAATGTAAAAATTTTAGAATGTAGAAATTTACTTTGAAGAAATTCGAAAAATAATAAACATAAATAAACATAATAAAATAAAATAAAATACTTTAAAATAAAACTATGGAAGTTTACTTTATTAATTTTGGCCAAAAGAAAATGGCATATCATGTGAAAATAAAATTATAGTTGTCAATAATGTTGTACCCTCATCGCTTGTAAATAATAGGATATTATATATTTTAAATCTTTGGTTATTTTTGGAAAGTTACAAATAAAGTGCATTGGATATATCATTGTATATTATAATGGCATTATCAATATTTCATTTATATTATGCAAAATAAAAACTATTATATATCAATATACATAAAAGCTTTTTAATATTGATTTAAAAACAATTATTATACAGTAACAGTTTTTATACAGTAAATTTAGCCTGGACAGTAAATTTAGTCATTGGTATCTATTATATATTTAAAAAAAAATACTCTATAAAAATTGTGGTATCTAAATTGAATCCTGATTATGTATGTATATTATTTTCTTTCAATTGTTTGAATGTGTACTACTCATTTCTAAAAAATCATTTAATAATTCAAAGTTTCTCTAAAAACTTAATTTCAGTAATTCGAAACTAGGTTATCCAAATTAGATCTATTTAATAACAAACATAATAAAATAAATGTTGTTTTTCTAACATTTTCAAAAGTTTGACCTTTAATTCATTTTCCTAATTTCAAAGTTTAATATATATTCTTTTGAAATCTTTCCATACTCGGGAAGCAACTGAATCATCAACAATGCATACGTCACGGAAGATTCATTATGTAATGACCAAAGTAATTTACAGCTACCATTACTATCTCCTGTATGTGTAACTTCTCAGTCGACACACTTCTTTGAAGGAGAAAGTAACTTAACAACCTCACATGCATAACGTAGTCAGTGCTTTGGAAAAAAAGTTACAGGAGAGTAATGAAAAAGAGGAAAAAGTGATGGAAGAACATGGAATAGTAGGCGACTCCCCATTCTTTAATCTCAGCTTTTTTGACATTCTAAATTGTGCTAATGACACGTAGCGACGCAAGCTCCCCCTTTTTGACGCCTTGCCACTTTGAAATACCTATTTTCTGCTGCTTTTGATGCTCCAGTTTTTTTTTCCTGAATTTTTAGATATTTTGTTCTTGGCTGTTGTGAGGAGATACAGTCATTACCATGTGAGGCATACTTTTGAATTCACGCTTCCAAAGAATGAGCGAGATTTTTTTTTTTTTTTTTTTTTTAGACGAAAGAAATTGTTGGGGTGTGCTTAAAATAAAGAAATTTCTAAGACGTAAATTTATGTTGGGAGCTTCCATAAAGATTGTTTTTGTGTTATTTCAGACATATAGATACATTTTCATTTTCTTTTTGTAAAAGATATAAATTGTCATGCGTTCATATATAAGGATTTCTTCTTTTGTTTGATCCATGCCGAGCAATTATTTCTAAAATATTGAAGCTAAAAAATAAGCATTCTTTTCTTAAACTATGCTTTTGTACTGTTTCACAATTTTGATTTATAAAGCATTTTTTTCCTCCATTTTTCCTGACATGATATATGATTTAGCCTTATATTCAAACGATTTATTAGTTCATATTTTACAAAAATTTTCCAATACCTTCAGTTTTACAAAATTTTTCAAAATTTTTTTAATATCATTGATAAATAAAATTATATACCCATATATTTCAGACAATTTTAATACCATAGAAAAAAATCTTATTGGACAATGTTATTGATGATAATTAATGAATTATGAAGTAGGTGGGTTAATGAAATATAATTAATGAATAATATATTGTGGAAAAAGGATACAAGTTGAACACACAATTATTTCTAAAACTTTAGAGTTAAAAGTAAGATTTTTTTTAAATATAATATAATGTATTTAAATGATTTATTATTTCGTATTACTTCGATCTGTAGAAACTTTTATCAATTATTTATATTAAACAAATGTCAAGAGATTAAAAAGTACAAAAGAATACATTTATTTAAAATTACATTAATAAATAAAATTAGATGCATATTGCATATAATTTTTATTTTATAAGAAATATCGTATTGTGCAATATTACTGTCAATATTTAATGATTTATTAATTAATAATGTCCTTTTTATAAACTTAAAATTGAAAGTATCAATAATAATTTTAAATTTCACATCCTTCACTTAATCTTTTTTAAATTTCCGTTTAATAAAAACATGTTTTTATATTTAATAATATTGTGATTAAAGAAAACATAAATTAAAATTAAATTAAATAGCTAATAAAATTTTAATTATTATTATTTATTACAATTATTATGCAACAATTGTATTAATTAAATGTAAAGTATAGAAGTTTCCACACAAGATACATTTATTCGGGATTCAAATATTCAAGATTCTATTTTTCAGAGAAAATGAAAATCGTTCTGATTCTACTGTAATCAGGAATTATTATCCGGAACCTATATATTGAGTTACAAAATCTTATAACTATATACTTAATGACATTGCCTTTATTTATGACAATACTCCTTAACTACATTTTATTTCGTGGCAAAAACAGGGCTACCAGAATTTTTTAATTGAATTTTAGGACTAACTTGGCGGTGTCCTTGAGTTTCGAAGACAAAATAAATTATAAAATTGACCTTAAATTGTAGAATTTTAGTAGTTTTTATGTATGACGTACCTAAAAGAACTTATTTCAGCTTATTAATCAGACTCGTTCTCGTTATACTTGTATGCATGACAAAATGCATTAAAAATGTTTAATCTAGTCTAAATTCTATTATTTATGAAATTTAAATACCTCTGATTATTTTCTGATTTATTTTTAATATAACTTAAACATACAAATAAATGTTATATATGCTATATGTTTTCGATAACATAACAACTGAATGAAAAAAATGAGTTTACATTAACTTTTTGAAGCCCGACTGACTCTTTTTTATTCCCAACTGACAAAATCCATCACCGAATTTTTTAAGAAAATTTTGCTTTTAAAATTTAGCCGGAAATAAAATCATTTATTTCTTTTATTCTAACTTTGATTGTAATTTCTGGTGTCAGTCGATATTAAACTAGTCTAGTTAAATGGTGTGATAAAGTTATTTCTTTGTTGTTAATTACTCTTAACTTGTGTTTTTAAAACTATTGACAAAAAAAGTGAACTGTATTTGTTTTTAATTAAAATTTTTTATACTATACTAATAATATACATTTTCTTTTTTCTTTCAGGATCTGCAAGCTATACAAATTTCTTCATTATCACAGATAATGAGGCTATTGCAATCCAATAAATATTTTTTTTTTCTTTAATAATCTTTTTTAAAATGTTTAAAGTAAGACCATATTGTATATGATAAAGTTGTATGTATGACAAAATGCATTAAAAATGTTTACTCCAGTCTACAATCTGTTATTTATGAAATTTAAATACCTCTAATTATTTTCTGATGTAGTTTTAATATAACTTAGACATACAAATAAATGTTATGCAATATGTTTTCGATAGCATAACAACTTACAAAATAAAATGAGTTTGCATTAATATTTTGAAGCCCGGTGAAATATATTATATACTACTTAGCTTTTATTCCCAACTTCCAAAATTCATCACAGAATTTTTTTAACACAACTTTTCTTTTAAAATTTAGTTGGAAATAAAATCATTTATTTCTTTTCTTCTAACTTTGATTGTAACTTCTGGTGGCAGTCGATATTAAACGAGCATAGTTAAATGGTGTGATAATAAAAGTTATTTCTTTGTTGTTAATTACTCTGCAAATTGTATTTCTAAAACTATTGAAAAAAAATAATGAACTGTGTTTGTTTTTATTTATAATTTCTTATATTACACTACTAATATACATTTTGTTTTTTCTTTCAGGATCTCAAAGCTGCACAAATTTTTTCACTATCACAGATAATAAGGCTACTGCAATTCAATAACAAAGTTTTTTTTTTTTTTTTTTTTTTTTTTTAAATGTCAAAAGATCATATGCAGCAATATTTAAATTGTGCATTAAACGTATAGAATAATTTTATTACTAACAGATAAATATCTGAAGGTTCTTACAATATTATCCACCTGAAATATGAAATAGTTTGTAGAAATTTTCGTTTTCCATTTGAGAGATAAAATAATTTAGACATTTGACAGAAAAATTTATACTTAGAAATAAAAATATTTTAAAGTCTTTCTTCCTTTTGCTTTGCATGTTAACAACAAAAAAAAAAAAAAAAAAAAAAAAAAAACAGTTTTTTTTTTTTTTTTTTTTTTTTTTTTTATAGTTTTATAACTTAAATATTCCTGATTTAAAATGTTTTAGATTTAACACATCTGCCAGTAAGCAAAATAGGAATAAAATGTAAATATTTATCATATATTTTTATAATATCATTTATATCACTTTATTTTATCACACATAAATATTATATTTTAAGATGAAAAAATACTGAATTAACCAAAAACACCTATAATTTTCGTTCATATAAAAACAATTAAAGCAGAAGTTCTTTATTTTTTCCGCTTTTGTTAATTTGTTTCTTACAATTAGTTTTAGTTTGATATTTATTTTAATAAATAATTAAATAACATAACATAAAAAGAAGAAATAGATTAAGAAAAGAAGAAAAAGATTTTTAATATCAGATAACTTTTCTGACTCAAAATAAATGTAATTTTATAACAACATTTCATGGTTCATTTACCTAATTACATTTCTGGAAAATAAAGTTCCGATTACAATGAAGCTAATTGTATACAAAATAAAGTATCATTTAACAGACCAAATTTGTTATCGTTAAAAAGTAAAATTGCCTTTGTACGTCTTTATTACTATTTTGTATTTATTTCTTTACTATATTTTTGTATTTATATATAAATTTTGTGCATAACTTGAATGAAAACTTACTGAAATCTTTCTAAGAAAACCAAAAAAGGTAGCAAAGAAAAAAAATGCAGCAGCTTTTTTTAACTAAAAACCATTCACAGAAAATGTTACACGAAAAGACTGCATCTACAAAACTTTTACCGTAATTGAGGTCTAATTAAAATAAATAAATAAAATAAACAAGTAATTTACTGAAAAATATTGTAAAATTCATTTCTTTTTCTATTAAATGGCATCCACGAAGAAAACAAAAATAACACTGCTCAAAAAAAAAAAAAAAATAGTTCTGATACCATTCTTGCTGATTCGTATGTAAAATGACCTCCTGAATCCGAATATGACTCCCATTCAGCCCAGTCACCCACCGTTTTCTACAAACACCCCCCCCCCTCTCATTTTTTCCCCTGTTCGATAATTTTATAGCCATTTGAAGAATGAAAAATAATTAATTTAACACCTAAAAACAAGAAACTGTAAAGTTTAAAAAATAACATTTATAACAGATTAAAAAAATATAAGATATACAATACATAATTTCAGTGGCAAATCCTCCCCCCCCCCCCCAAAAAAAAAAAAAAAAAAAAAAAAAAAAAAACTTGTTGCAACCGTCTTTGTTTTAGAATTTTCCAACTCTGTAGCCCCTCAGAAGATATTTAACGGTTAAAATAATTCTCCCCTCTCTTAAAAATTAAATTTATAGCCATAAAATCACCGAAAAATTATAAAAATAGGGGGCTGTTCCTAAAAAACGGTGGGTGATAAGGCAAAATGAGTGTCATATTCGGATTCAGGGTGTCATTTTACGTAAGAATATGTTGAAGCAATTATCAGAAGCAATTTTCTTATGTCTTGTGCAGCAAAGTACTTTCTTGTGCAGCAAATTTATTATTTCGGAAGCAATTTTCATGCCGAGCAGTGTAATTAATTTATATTCAATTAATATTTCGATGAAAAATGTACAAAACTGGAACTTTTTGCATTATACTGTAAATACAGGATATACTTTGTTTACTTCTCTGCTACGAATTTTAAACTCTTTAGCAATCTTGGCACGTGAATCAAATATGCTAATCAGGTTAGCAATTATTTTATTTTATTTTTTAAATCTTTATTTATGCTGATTCTTGTAACAATATGTTGCTCAAAATATAATTTCAACGACAGTGTATTTCTTATTTCAAACTACTGATGAAAATAATAATAGCAAGTATTACAGGGGAATTCGATTACCGAAAACGTCTTGGTAGAAAAATATATTATAAATATGCATACGTATAAATAGTTTGCTCAGTTCTATAGTTATTTTTAAGCTTATTGAATCATAAGAAAGAATACACTGATATGTAAAAATCAAGGACGAAATGTTTTCTGAATATGATAATATTCAAAAGTATTTCGCGTCGATTCAAATTCTGTCATACAATCCGCAAGATTTGAGAATATAGCATAAGTAAGAAAAATCCTCCAAACAAGTAATTAAAGAAAATAAAAACATTCTATTAAAAGGTAGCTTCCAGCTCTCATGGCAGAAGACAGAACATTTCATGTTACAGTCGCCTGGGTAGAAAAATCCAGATTTACAACTTTTGTCCATGCGAAGAGCGACGTTGCAATTCTTGAGGATGCGTGGATTCTTGCGTTGGATTTCTTGAGGTTGTTCAAGACTAATCCTCCTGCAGTGCCAATTGCAACTACGGAATCATTGCTGGTGGCTGGTCACATATTGCCATTAATCTCATAACAAGATATTATACATGTTCTATAGGATTTCAGTCAGATATATGTTGCCGGATAAACTATGTGTTGAATATGGTTCATGTCCAAGTGCTCGCTGTTTCTCTGATGTGTCGCCAACCACAAAACTTTTACATAAACAAACTTGAAAATCCCTGTACAATGGCGAACTTATGTGAATAAAACTTCATGGTAAATGTAGAAATGAGTAAGGTTGTAAGCATAATACTGACTCGAAAGAGAAAGATATGTTTTTAAAACATTTTTTTTTTAATTATTATTAATATTAATATTAATATTAGGGTAATTAAGTATTATTTACTCTTACTAAATGCACATATGTGTAAAATAACTTATCACAATAAAATCAGCTCTCATTCATAAATAGGATTTAACCCAACTACTGTGGTATCAAAGTTTTATGTTCTTCCAACATAAAAACCGCTGAGCAGAAATTAAAAGACACACAAATCACTATTATCATGTCTGTAGACCACTCTTTTTAAATATTACTATTTCGAAATGTTACCTTTAGGAGTAAATTCTGACAACGGTGTATGATTCACAATACCTGTTCCTGTTAAGGTAGGGGTTAACAATAAGCTGATGAGAAATAAATATTCATTATTACTCAAGCGCCAATCGCTGCTGTGGAATCCCTGTACTTAATCGCCAAGTACTGCCATTGTCTTCCAAAAACCATTGTCTTCCCATAGCACCTCTAAATAATACAGTCGGCAGCAAAAGTATCCGAGCACTAGCCAATAATTCCTATATAAAAAAAGTACAGTTAATACTGTTTTATTAAATAAATCCTTGTCGAATCGTGTTCTTTGACTGACTAAGACTCGAAAAGGATTTATTTAACAAAGCAGTATTAAGTGTACTTTTTAGACAAGGATTATTGCTAGTGCTCGGATACTTTTGCTGCCGACTGTAGACACGAAAAGTATGAAAATCTTAGTATAATAAAAGGTACCAACCAATGTATCACTTTCAACTACGTGGGGGTGACTATGGATATCAGGTAATATATCGCCTTTAAGAGAACTTCGACATCTTCAAAACTGAGCTTTTCAATAATTTTCAAGCAATGTTTGAGTGTTTACTTTTCTCTTTAGGCTCGTATACACTTGGAAAACTCCTTACACTAAATCGGTTGTCATCTGTAAAGATAACTTGATTTTTATGGTATTCTTATGTAAAGATAACTTGATTCTTATTGTGAATAGTTGTGTTCTGACACTACAGAAACTAAGTCTCTGATGAACAGACGCTAATGGCAAATATCGTACTGGTTATTGGCATACAGAATACATTTCCGCAGCCTTTTAAGCACGACAAACATAATATCGAATGTCCTGTAATCTGTTTAAAATAAGATGCTGTTATTGGTTTTGCAGAACAACTGCTGAACACTCGAAAAGCCGTTTGTGTCCTGTGACATTCTATCTTGGTCGTAAACCGATGCTATCAATGATTCTGAGCTCCTTACCTACACTAGTCGAATTTAGAAATTATTTCGATTTTTGAAAAACTCGACATAGAATGAAGACATCAAGATGGCGTTTCCTGGCTTTTTTGTTGAACGTATAACATGGTAATAGTTGTTCAACGTAGTTGTATTCACTCTACACCGTGCAACAGAGTTCACAGAAAGGCTGACAGCCCATATGTTCTTTATAATCATCTAATATTTCATTCGCTGTTTCGTACACCATATATGCAGATGTATCATCATACAGTCCCTAATCCAACTACTGAGTGATTACCACTCGTTTAGTTTTCTTTTTTCCTCTTTTGTGCTGATTTCTGCAATTTGTTCTTTTTTTTTTCCACACTTGTGTAATGTAGGTATATAGTAATATATAAGATATGTATATAAAATAAATAAATAAATAAAGTGTTTTCATCAAAACTGTATCGACTTTTAAAATTGAATGATTCAATTTTTGCCCATAAAATAATCAACAATTATAAACATTTTCAATAATAATAATAATAACGTTTATGTTAATTATTACAATTTTTTTTCTAGATATTCATAATAAATGAAATAAATAATTACAATCATTTGATTTAGAAGCTTCTTTTAAAAAGTAAGTTCAATAATAAATTCGTGGAAATTGAATGTTCATCTATAACATTTTCAATGTTAACTAGTAAGTCCAATGTTAAACGAGAGTTATCATAAAATTTCCAATTTTAATTACATTAATTTTAAATAGCATTTTTCGTTTTATTTAAAATAAGGCTTATAAGTAAAATAATGTATTATACTACTTAAAATTATTTATAAAGAAAGTTCCACATAATTCATTTTCCTACACAATAGAATAAAACATGAACATTATCATACGAATAATAATATACATTTTATCAACTATTATATCATTTAAAATGATTATCATTTCTGTAGTTAAACTTGTACTCCTTTTCTGAAAAATATCACTTTTGCAATACATAAACAATTATGGTTGAATATTTTTTTTATGAGTGAAGTATTTTAATTCACTTATTAAATCTGGGCAATTTAATTACACTCATTTAAAATCAAATACCACCAGCATTTTATTACATAATTAGAGTAATTTTTTTTTTTTTTCGACTGTTAAAGAAGTAACATTTTATTAAAAATTTCCAGGGGGAATTTTTGCTGTTGGGGATAAAAATTAGGGAATATAAAATATTCACCAAATTAGTTTAAGTAAAAGCTAACAGTTTATTCATATTATAGCGACTTTTTGCAATAAATTATAAAGGCACTACTATGAATCCGTATTTACAATAAAATTCTTTAAATTATTTTTTTAATTACAAATTTTCTTTTTAAAGCACTTGCTTAAGTGTGCTTTGTAAAAACAAATAATATAATTTTAAAATAATATAATTTCATCAGTTGAGTAAACAAATACTCCGAGCAAGCAGAAAAATAAAATAAAATAAATCAAAAATATATAAAATAAATACTTTATTAAATTTAAGGGGACAGACTACTTTTAAAAGTGAGAAAAGGAAGAAATTTTCGATTCAAGTTTCAGAATTTCTTTTAAAAAGAATGAATGAATGTGCAAACAATTTATTTATTTATTTTATTTTATTTTATTATTATTATTTTTTTTTTTGTTGTTGTTAACTAGTATGATATTACTCTATTGATTAAAAATATTATTTTGGCTTACTTAAAATAGAAAACTATTTTATTGCAAATTATTAAAAAAAAAAAAAAAAAAAAAAAAAAAAAAAATCAAAGGTGCTTTCTCACTTCTCCCATGATATTTCAAAAAGTGTTTAAGGTATGAAGTTGAACTTTTTTCTCAACCATACATTTTTACAGAAGGAATAAAATGAACTAAAAATAAGAAGTTCTACTCAATAGAAAAAAAGAAATTATGATTGTGGAAATGTAAAAATTTTAATGGTAATTTAATATTTCAAATTTTATTATTAATTAAACTCCATATTATTAAAATAATTAAAACCTTTTAGTACAGATTCTTAATTGGGATGTTTTGTTTCATTCAATGTAAAAATTATAAAGATAAAGGAGATATCCTGCTACTAGAGATACTAGATAATACTAGAGCTATCCTGCTCAAAATTAAAAAGGCACAATTATTTTTTTCTTTAAGTAATCTAAAATAAAAATAATTTTCTATTTTAAAGTAAACCAAAATAATATTTTTAATCAATAGAATAATTTCATACTAGTTAACACACACACACACACACACACACACACACACAAAAAAAAAAAAAAAAATGTTTGTACATGCATTCATTTATTCTTTTTTTTTTTTTTTTTTTTTTTTAAATTCTGAAACTTGATCGAAAATTTGTTCATTATCTCATTTTTAAGAATAGACTGTCCCCTTAAATAGCGAGTACAAAAATTAATGTAAATTATAAATAAAAAGGAAGAAGAGCTAAAGCAATAATCTCGTATTGTGAAACTATTACACAATTCTCAACATGAGTCAGAAAAACTTTTCTTATTTATGATGTTTATAACTGATAAATCAACACTAAGATTTATTATCCTTAAAATTAATTTATATATAGTTGTTCTTTAATTTCTGCATAAATCATTTTAGTGTAAATCAAAATTATTATTATTATTATTATTACTATTATTATTATTATTATTATTTTATTTTATTTATTTTATTTTATTTTATTTATTTATTTATTTATTTATTTATTTTGAACTAAAAACACTAACTTTGTCTTGCGGTAAAATGACGAGTATAGCTCGTCATTGGCTTTTTATGCCATATCGTACAATGGCGATTATAGTTCGTCATTGATTTTGCATGTCATCCCGTGCAATAACAAGTCTAACTCGTCATTGTTTTTATATACTGTACCGTACGATAACGCGTTTTAATCGTCTATGTAAGGTACACAAACTGTGTAAATACAGTGGATTGTTTTCACATATTACTTTAAAATTAAAATTAAATAATTATTTTATGCACAAATGTTCCTGCTTAAATTTAACCGGAAGAGGTTAATAAAATAAGTAATATCAGCAATATTTTTTTGAACTTAACTTCTAAATTAAAAAATAAACGATATTTTACATTAAAAAGAGATTATCTTTCTTATAACATATGATATCTATTTAAATATAATAATAATGAATAATACTAAATATAGCTTTCGTTGAGAATAACACGCAATAACAATATATAAATAACAATATATAAATGATTTATTTTTACCTCAAGAAATAGCTTTATTACAAGCATATATATTAATCATGAAATTGGATCATTTGTGCATAAAATATGTTTCACCTTAAAAATTTGGGAATGAGCAACAGGAAATTAAAAACTATTTATAAGACGTTAGCACAATTCTTAATTAGAACTCCCCAACTGCTTAAAAATTTGCAGCTGAATAATTTTTAAAACGAAAAAGGTAAATTTTTTCTCATATCAATATAAATTTAAATTACAGCTTTTAAAATTAATTTCATGTATTCAAGTTTATTTTTCTTTAAATATGAGAGCGTAAACTCAAATTTTAAGACTTTACCAAAGCTAAAAATACTATTGATTGCAACTGTAAATTTAAATGAACGAAATTTTATTTGCAATTTTTTTTATTGTTGTGATATAAATAGCATACAATAAGACAAATGATCCTTCCGTGCAGAGCTGTTATGTTTCCTACTCTGTTAATCACCTGCGAATGCAGGAACATGTGATGGAACACCACGTTGGTTTAAGTATTATATGTGTGCTTGAAAAAGTCTTTGTATGTATTCTGCCATCATACTTACAAATAGACTATGAATCAAGCGTCAAGCATACCTGTCTGATATACTTATGTGCACAGTAAAAATTCAAAGGAGCAGAAAAAGAAGCAATTTCAAAAGAACATATAAATAAGTTATCATGTATATACATATTTTTTTTTCCTTTTTTTAAATTTAAATTATGATTTTCATAATTAAAATGACATTTGAAAGTGATATATTGATAATTGTGTGCAAAAACGTTTGCATTCAAATTTCATCGTTTTAATATTAGTACGCTGTTACAAAACAGTGTTTACTTTGTTGTGTGGATAAAGTAGTTCGTAAAGAAACAGGCAGATTATAGTCGATCAAACCACTTTATTCAACATAATTTCTTGAATAAGTCCAACAAAACTAGGATTTTAAGAAATATTTTTCAATTGTACTGTCAATTCAACGAATATTCTCGAAGCAGTTCAATAAAGCTATCCCTCGTATCACCAAAGTCACTATTTGACGAATATTCTAGAAACATTCAAAAAAAAAAAAAAAAAAAAAAAAAAACAGTCACTTGTTCTACAAGAATAAAGCGAACATCGTCAAATACTCTACAGGGCAGTAATTTGACTGATTCATGAAACAAGACCAATCGCTAGGAACGCAGTCTCAAAAGTACAAATGCTCAGAATAGCTACCTGAACGACAATGACTCTCGGTCGTGTATCCGCTGCTAATTATAATCTTTAGCGACTGTAAATTGGTGCTTTTTCATTAACTCTGTGCTAGAATCTAATGAGAAGTTCCAGAAATCGGCTTCTATTCACCAAAAGTTTTCGAAACTTCGGGAACCGTAAACTACCATTTTAGCTACATTTGGTCGTCAAATCCGTCGTCAAGTTAGCCATTTTGTTATGAAGATCGATCTTAGCGGAAGTGAATGGAAATGCCATTTACTTCCACTTTGACTGTAAATCTACTTTCACTGCTACAAGCCAATTGAGACAGAAAAGAGATTTAATCCATTGGATCATATATATTATTTGTTCATTTACCGTAATACTTTATTTCCTTTGGGGATATTCTTTATTGCAACCTCTTTTTATTATTATTATTATTGTTACTAATTAATTATTTTTTTAATTAATAATTTTTTGTATTAAATTACGCTTCCCACACCTACACACTAGAGAAATGCATGCAAACACTGTCAAACCTGTTTTGTACAAGCAGTCTATTCATTAACACATGAATTAAGGCTAAAATAATTTATAAAAACTTAGACCTTAGAATATAACTTTATACAGAAAACGCGCAAATAAATTAAATAAAAACAATGCCAACCGAAAAGGATTTAATGTTAGTCGAATACAAAGACTTTTAAACTAAAATTTTAATATCTTTATATTAGTAATGTGATACTTTTTTGATATATACTTGTAATACTTTTATTTAATTTATAAATATATATTTTTTTTCTATAAACTATTCTTTTGTTTTAGTAAAATTTTTAGGGGTGTTTCTTTCTTACTAACCCCCCCCCCCCTTTGCATAAATATCTAGACACAATATTAAAAAATACTCGTCATATTTTCACATTCAAAACATGTATGCAAATACTGTCGAACCCCTTCCATTCAAACAGTCTTTTCGTTAACACGGAAACAATGACCTAAAACCTAGAGCCCTAGAACATCACTTTTTAAAGACCACGCAACCCCTAACTACTTTTCTGGCATCTTCTTGCCTATTTCACGTCTTCGTGCTCTTTCTCCCAACTTTGACGTCTTCCGCTTCCTCGCCTAACGGCTTGTTTTTTAATCCGCTATCTCCCCCTACATTTCCCCATTTCTTCAGTTTTCACGTTCCCCCACACCAAATAGAGGCATACACATACATACATTGAAAACTGTGCTTCAATTCTTCCTGAGGCAAATTTGCTGAGGAGCCAAGCAACATTAGCATAGCCGCATGTTCATTGGTGGATGAGGGGGAAAAGAACCCTTTCGTAGGAAAATTTGTTCCCCACTTTAATGTAAGGCTGTTTTTTACGTTTTTATTTTTTATTTTAATGTACTTGAAGGTTTACCACCGTCTATGTAGAGAAATCTCCCCCCACTGATGGAAGGGTGAGTGGTAGAAACAGGGTGCCAGTAAGTAAAGAAAGGTAAAGAAAATACCAGAATTACAGAAATAAATTGAATTTACACAGAAAATTTTAGAATAAAGTTTTAAAAAGCATATTGGATTTAGAAATCTCATTATAATATTTTATCTAAAAATCAGCGATGCAAATATAATATTTCAGTTACTAATTTAGAATGAATAGAAGTCGATGTTCCTTTTTTTCTTTAATTTCAGAATTTCCATATAATTATTTTAAATTTAACTTCAGTTTTGTAATTAATTTTATATTTGCGTTATAAGGAAAAACCTCAATTCAGTTCATCATTTGTGTATTTTACTGACACAGAATTTCTTCCCAAAACCATTCACCAATATAGCAATATTGATGATTTATTTATTTATTTATTTATTTTTATTTTTATTTTTTTATGTTATATTTATGGTAAAACAAAAGTAGTCTGTTAGTTAATTATTTGCAAATTATTATTATTATTTTCTTTTTATGACGTTTGGGTGCATAATTATATTAAAAAAGGAGATGCAACTGAAACTTTTGAGTAGAATTCTTTAATTTCTCCATTAATCCCAATACAGGATTAATGCCTATACAGGATTAATTTTGATAATTTTAAAATATTTACAAATATCTGGAAAAATGCAAAATTTTGTTAATAATTTTTATTTACTATGTCATGTCACCAAAGAAAATAACGGAACATTTACCACAGAATAGCAGCTATGCACATATGTACACATATATGTACGTGCATATACATTTTTTTCTTCTTTTTCAAATATTTCTTACAAATACGTATTGTTTTAAAGTAAGTAACAATTATTATTATTATTATTTATTGTTATTATTATAAAGAATAGAAGGAAAAAATTTACTATTGTTGATTATAAAAACAATATCCAGTAAATAATTCTTACTTTAAAACAATGTTTGTAAGAAACGAAAATAAATAAATAAATAAATACAATATATATATATATATATATATATATATATATAAACATCTTCTATTAAATAATACACTTAATAGCAAGTGCTTGTTTAATCCTAAAACATTTTAACTGACTGTTACTGTTTATCTAGCTTCATGATACATGGCGCTAGCACTCTGTTGTATTAATGTTTGCTGTCGTTAAATTACCTTCCAGAAACATCTTTAAGTTATTTCATTTAAGAAAAAAAAAATTTAACTAATTTAAACTACAATTACAAAGTGAATTTTATTATTATTGAAAATGCTCAGTTGTTAATTCTTTATCGATTAATCGATGATTGCAAGAGATTTATTTTTAAGTTCATTGTTATAATGGCAACATGTTACTCTCCGTGTTGTGTGATAGTTTGACATGTTTTTTTTTTTTTTTTTTTCTTTTTCTCTTTAGTTTCCTTGGTGGTTTGATTTAATATGTTATTTTACATCTCATTCAAAATGGTTTTGTTGCAAGATAGGAGCATGAACAATATTTTTTCTATTGTTAGGTATATTGTTTTACGAAATCTTCCAGCTTTCTCTGCTTTAAGATAATATAAAATCCCTGATGAAATAATACTTCTATTTTTAAGTATTTTTTAATCCATTTATTATTCCAGTGTTTTTTTTTTTTTTTTTTTTTTTTTTTTTCTATACTTTTTAACTGAATTCTTAATTCCTGAATCACTTTTAATACATTTAATGAGATCCTTCATCAATTTTCTCCGTCAATATATTTAATGGTCCTTTTTACTCGTGTGGGCGTAAGCATTTTAAATTGGTTTTGTCTCTTATTGGATCTAAATATGAATCGTAACATTTCTGTGCTAGTTTTTATATTGTGTTACAATCAGTTTTATTTTTGTGGTGTTTGTATTAAAATGTATCTATTAAATGCTAAAATTTTAATGCTAAAATTTATTATGATATCTATCATATATATATATAGGTGGGATGAGAGATGGGCAGTGAAAGGGGTTAAAGCGAATGCGTGTTAGGAGGGGCATCAAAAAGATTTCACAGGCGGAAAGAATCAATACGGAATGTCAGATATGTCATGAAGAAATAGTTTGTACAGCTATGTTCAATTTATTGTAATAAAATTGACATCTTTTAATTGTAAATCCCTATTCCCTATTGTTAAAAAAAAAAAGAAAAAAAAAACTTGCAGTGTGAAAACTGAAGAATGCATGAATATTTGAATAACTAATTGTCTTTGCTATGTAATGTTCTTTTGAGACCAAACTCATAATTTTCAAGCAAATCTTACTATAAATGAGATTATTGATATTTATGAAACAAGAAAATACTACATATGCAACAATTCATTTTAAATATTTAAACATATTCTGCTGATAGTAGAGGGAATTAAGTTTAGCTTTACTTAAGACTTTTTTTTAATTACCCGTTGTAACAAAATCCTACGTCTATCATGAATCCCTTCGGAAACTTGCGGACTTTCACTTAAATGTTTTCTCTTAAAAAAAAAAAAAATAATAATAAATAAATAATTCACAATGCCAAGTAGGAGTTAATTTTTTTAATCGAATATTTCAGAAGAATTGACAGGTGTTCTGTATAAATAGCCCAATTTCAGGTCTCGCAAGTGCGTTCCTTTAAAGACGGCTGTGCGGATTTTTTAACTCATCATATTAATTCCCTTTTAAATATTCATTTGTATATGTAACAATTGTTTTCCGTTTAATAATTGAGTATGCCAAGTTCTGGTATCTAAAAAACGGCTCTAACGATTTTCTTGAAAATTGTTTTAAAAGTCCATTTTAGATATTCTTTCTCGTGTATTACGTCGTTATTACAGGAAAATCAACAGTCATCCTGATTAGG
The DNA here is from genome assembly GCA_963930645.1 of Salticus scenicus. NCBI lineage: Eukaryota > Metazoa > Arthropoda > Arachnida > Araneae > Salticidae > Salticus > Salticus scenicus. The sequence goes on along the minus strand of OZ005655.1, from coordinate 194,168,136 downwards.
TAGGTCAGTTTTAGATCTCGGAAATTGCTGTTTCAAAAAATAACTCTACCATTGTTTTGCTCATTTTTGAACTTGCTATGTAAACTTTGTTTTATATGTCTTTATACGTGTATTAAGTTTCTCATACCGGAAAAATTTTAAGAGTCTACTTCGTTAGGTCAATTTTATGTCTTCTGATCATATTATCTCCAAAAAAATGCATATAATACGTGTAATAGTGGGTAATGGAAGTCGTGAGTTGTTTTGCACCAGATTTTTATACATACATTTTGCATATATATGTATATATATATGCAAAATTTAAAGCAATAGTTTATTTTTTATTTTTTCATAATTTTGTGGAAAGAGGTAAAAGAAAAAGCGCTTCTGAGAGATTCAATGTCGTTTGAAATTGCAGTGAAGTTCAATCTGAACATCAGTTACAATTTTGTTCATTACTTTTTAAACCAAAATGCGTGGAAGTATAAATGAAGCATCAAAGAACCGCTCCTATGTTAACCTATGTCTCTTTTTCTTTTTCTTTTACAAATAGTTTTTCGATTTAAAGTTTACAAGCTCTAGATTTCTTAATTCAGTGTCAAAAATATATATTCATTTTTTTTTTTTTTTTTTTTTTTTTTTTTTAAAGAGACATATAAAAATACATTTAGTTCATTGAACTGGAGATGATGCAAATTTGCGTACTGATAGAAACGATGTCTTTAGTATTAAGGGAAAAAGTGCATTCGGGTACTCTATGAAATATAACAAGTGGCATCTAACTCTAAAAGAGTGGCATCTAACTCTAAAAGAGTGACATATCACTCTTTTAACATAGCGAAATGAGGGCAACTTCTAAAGAGCGAAAAATTGCCTTCCAAAAGAGTAAGATTATCGACTTCGCAGTAAGAGTGATATTATTTTTAGTCATTCAAAGCGTTTTGCTAATTATTTTCAAAGGAAGAAAAACTTACTACATTTGGCGACATTCTATGTCAAGTGTTCAGATTAGGAATGGGTTTAATCATATTTTGGAGCAGTCAAGAAAACAACCCTGGTCGTCTGGCAGGAATTAAGCACTTTACTAGAAATCCATTAAATGCATGATTGTAGATACTAATTAGCAGTTTCAAATGATTTAAAATGAATAACATTTATCAATTTATATTACATGTATCTATAAATAAAAAATATGGGACTTCAACTAACCTTCTTGAAATGTAAATATTATTTTATACTTAGAAAATATACTTGAAAACAGATTCTTTACTATTACTTTTAATTGAGAAATAAATATTACTCAAGTAAACTCATTTAGAAATCAGTTAAATATTCCTACTCAAAGCTACATAGTTTCTATATCAAATATAAAAATAATTACTGCAAAAAGCAGTATGTGACTCGTTGGTCTAGAAGTATGTATTTTTCGGCTGGTTTAAATTATTAATGAAACGTTATAGCTAAATATTAGAAATTTTTATTTAAATTGAGTTTTAAAAAATGTATTAAAAATATAATATTCTTACAGACTTAAATATATTAAGCAATAAATGTATTCATTATACTTTTCTTATATATATATATATATATATATATATATAAGGAATACCGATATATATATATATACATATATATTGGTATTAAAAAAAAAAAAAAAAAAAAAACTGGATTTTTACTAAACTTAACTTACTAACTATTATGCTTTCAAAAACGTTATTATTTTCATCATTATTATGTCAGATATATCAAATATAATACTGCAATACTTATTAAAATGTCTGTTAAGGAGACTATTTTAATTTTAAATTCAACAGTAGTCTAGTCGTCAATAAAATTTGTTAAACATATATTCGTGAACAGTAGTAAAATACACAATCATACTTCAAGTCTCATTCAAGATATGGTAAATGGATGCCACCAAAATTATAGCAAATTAATATCAAAATTGTATGTTCTTTACTTCATAGAAAAAAAGTTGAAATTGAAAAGTTGCGATGGAAGATACTTCACTCTTTGTGTTAAAGCGACTAAACGCCCCTTTTTCGCAGAAAGCGAGAAAAGATACACTTTAGAAAGTGATAATTAAGTTTGCTACCCTTTTTCGGCATCGAAACAATGTCTACTTTTCTAAGGAGTGCGATTCTCACTCCAAAATTTTCAGAGGGTAAATAATTTGTAATAATTTTTTAGTAGACTAAATACGGTAAATTTTCCAATATTTCGTATGATTATGCATATATGCAGGCATCTTTTAGTATAATATTTTCCCTATTTTTTAAAAATATTTTTTCAAAAAGCCATATAATTAGTTACATTTAATTATCACACGAGTTATTATAATTGATATATTATTATAATTAATCGTGTAATGTTTTACATTAAAGTAAGAAAAACTTCCTTTTTTTAATAGTTTAATGTGCATCCGTAATATCGTAATGGCAGTATGATAAAAAGATTTCACAAATTAGGGAATGAAACGTTAACAAAAATAAATAAACATAAAACAAAAAGAAAATGCATTGAATTTTAACGCTTTGTGCCCCACAGATTTTTTTTTTTCTTTTGAACAGAAACCTCGCCTTTTTAGGTTCTTCCAAAACGTAAATGCATTTTACAGAAAAAAATTACGTATTGAAGTTCATATTATTTAAATTTTATCCTCAAAAATTAATTCGACAGATGCCACGGACATATGGGTACGTCATACTGCATTTAAGGGGTTAATATGTATTTAATTTTCATTAAGGAGCAAATTATATCCTTTAATTTAAGTAACCTTTTATTTTAAAAGAGCAGCTAAAAGCAGATTAACTAAGTGGTTATTTTCTGACGCTCGTCTGCAAAGGGTTATGTATACATGATGTGAAGATGATGGTACAATAAATATTTCATACAAATTATCAACCGTGAAATAGAACGAAAGGATTGAAATAACAAATAGTATCAAGAAATAATTTTAAATAAATTAGTTTTAAATGAAATACTACTCAAATATGTACATACATGAAAAAAGTTAAAAATATAAAAATATCATTCGAAATATTACTATTCTAGAGTTACTTATTAAAAGGACGAACAAATGAACATTCACAGAACTCGAAGTCTCCCCCCTCCCATTTTTTAGAGCACTTACAGGAACCAGAAATTTCTGTTATTTTTGCTGCTAGTATTTTCATGCAGAAATATCTACTGTGTTATAATGTTAATGTGTCGTGGTTAAATAGAATATAGTTTATTATGTAAAAATAGTGGTCGCAAAAAAGTCGGAAATTTCCTGTCATTAAAAGTGTCCTGAAAAAAAAAAAAAAAAAAAAAAAAGTGGAGACTTCGAGCAAGCACTACATTCAGAAATTTTGCGTGGCATTTCACTGCGTATTTGTCTGTTCGAATGTATGCAATTCAAATATCTATAAAATTAATTTACTTTGCTTTTGCATCAATTAAATTGTATATTGTACCTTATAAAAGCATTGTAGTAATATTTATTATAAGTAAAAGCCACATCTTACAGACTTTCTTTTTTCTTTTTTTTTTTTTTTTTGATGAGATCAGGGACGGTCGTGCTTTAAATTGACTCGGCTTTCATCAAAGCAAATTCCTGCCGCACACTAAATACTAATTCGCAAAATAGCAGTCACTTTTAACCTCACATCAAAGCTTTCAACATGCAGTTCCCTGCAGGTAGCATCACGACATTTGAAATTAGGATTTCACTGATAAGAGAAAATTTCCCTAAAGAAAAATAACGCTCAAAAAATAAAATATTGAAATATCTCCCCCCACCAGCATATACCACGTTCCCCGCTGAGCACTATCTTTACCCAATGGTCGGCATTGTTAAGAAACAACGATATATTAAGCAATGACAATATTATTCAGATGTGTCGCGGTTACACAATAGCGGAATCTCCTAATGAAGGAATATTTTTGCGGGGGAGGGGGGTACAACAAACCCTGCGGCTCACGGGGACTCCCACAATAATCAGTTAATGAACGACAGCTGAATGGAATGTCAGAAATAAGAAAAATGATTTCTGCCTTTTGGCTGAAGGTGTGAGCGAATATCCTGCAATATTGGGAACGCAAAGAGATAACTCGAATAAATACGTATAAGATAAAAATTCAGTTTTTTTGTTCGTCATTATGGAGAGTTGTTGATAAATGAGTGTGCAGAACTTATGAGATTTTTTTGTTGTGTAGGGAGGAGTGAAGAAGTAACACTGGAATAAGAACGATGTTGCAACAAACATCAATTTTCCCCTCGAGGTGAGATATAAATGATGCATCTTATAAAAATCACAAGAATTTCACAGCGTTTATTGATTTCGGTATATTTCTTCTTTTATTAGTACACATGACTTAGGAACAAATCTTAAAATGAAACTTGTTTTCTTTTTTTTTCTACCTAAGTTTTTCACTTATAAAATTTGAATGTTCTTTTTTTGCTAAAGAAGAAAACGAAAAAGGAAAAAAAAATTTTTCAATGTACCAACTTCGCCATCAAAGCATAAGTTTTCTTCTGTTTGGGGGAGTGGGTTGATGGAGGATTTCTATTATTGTCGGTGTTCTTAAAGAAATATCTAAACAATTGCCAAAAATATATGGCGTTAACATTAATCTAAGCACATGTGTTTCGATTTTAATATTCTTTGCACCATTCTTTCTTTTTCCTTCCTTGAGCGATAGTGTCTTTTCTTATTTGAAGAGTTAGCATTATTAAATAGCTATTGAAAAAAAAAAAAAAAAAAAAAAAAAGGGCTCTTTAAATAGTTTGGTTTGACAGTCTATGACGATTTATTTCACACAACGGCTAATTAGATCAGGACCAACTGATTAAAAAGAAATCTGAACTACGAGAACATCTATGCACTTACTGAGACTCAAATTCGGAACAAAACACTTGGAGGCCTGAGCGCTAACCATTCGGCCACTAGATGGACCTCTCTTTAAGTAAAAAGAAGTAGAACCGCATTATATGCATCCTTCTGTACAAAACAAACCCTCCAATTTTCTACTTTTTCTTTGTTCAAATAGCTTTTTTTTTTTTTTTTTTTTTTTTTTTTTTGTCAAAGTAATACTGCACGAATTTTTAAAAACTACTATATATTTCGTAATTTAAGAGGTTATATATATAAAAAAAAAAAAAAGATAATTATTATGTTTATTTTTAATTATGAGTAGTATCATGTCGAAACTTTTAAAAATGTTATAATGCAACAATGGAATATATTTTCTGATAAAAATATACACATGAAGAACATGAAAGACATACTCTTTTCTTTCTTTTCAGCCTTTATTTATCTTTATTTTATTATATATTAATGTAGACACATAAATTTAAACAGTCAATTAAACCTCTGCATAAAATATGGGAAAACATCGTTAGGGCTTCCAAGTTGAGCTCAGCAAGAAGTATGCCAAATAAATAATCTCACCCATACATGTCAGGCAATCCATAAATTTGTAAATAATTTTTAAAAGTTATTAAAAAGTTAAGAAATTGATTTATTTTAATAGGGGCGGGGGATCTACTAAAAATACCTCACAAAGGTGACTTTGTGTAAAGTATAAATATTAAATCAAAAAGTTTTTGCCAGTAGAGGACGCTGCATGCAAGCAATATTAAGATACATACAAAACAGAGTCCGACAAAATAAAGGATGGAGGACTGAGAATTTATTTCCGATGGCGGATACATAAAAGCTCGATAATGTTGTCATATGTATGTAAACAATTGTCTGCATGAAAATAAATGCACACTTGCCAACATCCTAATTAATATTCCGTAGTATTGTTAGCCCCGCATTTTTTTTTTTTTTTTCACACCAGTATTTTTTTAGAGTATTTTTCTTTTTACTTAATCACAATGACACTTGAAGAATATTATACTAAAGATCTGCTGGTGTGAAAAAAGGGTGAGACTAACAAAACTACGGAACATTAATTAGAATGTTGGCAAGTATGTAAACGCAATCTGAGATTTTTTACTTCCTTATACAAAGTATAAGGAAGTGTAGTAATCCCGATTTGCGAAATGAATTTTGCATTTCACATTGCTCGAAAACGAATGATCGCTGAATGTTGCCAATTTATACGTGTGACTATCATGATGTCTAGTTCTACACCTGCAAGTGTCGTCTTAACACGAGCTCTCGATTTAGAGATATAAGGGACTTTACACGATTTTTCGTGACGTCTGTATGTATGTGTGTCTGTGTGTGTGTGTGTGTGTGTGAGTATGTCGCATAACTCAAAAACGGTTGGGCGTAGGAAGTTGCGAATTGGTACATAGGTTTGTTATAACATCTAGTTGTCCACCTCCCTTTTTGGACTTTGTATGATTTTCCGTTTTGGAGATATTTAGGAAAATTAGGTTCATAATGGCCAAAATGTATCAAAAAACGGTAATAACTCAAAAACGGTTTGGACAAATCTTGCAATTTAACTGACTTTCCGACTAGCTAGACATTTGAAACTTTCAGAAAAGTTCAGAACACGTTGACAATGCATTTTTTAAAATATTTTTAGCCAACTGTTTCTAATACCTGCTGCTTTCAGCAGCGTTTATGTGATTCAACAGAAAATTTATTTTACTAACTTCTCGACTAGCTAGACATTTGAAACTGTCAGACTAGATCAGAACACGGTGAAAATGCCTTTTTTAAATACTTTTAACCAACTGTTTAGGGTCCCTGCTGTCTTCGGCAGCGTTACCACTACAAATCTTGCAATCGATTTTTAACTAACTTCCCGACTAGCTAGACATTTAAAACCTCTGGAAAAACTCAGAACACGGTGACAATGCATTTTTTAAATATTTTTAGCCAATTGTTTCAGATGACCGCTGCCTTCGACAGCGTTTATATGGTTCAACAGGAAATTTATTTAACTAACTTCCCGACTAGCTAGACATTTGAAACTTTCAGAATAGTTCAGAACACAGTGAAAATGCGCTTTTTTAATACTTTTAGCCAATTTTTTCGGGTCCCTGCTGCCTTCGTCAGCGTTACCAGTACAAATCTTGCATCGGTTTTTAACTAACTTTCAGAAAAGCTCAGAACATGGTGATAATTCATTTTTTACAATATTTTTAGCCAGTTTCGGGTCCAATGACAATGTTTTTTAACATTATGTATATTTCTAAAAGTGTATAAGGGAGTCATGTGGTGCCCACATCAGATTTTTTTTTCTTATATTCAGACAAAAAAAAAAAAAAAAAAAAAAAAAAATCCCTGTATAAAAATAACATTCTTGCAAACAACATATTCTTGATTTAAAAAAAAAAAAAAAATTAAATATTAATAAACATTTTCAGGATTTTATGGTATAAAATTAAAACATATTTTATTCAAATCTAGCAAGGAGAATATTTGATTCAGTTAGCAGCATATTTTTACAATTTATGGTGTTTACTTGCAAAGATATTTTTTTTAATCATCGCATTAATTTATTATACAATTCTATAGAAAAGTTATAAAAGTGTACCTACCTTTAGATAAAAATGTTTCAAGAAAGTTCTTATATTCCTGTTTTGCCAACATTCGGTTTTGTTCTTCTGACATCTAAAGAGAAGTAGTACTTTTTATTGAAGTAAATTTTTAACAGAAAAATAAATGTTGTGTATTAGTTTAAAACATATACTAAATTATAGCAGTGGATTTTTTTTCTTTGATTTCTTTATTTAAAATATTCAAAGATTTATCATTAATTTAAAATAAATTATAAGTTCATTAACAGAGTGTACAAAAAATTATACTCATATATATATATTTCGGCAAACCAAACTTGAATAAAACTAAATTTTTTGTTTAAAAAAATTTCTGATTAAATGCTTGCTTAAAATTATTTTAGATTCGATTTCATTTTCCTGATTCAGTCGTTATTTTTGCTTAAATTCCTCTTAGTTTTACTTTGAAGTCAGCGTTCCCAACTTTTAAAATTTATTCACAATCATATTTTGCCCCGCTTTCTTTTCGCACCAGAAGTAGATTATTTCTCTTTTAGTAGATTATTTCTCTTTAATATATGACAACGATTAAATAAGAAGGAAATCATTTTTCAAAATTTCCGGTATGAAAAAGAGGCGGGGCTAAAACTGATTGTGAATAAATTATAAAAGTTGGGAACACTGTTTGAAGTATACACACATAAATATATATGTGTAATAAGCTATGTGTTAATAAATGTATTTCCCCCAAATAATGATTATATAGGTTTGAACTTAATTGAATTCCATAGCAAATTAAGTCAAGGTATCCACAAAAAACTCAAGAATTTTTAAAATTATCAATATTAATATATATATATATATATCTATATATATCTATATATATATATTACTGTTCCATTTACTGCTTTATTTACATTTATTACTGTTTAGATTTGTTTTTTTTTTCTTTTCTCTCTCATTATTCAGTGTTTTTATGTTTTAAAAATAAGGTTGAATTATTGGAAAAAATATTACGCATAGATGCACATAAAAAATAATGAAATTTTTTCACTTTTGAAAAAAAAAAAAAATGTCTTTGACTCATGTAGCAAACAAAAACGATACAAAAGTAAAAGAAAAAAAATAATTAAAGGGGTGAAACGTTAATTTATTTTAGTATGTTATATTGATTTTATTAATATTTTATTAACATTTAGTATTTTTATATAATTTTTAATTTATTATATAATTTAATATTTAATATTTTATTATTATACATACGTAAAGATTTTGTTAATATTTTAAATTTTTGTAATTTGAATTTATGTATTCCATGAGATTAAATATTTGATAATAAGTACTGTTTAAATATTTTTTGTATTTACTTTTTTTAGAATTTTCAAATAAAAAATTATTTTATGAGTCATGACTTATTATTAGTATTGTTATTATTAAATGTTAGTTTATTAATTAATTTATTGTTAGTAATTCGCGCAATTTAGTCAAAATATTCGATTTTTGTAATTTGCTTTATAAGAACACGTATTCTCTCTCTGTCTTTTGATTTCTGTGACCTGCTTTTCAGATTTTTTTTACCCTTCCTTTAATCTGACACATTCTCTGTTCCTAATGCAAAATGAGATATATAACACAGAATTGAAAAACATGAAAAAGATGAAAAAGATGTAATTTTGAAGAAGAAGAAAGTAATTACTTCGAGAAGGAGACAAAGAACGTAAAAAGAAAGGATGAAAAAAAAAAGGAAGAGGAGAGGACGCCAACAAAATATGAAACTTTGCCAAATCAAAATATTAATTCAAAAGAAAAATGAGCATGTATAAAATAATTAAAAAAAAAAATACCAACGATATTTGAATATTAAAATTAAAATCAAAAGTTTTTTTTTTTTTCCTTTTAAATTGTACCAGAAAAATAAATAAATAAGTAAAAACAATAGAAATATATTTACTTTGGTAGCACATAATGGTAGGATAGATCTCAAACAATAAATAATAATAAGCTCCAATACTACAAAAAGCACATAACAATTTTCAACCATTTTGTAACAAATTAAAAAATACTATTCCTAAAATCACGTTAATTCATAGTAAACAAACAATTTTATGCATTTTTAATTTTAAATGTATAAATTGATTCTTGTTGTTATCGTCCTACACAAAATTACTGATCAAAATACAAACGATGTTTATTTTTTATAAAATGCAAGCAGCTGTAAAGTAGAACATAACCGAAAATATAAGAAATAGTCATTGAACTTTCATCGACTGAAAATTGTTGAACGCGTAAAAATCTTCACCCCTGTAACATGGAATTAAGAAGGTCACAGAACTAGATATCTATTCCCCTCCCCCTAAAATCCTTCACCCTTAAATTCAAGAAAAAAAAAATTCTAAGCAGGGGGCGAATCGCGTACCCAGTGGTTCGTGAACTCTCAGATAATGGCTTTAAAAAACCTATGTTTGCCATCAAAGGGCCCCTTACTTCTTTATAGAGATAGAGACTTTTTTTTAAGAATAACAAAAGGGGCATAAGATAATATTGCCTGAGCCACGCGCCCAGAACGGTATGCCACGTGGAGTTTCTTTCTTTCTTTTTTTTTTTTTTTTTTTTTCGGCATTTTTTAAGGAAAAGGGCGGGTGGGTAAGGGATTAAGTTTCGGGGTAGGTCAGTGATCCTTAAAAAGTTTAGTGTTCCACATACTATGGTTTTGTAAATCATTATTTTGGATTTGTATATGATAGCTTCCCTATGATTTGAATTCTGTGAAAAGGGGCCGTCTTATTAAAATAAGGCAACTAAGGCAACGTGCGTGTAATGATTAAAATAAATTATAGCATTATAAATTCAAGTCTCTGCCCGACTATGTTCATATCTATATTAAATTTAGCGGGTTTTTTAATGCTACATTTAAAATAGTACTGATGGCTATATATGTATGTGTATATATATATATATATAATTTGAAATATTTTAGTACCATTGTAACACTCAGCAGACAAAAGATAGATGAAAATACCAACATAAAATAAATTTTAATTGAGATTTATGTCGATTAAGATTAGTCACAATATTAAATTAATTTCAGTTAAAGTACTTACGACAAACAAGTTAAAGTACTTACGCAGAAGAGAAATGACACTAACATAACACATAAGCCTAACGATGAGAGAATTTGCAAAAACATTGAATTATTAGTAACAGTCAACATTTGAGAGAAAAAAGAAAAAGGATAAAATCACCAAAGAGTTCCATTTAAAAAAAAAAAAAAAAAAAAAAAAAAAAAAAAAAAAAATGGAATTCATGAATTGAAAATTGGAATTACAGAAATATGTTTATATGTTGCAAAGTTAACTTTGTTTATGTCTACGTTCATTTACTTATTAATTAAAAGAAAAAAAAAATCGTTTTTTAAGCAGTTCAAAGATTTCACCCCCTCCCCCCCATTAATTAGAACATTATCTAAATTATTATTATTATTATTATTATTATCATTATTATCATTATTTCATTTTATTATTACTTCTTTCATTTACATAGAATGTAGCTGAAATGATTCTTATGAAAATATATAGTTCCTTAAGATTTTATCCTATAAAAAGTTGCATCTTAATAAAATACCGAAAAGTTGAGTGTTAAATAGTGGAAATATGTTTAAACGCTGCAAATTCAATTTTCTATCAAATTTTATTTATATATCGGATTTAGAGAGTTTTTCATGGGCGGGTGGCATATTTAAATCATACTCGAGACATTTTTTCATTAATTAGGTCAATATCGAGAAAATGCCCCTATCATTTTTATAATTATTATAATTATTATTATCATTAAATAGGGATAGTAGCTGAAATGATTCTTAAGAAAATACACATTCTTCCTTCCATTTTATTATTATTTATAATACCATTTCAGTGCTTATGCAATCTTTGTATCAAATGTATGCGTTATAAGAATTTATAACAATTTTGCTTTCCGGCATTCAATATTTATATCGTAAATTTAAATGAAATATCAATCGATTATTTCAGTTTTTTTTTTTTTTTTAACCTTTTGATGTATCAAAGAAATGCAATATTTAAATAAATATTTGCTTTAAAATCCTAAATAAAGCAAAATGGCAATAATATTATTGTAATAAAATGTTTTTATTAAATTAAAGGACTATTTTAATACAGAATTAATTAATAAACAGTTATTCTAAAGAATTTATCATCCTAATTATTAATCAATTATGAAACAATATGCTATTTTAATACTGAACTATTTCATCATCTGTTATTCAAAATAATTTATCTTAATGACTAATCAGTTATAAAATAATATATTGTTTTAATATATAACTAATCCAAGAACTGTTATTCTAAAGAACTTATTATTGTAACAATTAATAGTTTATAAATTAATATATCATATTAATATAAAACTAACTCATAACCATGATAATTAGAATAAGAAATACTTATTATTCTAGTGATTAATCAGTTATAAATTTTAATCTAACTTTAACAAACGAATTGTTGTAACCACAGAATATCTTATAATTTAAATGAAGTTTAAAAAAACTCTCCCTTTCTATGCATACTATATTTAAGAAACAGAAAGAGAAATGAAACTGGGACACGTTTTGACAGATCAAAAAACATATGTCACGCTTTTCATTTTTGTCATATTCCAACTTCTTCAAAAGTTGTTGAACGAAACATAAAAAGTGTGACACACGCCTGAGCACTAGTAAACCCCCAAAATTCTATTCATTCTCCCCTCACCTAGTAGGAACAGTAAGATTAGCAATCGGTTTTTAGTTCAAAAGTCACTGATCTTCCACAGATCGAATTTGGAACGATTTAGACGATAAGTCAGTTACAAAAATCGTAATGTGTTTTTCATTTCTTTCTCTCTCTCTCCCACTTTCTCTGCCACTGTTTTTTTCTTCTTTCATTTAAATAATGCAACATTATTACCAATGAGAAATGTGTAAGATAATCTAAGTGCAATAAAGATTGTTAGAAATTCATTTTATACTATTGTAGGATTTTTAAAAAAATTGAAATATTAAATATGTATAGAAAAAAGAAAATAAAACTCTAAAACCTGTGTCTATAACTGAGTGATTTTGCACAAAATGCTTAAAAAATAAACTAATCGTATAAACTAAAGTTTAAAGAAGTTTAGTATGCATAATAAAATAAAAAATAAATAAAAACATTTATAAAAGTCTATGAGAGGTCGGAGTTTTATTACCTTTTTTTTTTTTTTTTTTTTTTTTTTTTTTACGTTTAAAATTATAATAATAATAATAATAAATATGAAAAGATGTATTGTATCTAGATTCATTCCCCGAATCATGTATATGAATATATATATATATACAGATGAACCTCGTTAACGTGAATTTAAAGGGGGATAAAAAATTTGTTTTTGTTATCAGTAACTCAGAAACTTATCTACCTTTTGACATATATATATGTATATATATATATATATATATATATTAAAAAAAAAAAAAAAAAAAAAAAAAAAAAATTGCATACAATTCTCTTTTTCTTTTATATATTTATTGATTGATTTTTGTCAAAAAGATGTGCAACATTTAAAAGAAGATAAAAACTATTTTTGAAGAACGTGAAAATTTTAAATTACATCCCATTTTTAACGTCCTATTTCGGTACTTAATTCTTAGAAAATACACAAAATTTAAAAAAGGAATAACTGTTGAAATAAGAATTGATGCCTCTTCATTGTGAATCATCATTTTTTATTATGTGAATTTACTTACACACCACATTTTAAAAAAGTATTTTATTAACTATAGAATTTGCATTTCCTCGCAAACGTCTTTATGTAAATATTTAAAAAAAAAAGAACTTTTAACTATTAGTTGCCTTTAAAATAAATAATTAAAGAAAATGACAAGATCCATTTCCACATATATTTTCAATCAACATAAACTATGTAACCTACTAATTTCACTTAAAATAAAAAGTTGGTTAAAAATCCTCTATCTATTGTTTTCTTTTAAGAAGAACTGTAATTCAGTTCATTCTATAGAAGATAATCTTCTAAAATTTCCCGATATTTACCTAAGAATTTTATATAAATAGAGAAATGCACTTATCTAATAAATTATGCAAAAGAAATTTTGTTAACCTTTGCTCATGAGAAGTTAGCACTTATTTAGTAAAAAAATTTTCACATTTCATCAAATCGGATTGCAGTATATTTTATCTAATACAATTTGTGAAATCATTGGATTGGATTAAAAACTCTGCATATTATAATTAATAAAAATATCTTATATATATATATATATATATATATACAGTTAATTAAAATAAGCCTCATAAACACATGCTACAGCTGCAATGCATCTCAAACATTATTATTATTATTTATTTATTTATTTTTTCAAGGTGATCCCAGACACATTTTTCTTTAATTTGTTACTGTTCCCCCTTTTCCTTTCGGGTCAAAACTTTATCTGAAATATATGATATGTAACAAGTAATTATGATATGTAACAAGCATTGCACACTTCTACAGTTTCAGCAGTATCAAGTAATTTTTAAATATTTAACAAAACCTCCAGAATAAAAAATGTCCGGCAATTTATAGCAAGGTAATAATGTATGTATTCAAAGGTAGGTAGAGAAAGACTGAAATCTTCGAAAGGGACGTGGCTCATTAGAACAGTTTTTAAAGCAATGTAACTAATACGTAATAAAATTAATCAACTTTCTTTGTATTCATAATTAATAACTGATCAATAATGAGTGATGTGATTGGGACGTTCATGTTTCTGATCTGGGGAATTTGCAGTTAAAATATTTTTAACAGCGTGCTTTTCAATTGTAAATGTATCTAGATCATAAATATAAATGTATGTAATATTGGGGTGCATATTTATACATGTCATTTGTTTTACTTGTGTTATTGAACATTCATAAAAAAAAAAAAAAAAAAAAAAAAAAATCAAAAGAAATTGTGATACAAACAAATATTATTAACTATAACAGTAATTTTAATTGTTAATAATATGCATATTTCAAAAAATATGTGAAAATATTTAGCACAAAACATTTGCGTATATATTTATTTTTATACATTTACATTTTCAAAAAATTACATGAATAAAAATACACGAAGTTTATAAAAATGCATAACATAATGAATAATAAAGATAATTCTATTGTCTTAATAGAGCATAATGCGTACTTATTTCAAAAAATGAGGTAAAAATTAATTATAATTACAATTTGTGGAAAAAATTTAATTTTTTGTTTGGAAATTGATTTAGATACACTATATAAAATACTTTTATTATTATTATTATTATTATATTAAAAATTACTTGGAAAAATTTTTCTTTATTAAAAAAATTTTGACAATTTTTTAAACTTTAGCTATTATGCTTTATATGTTTGCCTGTTTATCTTTATTAAAATTTTGGCAGATGTACCGGTATTACCCCAAAATTAAAATTTTTTATAAGTATTCACAATAGCCTATTTCTTTTTATGACTGTATGTATAACTTATGAAACTTTTACAGGGGTGAGAAAAAAAGTGAATACATTACAATGGAACATAATAAATCAATTTTTAATTTAATTTCATCAAATTATCTATAAAGAAATTAACATAGTAGATGCGCATTCCCAATTTGTTCACCAATCAGAATATTACGTAACATAATAAATGCTTAAAGAAAACTTTATATTGTTTTGGTGGTAACAGTTAAAAACTATTTTCTATCGTGATATATGTTTAAATAAACAAAATTTTAATAAACGCACAAGTGAAATTAGAAATATAAGCTCGTGGCTGGAATATACATATTGAAGTTTTGATTACTTTATAAAAGAGACTATCGTAAATATATCTGCCTGCTTAATGAATTTTATTTTAAATATTACAATGAACATGGAGATATATTTGGTTTCGGATGATTTAAATATCATATTTATATTTTGACAATATCTAAATACATTTTAACATGCAAAAAGTTAAACAGATTATCAATTAATAATAATAATAAAAAACTATGTTATACTTAACAGTACTTAACGGTATTGGAATGTGTAAAAAAGTGAAGGAAACAGATATCTTAAGTTAACGATTGTGATAACACGATTGTGATTTAAATTAAATTCGGCAGTTTAGCCCTTATCACTCCAAGAAGGAGCTTGAAGTCCCAGCCTATTTTTAGGACACTTTCAGGATTGAGAAATTTCAGCATTTTTTGCTACCACTATTTTCATTTAGAAATATTTATCATATTTTTTTATTCTAATGTGTCATGACTAAATGGGATAGACGTAATTGTAAAAACTGTGATTACAAAAAAGTCGAAAAGTCTCATTCCTGAAAGTGGGCTGAGAAAAAAGGAAGAGACATCGATCTCAGATAGCCATACTTGCCAACGTACTAATTAATATTCCGTAGCATTATTAGACCCGCCCTCTTTTTCACACCAGTATTTATTTAGAGTATTTTTCTTCTTAATTAATCGTAATTACTTTTGGAGAATATTAATCTAAAAATTTACTGGTTCACACCAGTAAAAAAAGGCTGGACTAATAACACTACGGAATTAATTAGAATGTTGGCAAGTATGGAAAGGAAAAGCGAATTAATATTTTTAAAAGCCATTAAATATGAATAAAAAGAAAAGAAAATTATATATATATATATATATATATATATATATATATATATATTAACAGATATTTCTCCTTTATGATTAAATAGCAAATACTTTTTAAAAAAATAAAGGTTTTCAAAAATGTAAAATTAGAATAAAATTCAAAAAAAGCTAAATAAGAGCTTTTACTTTTATCCGTAAAGATAAATGCATAATTGATGCAAACTGCAATGTTTAAAGTGAATAATAAATCAAATGATTAAGAATAAACTAGGAAAATAGCTCATCTTAGCAAAAATTTCTCTTTTGATGATGAAAAAAAAAAAAAATCCTTAATAGAAAAGATATTTTGAAAAATGCTATCGTAAAAACAAGTTTTTTGAACTATTAAATTACATGAACTCAATTAAATCATTATAAAGCAATTTTTTGGTGTAAAACGATTAACCTTCTAATAACAAACGACAAAGTTAATGCCCTATTGATAATTTTTTTTTTTTATAAAAATGTAATACAACAAGGTTATGATCATTAACCGATGCTACCGTATTGCACTGAAATTATTGAACAGAAAACCTTCATTAGTTTTTGTCCTGTATTAGCTGTTTTCAACAACGAAAAAGAACAAAAGAAATCTTAACAGAAGGAAAGAAAATATATAAAGAGAAAATCTTTAAGAAGGAAATAAACTTGAAAAAAAAATCTCAAGCAAAAAATACTTTTGATACTCGTTACAAAGTGAAACAGGTTGAAAAAAAAAAGAACAGATGCACCTGCAAGTATGCTTTTAACAATCAGTGTGTCTTGCCTTAGAAGAAACCGATATCTTAAATTACGAACATAGCTGCTTTACTGGCCGAGAAAGAAAAAAAAAAAAAAAAAAAAAAATCTGAACTCTAAAAAAGAAAAAAAGTTTTTCTCTTTTGCAATTGGTGATCTACGCTCTATGAATAATGAGCAACGTTTTTCAGGGAAAAAAAAGAAGTGAATCATATGCAAAAGAAAAAGCGTCAGTCAAGAGACAGGAACTTTAACTTGGCAATATATTGAATCGTTCTTTTCCAAACGCCTTCCAAGACGAATATGTATGTTCTGTGTAGCGTACTGTATGCTCACAGGGACTAGGTAACCAAAACAGACTGCTTCCGCCTCTAGAAATGATATTGCGAAGGAGTCCAGAAAAGTTTTCATCAGCCTTAAGTTGTACTTCACTGTATTGTTTTGTATGCGCTTTGAGGAAAAGAGGAATTTTGATCGCTTCTGCATTGTAATACAAGTGAAATGAGACTCCACTAGTTCTTTCTTATTTTAAGAAAGCTTGCAGTATGAATTCTGAAGAATGCATTTTCTTTTACATAGTGACATGAATAGTTTTGCAGAAAATATTGTCTATATTCATTTCTTGAAAGTTTCACTTGAATACTTTTTTTTTTTTTTTTTAGCAAGGGAAAAATTTAAGAGTGGCTTGTAAAAAAGTAACTTAGAAAATTCTTATGAAATATTTTGCAACATATAATATGTATAGTTTCGTATCATAAAAAATGTCATTTATTGTAAGTTCAAGAAATGTACGTTTGTCTAATTAACTGAAATTATTTACTTAATTCTTTTTAGCATGACGTTAACAGAATTTGAAATGTATTTTAATTCCACTTTAACATCTATTAAAAGATGATCTACAGAAATATTTATCGACATATATAGTAAAATACAATAAAAGTAACTTAGAAAACTCCTGTTACATCTACAGAAGGTAACAAAAGTATCCGAACACTAGCAAAATTCCTATATAAAAAAAGCACAATTCATACTGTTTTGTTAAATAAATCCTTGTAGAATCCTGTTCTTAGTCAGTCTAAGAACAGTATTCGACAAGGATTTATTTATCAAAAATGCCTTAAGTGTACTTTTTTTATATAGGAATTTTTGCTAGTGTTCGGACACTTTTGTTACCGACTGTATTGTAATGTAATAGTTCTGCTACATGACAATATCATTTATTATTAGTTTTAGAAATATATATATACCAAAATAACAAAACTTCTGTTTTTTGTTTTTTTTTTAATTGTAAGATAACAAAAAATTCAAAAGCATTGCAGATAGTTATACTGTTGAATTACATTTTAACATCTATTAAAAAAAGATCTAAAAGAGTATTACACGAAGCATAAAATAAAATACTATAAAAATACTAAAAAATTCTTACATTAATTAATATTTCATGTACAATAATTCCGCTTATAAAATTGTCGTTTAATATAAGTTTTAGAAATGTAAAGTTATCTCACTAACTGTACATATTTACTTAATTCTTTAGAATAAAAATTGGAAAATCTTCATATATATTTCAAATATTTATTCTGTTGCAATGCATTTTAACATTTATTAAAATACTACTGTCTAATGAAATATTCATCAAAATACATAATGAAATATAATAGAAGCAACTCAGAAAATTCTAATTAAATATATTGTAATTTATAATACGTAATAACAAAGGTATTAAACAAAGTTTTAGAAAATTAATAAATATAACTATCAGAACTTATTTATTTTCTTTATATTTTTGTATGAAAATAAAAAAAATTTCAAATGCATTGCAGTTATTTCTTTTGTTCAATTACTTTTAAACTTATATTAAAATACAATATTAAAATACATTATAAATTACATATTAAAATAAATTATATTAAAATACACATTTTACTACACCCTTAAAACACAACCGAAGATCTACTCAAGTTTATTTAAGTAGTTTAACTAGAGAAATACTTCACTTCGTCCACCTTAAAATATATTGCCTTAAATAATTGACATACAAGTGAGATTTTAAAACTTCCCAATTTCCACCACCTTGATCCAAAACCTTTTCTCACTTCGCCGGACAGAACTCACTTAGAAAGGATAGCGTGTACACATTTTACTACACCCAGAAAGCACATACGAAGATTTACTCAAGTTTACTTAAATAATTTAACTAGAGAAATACTTCACTTCGTTCACCTTGAAATATATTGTCTGAAATTACTGAGATACAAGTGAGATTTTAAAACTTCCCAACTTCCACCACCTTGATTCAAAAACTTTTTCTCACTTCGCCGGACAGAACTCACTTAGAAAGGATAGCGTGTACACATTTTACTACACCCAGAAAGCACATACGAAGATTTACTCAAGTTTACTTACATGGTTTAACTAGAGAAATACTTCACTTCGTTCACCTTGAAATATCTTGTCTGAAATTACTGAGATACAAGTGAGATTTTAAAACTTCACAACTTCCACCACCTTCGTCCAAAAACTTTTCTCACTTCGTCCGAAACCAATGCCAATAAAACGAAATTCGAATGGATATCTTACTTTCAAATAAAAAGAAAAAAAATACTCTCCATGGAATATCTACATTTCCTACGAAACCAAACTCAACTAAACTAAATTCAAATGGATATCTTACCTTCAAATTCAGAAACTCTCCATGGACAATCTACAGTCGGCTGCAAAATTATTCGAGCACTAGCCAATAATTCCTATATTAAAAAAGTACACTTAAGACTGTTTTGTTAAATAAATCCTTGTCGAATCATGTTCTTAGACTGACTAAGAACATGACTCGATGAGGATTTATTTAACAAAGCAGTATTAAGTGAACATTTTTTGGACAGGGATTATTGCTAGTGCTCGAATAATTTTGCAGCCGACTGTACACTTCCTCCGACAACAATGCTAACTAAACAAAACTCGAATGAAACCTTATTACCAACAACTAACTATACTTTCCATGGATAACTTAGGCTTGCAAACTCAGCATGGTTCCGAAAGAGCGAGTTAAACCTTGCTATCTTACAACGTTTGATTTCTAATAGGGACTGCTTGAAACGATTAACTTCCATAACAGAGTGGACTAGTGGCTATGTCACTACTCCGGTAATCGTCTTCGGGCGTAGGAAAGTGGGTTCGATTCACGCACTTAGTTTATAATTCTTCGCATTGTAATTCTGTCATGTGCTGTCTGTTCTCATGTTGACGAAGATTTACAAACGAACTTCAGGTCAAGAATACAAGTCTGATTTTTATATTATAAATTAAAACAATAAAACATAAATATACATAAAGTGGAAAAAATATTAAGTTGTTTCAAGAATTGATATTCTAAATACCAATTTCAATTTCAGTTTTATTACATTCGTTACTTCTTTTTTAAGTTAATTAAATGAATAATTCGATAAATCTTCACAATAATTTTTTTTTTAATACTTCAGTATCAGAGTTTGAAACTTTCTAATAAACAAAGTTACTTCCAAAAGTGTTTTCAACAAGACAAAAATTTGTAAGGAGAAATTAGTAAAAATGGAAAAAAAGAAAAAAAAAATCTCGAAGTTCTTTCAAATATTGATGTCCTAAGTACCACACCATAACAACAAAAAGCTATCAAAAGCATGAACTTCGACATTACTCACTAAACTTATTTATTAATACCTAAAAACTTGAGTCATTACATCCTCCAGTGTCTAACGCAATCTAAAACTTCAAGAAACTCTCTTAAATCGATACTTCAAACTATAGATTAGCGAGAAAAAGAGAAGGGGGGGGGGGGGGGGGAAATAGTCTTGCGACTTAATTTTAGAAGGCTCATCTGTTACGTTCTTCTTTTAGAACTTTAGAAACTTCCTCAAGATTACCCATGCCTTCTAAAAACTTGAAAGATAAGAAAAAAGGCTGTTGCAGCGTGAAGCTGGGTCCTTTGAAGACCACACTTGCGACTTATAATTGTCCAAATCGATTATTGACCGCAATAACTCTCGAAAAACTCAAAAAAAAAAGAGAAAAAGAACTACAAGAAAGATAAAATACTAACACTAGGATGTTAGCAGCAATAAAATCAGTCTTCTCTTATTGTGCGAAATCGCTGGATTGTTTGCCCCCTCCCTTGCGCCTTATTTTCGGTCCTTTCACATTATTAGTGCCATATGTCTCAAGGAGATCTGGGAAAAACTTCTTATAAAAGAAGCTGAGCTTTAAAATCTACCGACTTCAGATTGAATGTAGCGGCACAAATGAGCAGTAGTGTGAATGGGTGCATGAAAGACAAAACGTGTAAGTTATCGATTCCGAAATACAGATATTTGAAAATTAGATAGGAAAGCTGGACAAATTATTTAATTTATACCAAGGATTTATGATCAATTCAGCCTGATGTTATTTCGTATTTAAATTAAAAAAAAAAAAAATGTTATGCTAGTCCCAGATTAAAATTTTGATCCGTCTTCAGTTTTTAGTACACGTTACCAAAAAATAAATAAATAAATAAATAAATAAATAATTAGATAATTAAAAAATAAAAAAAAAAGATGAAAAAAGAGAAAAGAGTTTTTTTTTTTTTTACTTCGATTTTAAAGAAATGTAAAATATGCAACACAAAAGTTGGTAAATTTCTAAAGTATTGATAAATACTAAAATTTAATGAAAATTTGTAACATTCAAGCTTTTCTTTCTTTTTTTTTTTTTTTTTTTTTTTTTTTTACATTGACGTTACCAATGAATCCACAAAGTAAAACTCGGATTTGTTTAAAATCTATTGATAAACTATAATAACGTAATTTAATAAAATTAAACATGAACTATACGTCTCATTAATATATTAAAACCAAAATAACACTTAAAATGAGATAACGAATACTAAAATTTTTAAAGGACATATTTTAATTAAAAAACATAAAAACACACGATAGACGTTTCGACTAAATACTAGCCCTTCTCAGTGTCATATACGTAAAAAACATGCTTTGTATGTATATGACACTAAGGAGAGCTAGTGTTTAGCCAAAACGTCTGTCGTGTGTTTTTATTAAAATATGTCTTTTAAAAATTTTAGTAATCGTTATCTCATTTTAAATGTTACTTTGGTTTTTTTATAATAATGCAAGGTAGGTGGAAAAAGTTTAAAAAACATCTATCAGGAAACAATTTAAAATTAAAATGATAATAATAATAAATTTTGAATTTTATTTACTCTAATACTTTTTAAAGATTAATAATATGTTTGATACTGTTATATTTCAAAGAAAATTTTAGAACTTTGCAAAAAATATTTACAACATACGCAATATCCTTAACACGGATGTTTTTTATAATTTATTTCTAATGTGTCTTCCAGTAATGTCAAGAAAATTAAGAGCAAAGAATGAAATACAGGAAAAGAAATTTTTTTCTACATCATATTAAAATAAACAGGAAGTTTATTGTTTCGTCATTTGCTTCATTTATACTAATTAATTATATTCTTTCACCCTCCTCCCCTCCCCCCCTTTTTTTTTTCCAAATAATACATTTTACTAATTGAAAATATTTTTCTTCTTTAACTTGAATAAAAAATATTTTATCGCCCTTATCACTTTTTACATAATTACTATTATTATTGAAGAGAACCGTTTTAATTAAATTTTCGTTAAATATTATCGACATACTTTAAAAGCAATAAACTTGCACAGATATCAATTGCTTTAAACTTACCGTAATTTTCTGCGTATAATCCGCAGGTCAGGTAAGTCAGTTCTGCACCAGAAATTTTAATTAGCAAACGAGGTTCTATTTGTACGAGCTGTTTCTTCAAAATAATATAGATTTTTGTGTTAAATAAAAATTCTGGTGGAGGAATGACACAATGTATCTGCGGATTATACGCAGAAAATTACGGTATGTTAATTAATTAAGTTCGGGCTTTTAAATATTATTTCCACAAAATTTGTTAGATTGCTTTTTAATATGATGTGCAGATTATCTACTTCAGTGAAATTGTTCTAATACAATATTGTACTAACATTAACTAAATACAATTCTTCTAATACAACATACATAATAACAATAACAATAATATTCTAATAACAAACACAAAGTGCACTTTTATTCTTTTCTCTGTAGATTAATTAAAATTTCTATGCTGAAAATTTTGAGTATATTAAAAGAAAATATTAACAGAAATATCTTACTGGTTGAAAATATGATTACATGTTTTAACAATAGGATACACATTGATAACTTCACATCAAATAAAGTTATGAATTTTCTTTAAAAAGATTAGATATTATTTTTTTTTTTTACATTTTTATACCTAATATAAAACTTATTTGACTTTTGAAAAATAATTATACAAAATTTTTATTTTTAAAACTGTGAAATCGCAATGAGATGGATAAAAAATACAAATGTAACTAAACAGAAATAGACGCGAGTTGTGATTTTATATAACACGACTAGATTCCGTGAAGAAAGAAAAAAATGTTCAAGCCACAAATTTAGTTTATTTTATCAGTTTATTTATTTATTTATTTTTCGTAATTTATTTTAAAAAATAAAAAAGAACTTAAATAAAAAAGAACTAAAAAAAAAAAAAAAAAAGATAAAAGAAACTAAATTTATTTACTATACCACTTTTTACCAA
Source organism: Salticus scenicus (assembly GCA_963930645.1). NCBI lineage: Eukaryota > Metazoa > Arthropoda > Arachnida > Araneae > Salticidae > Salticus > Salticus scenicus. The sequence goes on along the minus strand of OZ005655.1, from coordinate 194,144,632 downwards.
CCCTTTGCACTCTAAGCCTTTACGCTCGGACAATCAGGAATTCGAGAGGAATTTCCATATATTTTTTTCTTGAATTTCTTAAAGCTAACTTAAAAATTTAATGCTTTTAACTTTTATATTTTGACATTCAAATCTGTAAATCTGACAACAGGTAATAACAGATAATAATAACAGTGGACTTGGCGTTGGAATATTAAAACCCGAATAAACTACTAAGTAAGAAACGCCAAAGAAAAATATTTGAAATGCATACACGATGTTTCGGTAGCCTTAAGCGTACCGACTTCAGTGCAAAAAGGTTTTAAGCTGACAACAGGTGTTAATTTTGGAATTTGTATGTTATTTCATACTTGCCAACCATTTCATATTGAACCGTACAATTTTTAGTACCCGCCTTTTTTTCCCACCAGACTGTTTTTAGATTAATTTTATACTTATTTAATCGCAACAACATTTGGAGAGAAGTACTTTAAAAATAAAGTGGTGTGAAAAAAGAAGCGTTTTTCAAGGGGCGTTAACAATTGTACGGTTATTAATAAGATGGTTGGCAAGTATGTTATTTTCATACTTGCCAACATCCTAACCCTAACAACACACTTCTCCATAACCCATCCTGAAGATGTCCATAGGATGTCTGTAGATATCCTTTTCATCCAGAGGACATCCTCAGGATTTCATTTGGAGAAGATGTGCTGTTAGGGAATTAATATTCCGTAGTATTATTTGCCCCGCCTTTTATTTCACACCAGTATTTTTTTAGAGTATTTTTCTTTTTACTTAATCGCAATGATAATTGTAGAATATTATACTAAAAATTTACTGTTGTGATAAAAAAGGGCGGGAATAACAATACTACGGAATATCAATTAGAATGTTGGCAAGTATGATTATTTTACTATTCATATTTGAACAATCAAAGTAGTATACATAGAAATATTCTGATTAAAAAATTAATCATAATGTATGCCGATTTTTATTATGAATACGAATATATGAAATTTTGTTCTAATATAATGTAATTTGAAAGCATAACGACCACAGTCAAAAAGATAAAAATTTGCGGTCATGAAAATTTTGAATATTCGCCACATTTTCGCGGCCCTCGTTTAGAAATGATTATATATTGGCAGTTTTTTTATACGCATGTATTATTAAATACATTCATGAAATGATATTAGCTAAACCAAACCCAAATAGAAAATCGTTACCACTCGAATTATCTCGTGAAACCGAGTGGTGATCGAAAGTCACTTATTGAGTGTGAAGAATTAAATAAATATTTTTATCTCTAAACAGGACTGAAAAACATGCGTTTTACTATCTGTGATATTTTTAATTTGATTTAAAATTTAGAGATGAATTTTATTTTAATTTGTTCTTAATTTGTGTTTCAGATTCAGATGACTATGACTTTATACCTGAAGGTCGAGGAGTTGAAAGCAGAATCTCATACCTAAATGACGGATTTGAAAAGTTAATGAAAAAATCGAACATTTCAATCTGTCTTATGACAGCTGGGATAAAATGTACTTGAATAAAAGATTTTTATGTAGAAAGAATATATTTCTTGTCATTTAGAATAAAAATTCTTTTCACTGATTATACATCTTTTATTATTATTATTATTATAATTCGCATAAGCCATTAAATTTCTAACTTGATTTATTATTATTATTTTTTTTTATAATTTAATGTTTAGCGATCTTAAATGTATAAATCCTCACAAAGTCATGATTTTTTCCCATCAAAAAAATGTTTTCGCGATCCATATTTTAATATTGACGATTACATTTCAATTTTAAATTTCATTCTTACTTAAATTTTTTGATAAAATCAATTTTAGTGAAAAACTATAAACAAATTAAATTCTAATTCTAATATTAGGAACAATATTCTAATATGAGATAAACAAAAAAGTAATAAGCCTTGCTTTCAGAATAAAAAGAAACACATACTTCAATATAAAAAATAATAATAAATAATAATAATAATAAGCAAAATTAAAGATAATTTTTAATTTACGCACTTAAAAATAGACTGCAAATATATTTCAAAAAATAAATTTTTCAATAGTTTTCTTTAAACAGTTTTTTAAAAAAATCCCTGATCATAATTTCTATCTGAAAAAAATTAGAGATTTTTTTTTTTTTTTTTTTTTTTTTTTTTTCGATAATTTTGTTTTATTATTTTTGTTTCTTACATTTTTGTATATCAATATATATATACATATATATATATATATAAGAATAAAATATTGCATTCGAAAACATTTTCGAACTCTGGTTATCAACGGATTTACACGTTTTGAGATGTACTGAATGCTTTTGATTATTTTTGGAAAATGTCTACCAGAGCGTGTGACTGTGTACATATCTGTCTGTGTGTGTACAATATTGTGGATGCTAATGAATCAACGAACAGAATTTGACCAAGCTTGATATTTAATTGGACCTTGAATTAATGTTTATTGCATTAAGGGATGAATCACTATACAGGTGGCGCTGTCATCTCATATTTTTCATAAATTTTAGTATGGAATTATAGGACAAAATTTCGTATAGATGTACATAATGAGAATGTTTTTAAATTATACAATGTGAAATAGAATATATATATATATATATATATATATATATATATTAGCATTTGTCAACCAGGGAAAAAAAAAAAGTATATCTAGAGACGTTGCTTAGGGTGTAAATTTTCAGTATAAATATCTCTTAAAAGAAATTGTTAATTCTTTTACACCATAGATAAGTAATGATTTAAAACTAATTTATCGATAGATATATATTCATTAAACTGAAAAAAAAAAAAAAAAAAAAAAAAGAAAAAAAAAAGAAAAAAAAAAAAAGAGATCTTGGAAAACTTAAAGAATTTTTTTTTTTTTTTTTTTTTTTTTTTAGATGAATATGAACTACAATATAGTTGGAGACCACCGTGTGATTCTGGAAACGTTTTTATGACTTTTAAATTAAATCTATTTCCCTACCTTTCTGTCAAAAATAAAATTGCAAAACCTTAAAACGAAAAATATAAATTTGTCTGCCCATAGTTATCTTAAGAGGCAGAAAAATGGTGATCGGAATTAAAACAGATTTTCCTTGAATGAAAGGGCAAGGGGGAGATTCAAAATTCAAGCATGCTGAATATTTAAAAAAAAAAAAGAAAGAAACAGAGAGAGAGAAGATAGTACAAATAAATAAAACAAAAAAAAAAAAAAAAAAATGAAAAAAAAGCCTTTATTTTAAAGTTCTTCATAATAATTTATCAACGTTTTAAAACTAAGTTAATAGAAAAACAGTTTTTCAACATATCTCTTTAATGATTCGTAAAATTAATACTATGCACAGTCCAAATGGAAAATTTTGATATTGTGTTCCAGCTATTTATTAATCTTATTACCTCTTTAAGAAAAAAAAATACAAAATTTAGTCACACTATGTACTTTGACTATGTAAAACGAAAAAATGTCAATGAAATGCTCACAGGGTTAAATATAGTCCTATATTAATAACACTCAACACACACTCAAAGCATTCCCAGTAATTTCTGAGTAGAGTCTCTATATTATAGTTCTTTTGGGTAGCCTTGTAAATAAATGGTGAATGATCTTAATACGATAATCTACATGAAACATAATTATAAAAAATATAAAAAATATATGCTCATTTCATTTTGTTTAGTGCAGTCAACCGATGCTAAACCACACCTAACAAACTTTCTCCCATACACATAATTCATTTAAATACTCTTGATATTCCTGTACACGGACCATTTGCTTGATCACAACGAAAAGTTTAGTGTATTATTTCGTATGATATAAATGTAAAGTAACGAGTTTGGACTTTTTGCTACTATTTTCCTTGATATATGTTGTTAACAAACATAAACACACATACACATATAGTCCAACCGCTAAAAGTTTGTTTTTCAGATTCCGAAGATCTTAAAACGTGTAAATTTAACATAAATCGAATTTTTAAAATTTAACGCCCCCAAAAAATTCTCTACTATAAGCAAAAAAGAAAGCAAAAAACGAGGGAAAGTGAACCATTTTAGAAAATAATTATTTATTTTAATAATAGTAATAGTAAATTATTAACAGCAAATTTAATAAAGAAGCATCACAAAACTGGCGTTGTAAAAATTATTACTTACAAACTTTGAATAAACACCATAAAATGCAATAAACTCGCAACAATTGTTTCGGGTCGAAAAAACACACGACCCTTCATCAGGCGAACAAAGTAAGCACGAGTGCTTTGACTGCAGCACTCGTGCTTACTTTGTTCGCCTGATGAAGGGTCGTGTGTTTTTTCGACCCGAAACTATTGTTGCGAGTTTATTGCATTTTATGGTGCTTATTCAAAGTTTGTAAGTAATAAATTATTAACAATTCTAGTTCCTTCATTTTTCGAAAGTTCATACTATTAATTGGATATTTTACCACCAAAAAAATGTATACATTGGTCAGTTTAAATTAAAATTCCGCATGCAAATTTGAAATTTATCGAAATCTGTGCAATAACTCTGTAAAAAATATGTGGAATATATATATATATATATGTGTATATATATATATATATATATATACGTAATAACGTAAACACAAGCATTGCATACCTTTATCTCAAAATAAACCGAAGAAGTCTTGAAGAGATCGAGATACCTCCAAGACACTTTGATAAGATACTGGAGATAAAATGTGCTATGACATCACGGCTATGACCATATCCTTAAAAAAAAAAAAAAAAAAAAAAAAGAAGAAGAAGAAGAAGAAAAAGAAAAAGAAAAACGAGCCCCGATTTAAAGTCGCTCTTCTACTACTTAATTGCGTATTCGTTTTAAACTGTTAATGTGCTATTGTAATATATATGCACTTGTTGTATTTATACGGCATCGACTTTTGGATTTAAAATTTAAAATATATAAATATGATTACTTAAAGTCCTTTGACTAAATAACATAACATTTACAGGGACTTTAAAAGTCGGGACATATTGTTAAAAATAAAAAAAAATACCCCGGCAAATAGGAAGTTATTACAGGAATTTTACCAGTCTTTGAATTAAATACTACCACTTTTAGATATATACACCCCTGCTCAAAAGTTCATCAAGATTTGCAAACAGTTCTTTTTTTTTTTTTTTAACAATTTAAAAACTTATCTCTCGATGAAATGTTTTCAAACATTTGGTATTAAAAGAACTGGTATTAAAAGACAACATTTAGAGGACCGGTAACAAATTGAGCAAAATCATTAATGTTTGTGATCATCCAGTATCGTTAAGTGAACGAAGTGAACAAAATGAACTGTAACTTTAGGCTATGTTAATATACATTCAGCACAATTTGTGGATAAATTTGTGAGACGATTGTATATTTAAAAACAGAGATATAAGTATTTATTTAAAAAAAAAAAAAAAAAAAAAAAAAAATCTATTTAAAATATACAGAGTTTTAAACGAAAATTATTCCCACTTTCAGATAGTAAGTAAAAAAAAAAACACTTTTGAAATACTATACTGCAGTCGGAATACAAATATCATAAATATATCATGACATACGAGCAATTTTATGAAAAAACATTTTCACTGCGCATGTTCAAAAGATAAAAAAAAAAAAAAAAAAAAAAAAAAAAAAAATGCATAGGTTGAAACCTAGATATATTAGGTAACTTTTGTCAAAAGTGCATTTGAATAGAGTAAAAATTAATCAAATTATCGGAAAAAGAGTGAACTAGATTTTAAATATTTACCAAGAGTTGAAATTTCCGAAGGGGATTTTCACATGCTGCGTAATTAATTTGAAAATTCAATTATTTCAACCCCGCTCCAAAAGTACTTTTTTGTGAAAAATCCTTTATAAGCTTGTATGTCTAACATATTTTTGTTTATTTACTAAGGTTTGCGAGATGCGCATGGTTTATGATTTCCAATCTACACAAAAATGTGCTTTATGCTTATTAAAAAAAAAAAAAAAAAAAGTAATTCCATTTTTTTAGGGCAGTCTATCGATGTTTCATTGTACTAACTTATCAGAAACTTAATACAAATCTGCATGCAGATACATTGGGACTATACATAGAAATTGACGGAAGTGTATTTCATTATGTATTAGGCGTTTTTCATGTAAAACTAAATTTAAGAATACAATATGATGAGCATTGTGAAGTCATAGTGTAAATTGCTGGATTGTAATTCCTTTTTTGTTAGTTTTATTTCGTGTAAGACTAAATTAAGCACACAATATTGTTTATAGTGCATATCGATTATAAACAATATACAGAGCTATTCACTTTATGCTAAACGTTATTTTCTATTGAATGTAATTGATGAAAGTGGTTTGCTACATTTTATTATGTCGACGAACACTGCTCAGGAAAATTACTTTTTCATACCCATATTGTAAACAAAGAAATTTTGAAGTTGAATTTCAACTCTGGTTTTTTGTATAATATCACGCTTTCAGGTGCGCTGATTTGGAAAGTCCAATTTTTAACGGTTGATCTGTATGCATATCTGTTATCAGTATAACTTGGAAACAAATAACTGCGAGAAATTCAAATTTGGTATTCGGAAGTTCGTAACAGGTTGCCATTTAAAATTTGATCAAGTTTGGCGAGTTTGAAGACAAATTAACAACAGACTTGCCCCCCCCCTTTTTTTTTAAATTATTGTAGTCACTATAATTGAACGGGGAATTGAGTGGGACGGTAGCTTCCTCACAAAAAAAAAAATATATATATGTCAATTAAAACTACTCCTAAATCTATTTTGGATTATTTTTTAAAGTGCATTGAACTTTATCATCTTTGGTTATTGATTTTAAGACTAAATCTGCACAGTTTGTCTTAATAGTATTAAAATGCCGGTTTACAGAAAGTCGTGTGAGTGACACACTTTATTATTTTAAAAGCTTTATAATGAAAGAAGTCAAACATTAATGATTCAAAATTTAAATTACGGTATAGTATTCAAATTCAGAGTTACGATGCAAGTTTAAAATGCGCCAAAATACATTGCAATAGCACATTTTAACAAAATAAAAATAAAAAATTAAAATTAATAAAATATCATATATGTTAATAATAAAATAAAAGAATTATGATATGTAAGTATAAGTAATTCTCAATTTTTTGCAAATCCAGACTTATATGAATCAGGAAAAATTATTCCTCAAGTGCATAAAATTTTAAAATTTCGGAATAGCGATTAAATCAAAACTTCGGAACTAACTAAATAATATGAAAAAAAAAAAAAAAAACAGTATCTCCTTAGGAAACAAAATGAAACAACATAGCTATCATATATCAACAAACGTAATTCCTTCAACTTTGCAAATTTAGACTTTGAATCTCGAAAGCTTTTTAATGAATAAGTCATACATCAATAATTAAAAAGTAAAAATCCGGAACAGTATGCAAATTGAGAATTATAATGCATATTTTATACGCGCCAAAACATTCTTTAATAACAACTAATGATAAAATATGAAGAAGATAGCAAAATATATCTGGTGTTTGAATATGACTCCACCGTTTCCAAATAAATGTTGGTTGCAGTACTCCTTACATGTGCTATAAAATGGCGATAATTGTTTTCGATAGTACTTGATGTCAGCTGTCAAATGTCAGCTTGAAGTTATCGAGATTTATTCCAAATAAACATCGTCACACAAGCATTAAAAGAAAGAGACATGAAACGTTGAAAAACCTTTGTGAAATGTTATTTCAAAAGCAAAGAAAAAAAAAAGATTTGTTTTTGCATCAAATAGTTATTGACAGATGAAACGTGGATTTATTTTGAGAATTTCAAACATAAAAAAGCCTGTGTGAAGCCAGGTGGAACTGGACCATTGCAATGAAAGCGAAATCTTCATTGCAATAAGGTTATTCTTTATATCTGGAGGAATCAGAGAGATGTGGCACATAATGAATTGCTGGAGTCAGGTGAAACTATCAATGGTGATAACTATCGGCAAAGACTTATAGCGTGATGTATAGGAGAAAAAACAACCAGAATGGGTGAATAGACACAATAAAATATTTTTACAGCATGATAATTCAAAAACAAATGTTGCTAACGATGCAAAAAAATACTTAAAAGGACAAAATTGGAAAATTATATTCCACCGCTGTATTCACTAGACATAACACCTTCAGATTATTACTTATTCTAGTCGATGCTGTCGTTTCTTTCTCAACAGCGGTTCAGTTCTCGCGCAGAGATCCAAAATTGGCTTAATGATTGGGTCAACTCCAAACACCAAAATTTCTTAAGAGAGTAAATCAATTGCTAGAAAGTTTTGCAAAAGTTTTAGCTGCAGATGGAACATAATTTCAATAAATAATTCTTTCCTTTTCTAAACTAGCAAATATGTTTTATCTTATCGAAAAATTGTGGAGTCATATTCACAGATCTAATATCAGAACAAATAATATTAAAGTGTAAAATAAAATAAAAATTCTAATAAAATGCTACAATCAGTAATAACATAAAATAAAATAGTCGCTAAGTAAAAAAAAAAAAAAAAAAAAAAAAAAAAAACTTCCGAATCAACAAATTTAGCCTTTTGCTTGCGACTATTTACGTGAAATAAACCACAGTTGTATAAAATGAAGCAAGCAAAACCACCATAGTTACATTAGACATGTACTTACTAAATCTAACGGAATTAAAAAACAACAACAACAACAATAAAGTAACTACAATAAAATAACATGAAAATTTTAACCTTATCACTAACATCGTATCTGGTGATAAAATAAAAATAAAATAAAATATCATAATACATTAACAAATGTTATTCCTTCAACTTTCGCAAATTCAGACTTTTAGTCAAGAGCTTTATCAGGAAAAGTTAAAAATCAATCACTGAAAATTAAAATTCTGGAACAGTATGCGAAGTGATAGTTACGACGCAAATTTAAAATGCCCCGAATTTTTTGATAGCATCTCATTAACTAAATAAAGAAACAAAAAACTTTCAGCAAATTATGGTACATATACCAGTAAATTAAAATAATTATAATTTGCAAGTAAAAGTAATTCTCTAATTTTTTTCAAATTCAGATTAATTCGAATCAATAAAAATAATACTTTAATTGGGCAAAATAAAAATTCTGGAGAAATAAATGCGTCAAAAAGGCTGAATCTGCTGAGCTCATTTGTAAAGAATGAAAAAAAAAAACGAAAAAATGCTAATGTATTTAAATTGCGTTAAAAATTGAACCTTCTCAGGAAAAATTGTATCTTCTTAGGAAACAAAATAAAATAAAACTATTATAGTGCATTTAAAAAGAGAGTTCATTTAACTTCCGAAAATTCAGATTTTTAAACGGAAGCTTATGAAAAAGTCATACATCAATCATTTAAAATAAAAAATCTGAAAAAGTATGCAAATTGACAGTCATGATACAAATTTGAAACTTTAATCTGAACTTTGTAATAACTCTTTACAACAAAATAGTAAAGAAAAATTTGAACTGAAGAAAACTCAAATATCAAATTAAAATTGAAACTTTAAATGGATTATGCGTACTAACCATGTAAAATAAATATACTATGTAAGTACAGTCGGTAACAAAAGTGTCCGAACACTAGCAAAAATCCCTATGTAAAAAAAAGTACACTTCATACGGTTTTGTTACATAAATCCTTATCGAATCATGTTCTTACACTAAGAACGGGATTCGACGAGGATTTATTTAACAAAACCGTATGAAGTGTCCTTTTTGTACATAGAATTTTTTTCTAGTGTTCGGACACTTTTCTTACCGACTGTAAAAGTAATTATTTAGCTTTTTAGATATTTGGGCTTACTCCAGACACAAAAAGTCATGTCTCAACTGTACAAAATTAAAATTCAAGAGAAGCAAATGCATTAAAAAGGCTGAACCTATTTAATCTAATGCAACTTTAAAAATCGAAAAAATAGTCAATGTGATAAAATAACATGAAAATATAATCCTATCTGAAAAGTACGATCTGGTATAGAAATAAAATAAAACAACATAGCTATCGTACAGTCGGTAACAAAAGTGTCCGAACACTAGCAAAAATTCCTATGTAAAAAAAGAACACTTCATACGGTTTTGTTAAATAAATCCTTGTCGAATCATTGTCTTACACTGACTAAGAACAGGATTTGACAAGGATTTATTTAACAAAACCGTATGAAGTGTACTTTTTTTACATAGGAATTTTTGCTAGTGTTCGGACACTTTTGTTACCGACTGTACATTAACAAATGTAGTTCCTTCAACTTTCGCAAATTGAGACTTTTAGTCGAAATCACAAATTTGAAACTTTGTAAGGTTTAAAATCAAACAAATTTTGTTTCTAAGTTACAAATTTGAAACTTTAATCTGAACTTTGTAACAAATCTTTACAACAAAATAGTAAAGAAAAATTTAAACTTAAGAAACCTCTAATATCAAAGGGTAAAGTAAAATTGAAACTTTAAATAAATTATGCACACTAATAATGTAAAATAAATATAGTGTGTAAATAAAAGTAATTATTTAGCTTTTTAGAGACTTGGACTTACTCCAGAAACAAAAAATCATATCTCAACTGTACAAAATTAAAATTCAAGAAAATCAAATGCATTAGAAATGCTGAACCTATTTAATCTAATACAATTTTTAAAAAACGAAAAAATAGTCAATGTGATAAAATAACATGAAAATTTAATCCTATCTGAAAAGTAGGATCTGGTATAGAAATAAAATAAAACAACATAGCTATCGTACATTAACAAATGTAGTTCCTTCAACTTTCGCAAATTGAGACTTTTAGTCGGGAGTTTTATCATGAAAAAGTCATACATCAATCACTCAAAATTAAAATTCCGGAACAGTATGCAAATTGAGAGTTACGATGCAAATTTGAAACGCGTCGAAACGCTCTGAACTTGGGATCCTCCCTCATTATCTATTCACGACATCCAAGCAGCTCCTTCTCATTTTACTTGTTCAATTTCTGTCGGTAGGGATTCCGACTACCCATTACCCATTCTCTCTATTTTAGGGATTCTTTGACACTGGAGACGCTTTTTATCTTGCTAGAAGCTCAAAATATTTTTTCGATGTAAAATTAGATTACTTTCATCTGTCTTACGAGAGAAGATTTTGAATTTTATTTCCCATATGGGGAATATTTAGCGAAGTGAAATTGAATAAAAGAATTTGTATTTAAAAGCTCATTAATTACTCATAGAACACAAATTGTAAAATGTATTTTGTACTAGTGAAAGTTTTGCTAGACCTGTTAACAGTTACGAAATCGTTGTCACTGGAGACGTATTTTATCTTGCTAGAAGGTCAAAATAAATTTCCATAGGAAATTAGATTACTTTTATCTGTTTTAAGAGCAAAAACCTGTATATTTTGTTTTCAATACGTACAAGATTTAGGAAAGTGAAATTGAGTAAAACATTTTATGTTTAAATGCTCATTAATTTATCACAAAACATAAATTATTAAAGTATTTTCCGATAGTGAGAGAACGATTTGTAGTCGGAGAATGTTTGAGACTGAAATCGCTTTTTATCTCGCTAAAAGGTTAAATTACATTTTCGATCTGAAAGTAGATTACTATCTTCTATATTACGATAAAAGCTTTATTTTTTTTTTCTCCATACGTAAAATATTTAGTGCCATGAAATTGAAGGAAGTATTTATGTTTAAAATTTCATTAATTTTTCATAAAATATAAATTGTGATCTATTTTGAATCAACAAAAACGTGATTAAAAAAAAAAAAAAAAAAAAAAAAAAAAAAAAAACAGTTATAAAACTTCTTCTTCTTCTTCTTTTAAGTATCTTTCGTTTTCAGCCAATTTGAAACAAAAAATTAAATTTATCGTAAAAACACCTAGATTATAAGAAAAAGGGATATTTTTTTAGTTATAGTAAAATTTAGGCGCTGTGAAAGGAGCTTCATAGGTAAAATTTGTCGCTCGTTGAAAAAGTTTTATAACAACTTTGGCATCCTAAGCCGTCATTAACAGTTTGAAGTATTGGATTTTAACTGCTCTTCTTTTGGCAAGAAAACAAATTACGTCATTGTCACGATGAATGGTTTTTGACAGATTTTGTAAATTATTTTTTGAGAGAATGAATCCCTATCGGTTTTGGAGAAAAATCAATCGTAAAAATATCTTATAAACAAAAAAAAAATATTTTTTTTCAGATTCGTAATATTTATTATTTTAATTATAAAATTAAAAATTAAAAATTAAACATAAATAATAAATGAAATAATAAAAATAATGATTTAAATTATAAAATAAACGAAATAAAATTCTAAATTTAAACAAAAAGTAGGAAATTGTGAATGTTGACAACATTTTTTAAAAGAATTCAGCTTTTGAATATAATTGTTGTCACATGTAACAACAATGTTGTACTAGAACACATTTTAGTAACAATGATGGTTAACGGCCCTCTTCACTTACCGTCGCCGGAAGCCCGAGCCAATGTTATTCTTTGGGGAAATTTTCTTTACAAATAACTTATTAACTAATACATATTTTTAAATTCTGTTTTCACATTCAGAAAATTTCCAACTGTTAAATTGGCGGACCTTTTTTAAAAATGTATTTTTTTAATTTTAATATTTTATTTTGAAATTGCAAAATGAAAAAAATTCACATATTGAAAATTCGTATTTTGCCGCTTCAAAATAAAATATTAAAAATTAAAAAAATATTTTTTTAGAAAGGGTTCGTCAATTTAACAGCTGGAAATTTTCAGAATGTGAAAACAGAATTTAAAAATATGTATTAGTTAATAAATTATTTGTAAAGAAAAATTTCCCATAGAATAACAATAGCTTCGGTTTCCGGCGGCGGTGAGTGACGAGGGCCCTTAATTCCCAACTAACTTAACAATAGTGAATTCTTTTATTATAGTTTGATTTATATTGTCCATTTTAGGCTATTTATTAACTTTGAAATTTATCCCATATTTTTCTTTTTATTACTGAATAAATCTTATAAATCTTTTCATCATCAACAGCAATTTACGCCAGAATATCCGCCAATTGAGAACAAGATTTTAAAAAATTCATCGCATTATCAACCCTTAGCCAAATTGCTATAATAATATTTGCTATTTCTTTAAATTCTATAATTTTAGCCTTTTTACATTTAATTATTCATGCTTTATATTCATGCCTTATTTATAATTATTCATGCCCATTTTAGGCTATCTATTAACTTTGAAATTTATCCCATATTTTTCTTTTTATTACTGAATAAATCTTTTAAATCTTTTCATTATAGAATTTTGATATTTTTTCTGATATTTGGAAAATACTGATTTGTTAGTTTTTAATTTTTTTTGTTTTAAAATTTAAACACACTGTTTGCGACCATTCTAATGTATGTTTTTAAAGAAAAATGAGCCCTGCTTTAGTGTTCCTGTAAAAAAGAAAAAAAAAACTTAAAAAAACTATCTTTTTTTAGGGTAACTCCAGGATAGATGTCAATAGTTTCATAAGATTGGAATACAAATTCTTATATTGGAAATACGAGAAACATTTCTGCATTCTTGAAATTCTTATACATATTTTCATCCTATTTTGGGCAAAAGTGGAAAGAACAAAAAGTGGAAAATATGACTTGAAATTAAAAATTGCAGATGGCTATTTCTTTTTCAAGCCAAGAAGAGATGGCCATTTCATATTTGCCAACCTAACCAGGAAGATTACTAGTCCCACCCCTTTCCGCCTAATTTTCACAGCAATCTTTTTTTAAAGTACTTTTCTTCTTATTTAATCGTATATATATTTGAAGGCAATTACTCAAAAAATTAAGTGGTGTACAAAAAGGGGCAGGAACTAACAATCTTCCAGGTTAGATAGCAAGTATACCATTTAATACAAAAAAATGAAAAAACGAAGTTAAAATAGCAAAATTTAACAAGTTTCATATAGTTAATCGTGAAAAACATATAGCAATTTATAAACAGCAATTATATCACGGAAAATGATTGAGTAAAATTCGAATATACAAAATTTAAAGTAGAATTTGAATATTTCCCTTTTAGTGAAATTTTATCACATTTTGGTAAAAGCTTTAACAGTTTATACACGTTTCATGCGGCCACTTCAAGCACCTTATACATTTTATCCAGTTATTCGTTTTGGTTGTGGTTTTGGATTTTTCTCCACAACTAGCACAGTGGTCCTCATTAGATTCTATTCCCTCGGAATGTGTAGAATACGATCATTTCAAATCTATTTTATTTTCTTTGCTGCTGGATGTCTGTTTTTGTTTATTTTAGACGTTTCACGATTTAAGCATTTTTATCAACTTTATCAACTTTTCAATATTTTCTGGTGATGTAAAAACCATAGCTACCTATTTGCCATTAAATATGCCATGAATACCATTGGTATGTTTTCTAACTGTTTTTGTCATGGTTACATTAGGAACTGGTGCAATATCATAAAGTACTTTTGTTGATGATGGTACATTATGAGATTTTCATGTTATGTCCTCAATTTGAAGTGCATTCTCTTCTGAAACTCAAGGACAGATAGCCATCCAAAAACATTAAAATTTTCTTTATCTTTTATAATCGAAAAGTGCAACTGTACGTCGATGTGAATGTAAGCATTGAACTATTTCCTATGAACAAAGCTCATGTTGCCATCTATAATTAAATTTAGGAAAAATTTAAACTGGCCACCTCTCCTGTATGGCTATCTATCCTAGAGCTACCCTACTCGCGTTTAACACTTTATGTGCTACCGGAATATATATACACTTCTGGTCAAAAGTATTGCATGATTGGCAGTGCTAACATTTTTAACTCGCCAGTTTTAAATCCTATTGAGAATTTATGCAGTATAATTGGCAAAAATGTATTCCAAACTCATTCTAAAATAAAACGAGAACTTGAGGAAACCATTACATGGTTCTGAAAAATTGTACATTTCATTTTTTTTTTTTTTTTCTGCTCTGCTTTTTACTTTTGATACGCTGAATTCAGAAATGTTTGTCATTTCTTCTTATCATGTTTTCTACAAAGGTTTCTTATACAAAAGTTTCTTATTGGGTTTTTCACAAAGTAAAGCATATAATTTGAATCATTGACACAGAGGCTACCACATAATCGATTCTTTTTATGTATATAATACACTAAAAGGGGTCATTATTGACACATTATCTTTTAAAAGCTCCGTTTAAAGTTTTTTTTTAACTTCTACATGGTTTGAGGGCGCTCTCTATGCAGCCTCCAACAATAATCTGCCAACATTCTATTGGCTTTGACACCTCCTTTCTAATTCCTTGATGTCTTGATGAAATCACTCCTTGTTTTTCACTCACATTGCCTAGATTCTCCTGGAAATATCTCACATGGGATTTGAGAAACGTTTTTTAAGTGCATTTATTCAAAATATCCATTTTCTGACAAAACTGTCCTTGATGGGATTTTTTGAGCTTTTTTTTTTTTTTTTTTCCCATAATCAATTTCCAAAATTACTTCAAAAAAAAAAAAATAAATAAATAAATAAATAAAATAAATAAATAAATAAAAATAAAAATAAAATAAAATCACCTTGAAAAAAAAATTATCGCAGACGAATATAATTAAAGTTCGTCGCAATAAAGTATCGAAAGAAGTGTTGCAAAATATTGTTAACTCCATGCCTACAAGAGTACTTGCTGTGATCAAATCCAGAGGCATTTACTCAATATATTAAACGTTTTTAGGTTAAATTGCGCTCATTTATTATATTTTCTGATCAGAAGGACATAAGTAAACTTTAAATTGGTTGTCTATTTCATTTTATTCTGGAATACTAAAATGTCTGCTGTATTCTGACACCTTGCAAAATTTTTTATTGATAAAACATAATTTTTGTTCAATAACTTAATCGATAAAAGTAATAATGATCATAAAAAAAAAAAAAAAAAAAAAAAAAAAATAGCGTTTGGATATAAATATCTTTTTTTTTTCCTGTTCCACAGCAATAAAAAAGACAATATTGCGTACGATTCAGTTTGTGAGTCATAATCTTAAAGAAATTTGCATGAACTATACATAGTTAGTCGAATCTATCATAGATGATTAATATTTTTTAAAAATATTTTTATTTAAGGGGGTTGATATGTATATTGAGTATTAAAAAATATTACTTGCAATGAAAATAGTCATAAAAAATTGCTTCGATTTTTAATTTTGTAGTTTTAATTTTAATGAATAGGCATTAAATAATTCATTTTCATGATATGTTATTAAATATTATCTGTTGATTTGCTAATATTGATACATATATCATAATGAGCGTGTATTTTTCATCGAGAAGTAGATATTAATTAACTTCTAACATATAACAGTAATGTTTGTTTCTTATCTATATATGAAATGTGTAATTTTCAATCATTGTGCAATTAAATGTAGATTTTGTGCATCTGTTGTAAAACGATTTGTAAAGAAAACGAGGTTAATGTTTAATTTAGGTTCTTGAAATTTAGAATATTTCATATGTACCTATAAACACAATGGGGACAATTTTTATAATTATAGTGATGCACGGTAATTTTCCACGAAAAAAAAAGCATAGAAAATAAAGCAGAATCCCAAATGTAAAAGAACAATAAAAGTCAACTGGCACCGGTGAAAACAATGCCCTAAAAACAACGAAAACCGAGAGAGAGGTCGAGTTCGGGTATAGCTTTTTTAAACGAAGGAAGCTATGGTTGAGACGTCGGGAACTCCGGGTAGACGCTACTACTTCTAGAAAAACTACTTACAATTATAGCAAATATTCCATGCATTTTTCTAGATTGGCATTCCTATCTAACACTAAAGTCTTAGAAAGTGAAAACTGGCTATCGTTAAGAATACGAAATATCTGCACTAAATAACAGACTATAACATCATTCACAATGAAATGGTAGAAAAAATATTCATTATTATAAACAAAATAGAGGCAATATTTTGTTGGCAATTAATTGCTCTTTTCTAAAGTTTACATAATCCATAGAACACTGAAGAATTTTATCTTAAACGAACTAAAAATTTAGCTAGCAAGTATAAAATAGATGGTAAACTATTGATTTTTTTATCCAGACAGACAATGAAAAGTTGACTCATATTTTTATAAAGAGAAAACAATTTAATGATGAAGATTTCCAGTGTTTTCCACTATTTTTGCAATTATAAATAGACTCATACTTATTAAAAAGCCATTAAACGTTTTTCCAACTTTTCTTTTTCCATTCTTCAGATGTTTGTCTGAAAAAATAAGAGAGAAATAATGACTCGTGAAATTCTTTATAATATTCGTTCAAAATATTTACAGTTGTATTTAAAAAAAAAAAAAAATACTTCTTCTGGTGAAAAATCATATACATTCAACGTTTTTATTATTATTATTATTACTAGCTGTGAATACCCGCTTCGCTGGGTCATTTTTAATAGCACAGTTATTTGTTATTAATAATCCATCAATACTTACTTGACAATTTGTTATATAAAAGACAAATTTTTTTTTTAATTGATTAATTTATTGATTTTTTTTTGTTTATACATAAATTATACATAAATATCTTATGACTAAGTATACATTAATATCTTAAATTATCTTAAATCAATTTATATACTAAACATTTCTACTGAAATACATTCTTATACACTACGTTTACTGTTTTGTGTTCTGGTGCATAAACAAATAAATTATCTTTCTGTTCCACGCGTGAAAAAGCTACATAGAGTTGGCCATGTGAAAAACAGGATTCTTTTAAATTAACCCCACAAAATCGGAACGTCTGACCTTGGGCCTTATTGATAGTTATACTATAAGCTAATCTTAGTGGAAATTGTAATCTTTTAAAACAAAATGGTAAGTCATTCGCAATTAATGGAATTCTTGGTATAAAAACCAAGTTTCCTTTTTCTTTGCCAGTTAGAATTTCTGCCTCAATGATGTTGTTCAAAATTTGTTTTACACATAATCTTGTACCATTGCATAATTTTGGCGCATTAAGATTTCGCATTAATATGACTGGTGATCCAACTTTTAGCTTCAATTCATGAGAAGGCATACCAGGTGGCTCTAATGAATTTAAGAACTCTATCGGAAAGTTCAAATTTTCATCTTGATTCATCATTGAATCTATTGATTTATAGATTTTTTCCTCTCCCGGTATCATATCCTGTACTCTTTCATTTATTTGTTTTACTACACTATTTTTTGTAGCCAAAATTGCTCGTTCATACAACCATGTTTTATTCAAGTAATTTTGTTCTATTGATGGATAATTTTTTTCTATAAGTTGTTCTTCGGTATCTACTACATGACACAACTCTTCTGATAAAATTATTTTACCAGACTGTAGATCTAGTGGGTAGGTGCCATTTCCAATTTTCAGAAGATTGTCGGCAAACTCTTGTGCTTTTGGATCTCCAGTTATTAGTGCTCGCATATTTTCGGTTAGTGATAACTTTTCAACATTATTCCAAAAAATTGATCGTTTTAAACACGCATTTATTTCGTCAGCTGGTGTTGATTTTGGTATAACTGGTAATGTTTGTCGGAAATCTCCAGATAGTAGCAATAAAACTCCGCCCATTAGTTTTGTATTCTTCCGAAGATCTTGTAGTGTTCTATCCAGTGCTTCAAGTGATTTTCGATGAGCCATTGTGCACTCATCCCATATTATAATTTTGCACCGTATTAAAATTTGGCCACGTACAGAAGATTTTGTGACATTACAGACTGGGAATTCTTGATCAGCTACATTTAATGGCAAATTAAATGCAGAATGGGCTGTTTTTCCACCTTCCATTGATGTCGCGGCGATTCCAGAAGATGCCAATGCTAATGCGATTTCATTTTTTACTCGGATTGTAGCTAGGATTAAATTGATAAGGAAAGTTTTGCCTGTACCTCCTGGTGCATCTAAAAAGATAATCCCTCCTGTACTTGTGTCAATACGACTTATTATTGTGTTGTATACTATTCGTTGAGTTTGTGTTAATTTTGGTTTATTTTCATTGATATAACGTTGCAATTCTTCTACATTATAATTAAGTTCTTTTGTTAATTCTGAATTAAACACGCTTGATCCGCCTCTTTCAGGAGATTGCACCCCAAGAGCAACTAAATTTTGATTGCACATTGCGAAACATCGATCTTCTAAAATTATTAAAGCTTCATTTTAAATATTATCGTTGAAACCAATATTCATATCTTGATTGTCTCTACGCACTCTTGCTAGAATATCATCACTCATACTATCACGATATTTCATCCATAGTCTATTCGGATTTGAAGGATTACATGTTGTTATAATTATAGCAAAGAGTTCACGTAATTGATTTGCTGTTGCTGTTTCTGCAGCCTCTTTCATTGCCTGTTCCCATTGATTGTCATTTTCTAATAAGCCACGACGCTGACAGGCTTCACGATATGTCTCGCAAACGTAACCATCTACCGTTCGAAGATCTTCAAAGGAAGTTGGTCCACGTACTTCATGGAGTAGTAAACGTAAATAAAAGCACTTAGCATTTTTTGGGTGTACCGTATATACTCGACCGATAGCATTATCTTTAAATACACCCTCAAATCCTTCAACCGGAACTCCTCTCTTTCGTCGATTAAATACTCTTCGTGATGAGTCCCACGTGTAATAACTGGGAATATCTCCATAAAAAAGAGTCTTAGCAAAGGGATCATTGAGACACAATTCGAAAAATGCCGTCAAGGTTGTATTAACAGGTTGGTTTGCAACTTTATGTGCTGTTTGATTAGTATAATATATTCTCGTTGTCCATTTTCAAGGTGAACTGCTAAGTGAAAAACAGCTGGATCTCTGTCATGAATCGAAAACCCTAATATACGCCAAACTGCTTCGTTACTATTTATATACCGTCCCATTTGATATCTTAAAATTTCATCGTTTCGATTTTCATCAGTAATTCCAAAAACAGCCATATCGCTTCCTTTGTTAATATATTTACACACATACTTAATTGACTTGACAGAACTGCAATATTCTACATTAATATGAGCATCAAACATTTTTGATAATAAAGGATTATAAGGGACAACCCATCGATTATCAATTTCAATTTCTTCGCCTCGTACTCTGATTTTTGCTGTAAATCCTCCTTCACTCGGTGGTCGACGTCGATATTTCGGGTATGCATCATCTCCTGTTTGCGTCTCACTCAAAAATGATCTTGGATATCGTTTTGAACATTTATTATCTTTCATACAGGGTGATTGCACATTAAGCGCTCCGCAAGGCCCATGTATCATGTCTTTCACGATTATTCTATACAGAACAGGATCTTCATCCGGATTTGGAAATTCTGCTTTGATAACGTCATCGATCTGATTTGAGTGAATTTTTTCTTTCAGCCAAATTAAATTGTGTGAGTGTGGCAATCCTCTTTTTTGCCACTCAATGGAGAACATCCAACTGATAACATTTCCAAAAATAGAACTCTTCACAATAGTATTAATAAATTTTACTTGTTTCTGTTTAAACACGCGCGCAATTATATCATGTCTGTCATGTGGCGTTTGTCCATACTGTAATTCATCTTGAATTCCCCTGTATCTGCAACACCCTTAGAGGTATCGACTTGCAACCACCATAGTGCACGATGGGAGCCTTGTACCTATTGCTACATACAAACACTATTCGTCTACGATATGTAGTTTTAGCTGCAAAGTGAAATATAGGGACACACACCTCAATTTTTATATATATATACAGATTATTAGAAGTAATTTTGGATATATCATAAAGATATTTAGTTGGATAATCAACTTAGTAAATAGTATTTAAAAAATGCATTTTTTGAAATAATAAAAGCAATAACATAAAAAATTATTGGAAAACAATGGCATTATATACAATATAATGTATACATATTGTGAATGCGCCAAGTATGATGTGATTTTATAATACACAGAAGTGGAAAAGAAAGTAGATATTTACATTCTACTGTGTCATTAATTAATGGCCAATCCTTTTTTGAATAGAATCCGTTTGTCTATGATTGGCATCAGTAATTGAACAGTTTTTTTTTTTTTTTTTTTTTTTTTTTTTTTTTTTTTTTCACCTTACATTATTAAATTTTTGGAAAAAACTTTGACACAAGAGTGTATGTGAGCAAAAGAGAAGAAAATTATTATTATTATTATTATTATTATTATTATCTATATATATATATATATATTTTTTTTTTTTTTTTTTGCCATTGTCGGAATATTAGTTTTTAGAAAATGAAGATTTACTAGAAAAATATTTTATAAGATTTTGAAGCAAACGACGAGAAGTAGATTAAATCCATAAAAGCGAAAAAAAAAAAAAAAAAAAACCTTACCGTAAGTTAAATATTCTCGCATTATTGATATATTCTAAATCCAAAAATGTCTAAAATAAATCCAAAAAACACAAATTTTCGCACTTTCTTATTATGCAAATCTAACTAAACAGTTCTTGCTGTACAATAGTTTGAAATAACTGATTTTATTTTTACAAACACTAACTTTCAAGAATTTGTCAATTATAATTAAATAATTTATTATTTACGTTTTTAAATTATTCCTCGTTACAATATCTTTTTTTATACAATTCTACAAAGCTATGGGAAACCCAATAAACTTCATTAAAATAGCACTATTGATTTAAAATTGAGGAAAAATTCTTGGAAACAAAAACTCTATGGCAAGCAGACATTTCATCAAATTAATTCTTTATAATTTAGTTCGTATAGAAAAATAAATTCTTCTGCGCAACGTTGCAGAATTTTTTGAATAACTGTGTGTTGAAAAAACAGTATGTACTAGTTTGTTTATATATATTATTCCCGATGTTGAGTTTAATTATAATTAAAACATTGTAGCACATTTTTTGAACGATTTGCATGCATTTTATTAAATTATTTTCAACGACTATAATAAAAATATCAAATAACATCAGACATAAATAAATTTCTACATTGCATAAATACATTGTTCTTTTTCTTTTTACTTCATATATTTCTTTAAGAAACAGTTTTTAAAAAGATATTCACTGTTCATTTTTAGATTTTTATAACTAACATTCGTGATTTGATAACTCTACTATTTTTTGCCAGTTGTATATAAAACATTTGTTATATATATATATATATATATATATATATATATAAAATAACTTTGATAGTTTACTTTTCTAATTATCGAAAGACCTCAACATATTTTTAAAACAATATATAAATTAATTAATTACATATATCTAAAAAAAATATATATGTTTCCTGTGTCTTTAAAAATATGATTGATAGATGGCACCATCATTACGCAATTTTGTTGAACCAAATAAAAGTGATCGAAATTCATTCAATAAAGATCTGACAGCTTAACGATCAATTTGAGTGAAAAGATTATTGATCAGAAAAGAGTGATTTTACTCAAATTTGATTTTTTCCTAGAAATTCCTCTCAAATTATGGCTAAAAATATTTCGTCCGTTTTTGAGTAAGAAATTTCAGTCACACATTTTAAGAGAGTATTAAAATAACTTCTTTTAGTTCAGCATATTTATAATAAATTATGAAGTCAACAGATACTAATTTGAATACATGCGATATTTAAAAAATGAGACAAGCATGTTTTCCCTTATAAAACAAAATTAGTCATTTCGAAATCAGTATGTCCATTTACTCATTTTTCAATATTTCATATTTAGCAGTGTTCTGTGATTTATATTTGTCATTTCACAAGATTATTATTATTATTATTATTATTATTATTATTATTATTATTATGCAGTATGCGTTATTTCCACAACGTTCAGAGAATTATGGCGGTCGGGATATGTTCCAGTAATTAAGTAAGTATTTCAGTAATTAACGGCATTGGTACGCATAGACAAAGACCTCAGACTGAATTGTGGGCATAGGCATTTTTACTAGATGTGAAATCATTTACCCTTCTACTCCAAAATTCAGTAATCAAATCAATAGATAGAAAAATTAAGAAGAAAATAAAGAAAATATTCAAGGGCTGTTCAAAATTATCAATACAAGGTTCTTAAATCTTATAGCAATGAAAATTCATACTTTGGATTTCTTATACTTTAGGGCACGAAAACTATTTAAATAAAAAGAATGAACATGATGAAATTAAACAAGTAACTAAAATAAAAACACAAATTATATATATATATATATATAATTTATGAAAAATTTTAAAACGAGAAAAGTAGTACATGGACCTAACAATAACAAATAGAAATAATCAGTATTAATAATAAACAAATATTACATGTCTAAAATGTTTTCTGGAAAAAAGTCTTTTTATACCAGGAATTCAACAAGAGTATTATTTTGTTCTTGTTGAATTTTCATCTTAAAATGCCTTTTACTATAAAAACTTTTTGATTGTTTTTTATTAACATTGGTTTTTATTAATATATATAGTTTTTCGTATTAGTTCATTTTATATTATCCCGCTCCCATTTTTATATTTATCCTTAAATAAAAACCTAGAAATTTATACTTGATTGTATATAGAAATCTAGCTGCATGTGTATACAATACTTAAAATACTTTTGACGTATCAAATATAAATTTCAAAGAACAATGTCTTTTATGCTTTTCCACTTTAAGTCATTTGGGTTAAATAAATATATCTACCCAAATATATTTCAACTACATGAAAACTAATATATATTTTTTCTTGTTAACAATATGTCTACCCAAATATATTTCTATCACATAAAAACTAATATGTATTTTTCCTTTTTTACTTACAATATTCTTGAGGCACCAAATAAAATATTTTGAGTACAATGCACTTTCTGGTCATTCACTTTTAAGGCATTTGGGCGGAAAGTTGTAAAGAGGCTAAAAACCTCTTAAAAATCTGCATGAGCATCATCAAAGAAGTCCCGTGCCAAACACCCGGCATTTAAAGAAGGGATGTGACTTAATAGGTGCAGGCGGCTCGTGCCTGCTTTATAGGGGGTGAGTGATCCTTTACAATGTCTTAAAGCAACACCCCATAACCTAAATTTAGGTGACAACAATAGCTTCCGGCGATCATAAGACGTGCTGTATATGTCTCCTAGAAGGTGTGAATCAGTCTGTGTTTGGATAATAATAAGTTCGGATCGATGGAAATTTCATTTGCATTTTTCGACAACAGGTAATACTTCATTATTATTATTATATTATTATTATTTTGTTTTATTTCATAATTGAATTTTTTGCTTTTTATTAATATTTGTTAAAAAAAAAAAAAAAAAGAGAAAAATGTTGTATAGGAAAAAACTTTCAGTTTTCATATCATTTTTATTTTATGACAGTCTTTAGTCAAATTTACTTATTAAATGTAACTTAAAATTAACTTCTGAATAATTTCCCTGTATTAGTTTGCATTTAATATGTCTTTTATTTTTTTTATTTTTATTTATTTTTATTTATTTATTTATTTATTTATTTATTTTATTTTTTGTTTATTTATTTTATTTTATTTTTTATACTTAATACCAAGAATTAATACCAATGATATATTAATTTTATACGCTTACTTGAATTATTTTTATTTTTCCTATGTATAAATATAACTGAAAAATCAAACTATAAGCCAATTTTAAATTTACATGTTTTTATATTTATTACATAAATCTCTATATATACACATTTAAAAATGCATATTTGAAATTCAATTTATATGTACCTGATATTTTGCAGCAGAATGCTTTTGTTGTCTTACGGTTATGCAGAATGTGATTAAAATTCTATTTTGCATAAATTTAAATGTCTACTTATTATACTTACGAATTTTTAAATCTTTATTAATAAAAGTATGCGCATTTTTCCTCTTTCTAAATGAGAATATAGGATTTCTTTATATTAGGTGTACCGGAAAGTTCTGTCGTTTTGAATTAAAATACTGACAGCGGAAATTTATCCTGGATAAAATTTAAGATATTCTTAGGTAGCTTATAAGATGGCTATTTGTAAAGTACCATGTAAACACTGTTAAATAAAAATTTCCAGTTTCATTTTATTAATTCAAAACGACATAACTCTCCGGTACACCTAATATATGAATTTACACTTCATATTTTATGCAATGCAATAATTATAAAAGTTGTGCTATGCTAAAGTTAGTAATGATTTAACTCGTATGTTGCAGTTATTGATGTAATCCATAAATATTTTATTAGTAATACTGAAATAATAATAATAAAAAAAATAATAAAGAAAAAAGAATCTCCTAAAAATGAAATTTTATTAATGTTTATGAAGGTTGTTATGTTCCTGAAATTGTACAAAATACACTTATGCATTTTATTCATATATTATTATTTATACAGACTGAAATAAAATGAAATATGTTGTTTAAGAAAATATTTCGATAGAAAGCAAGCTTTCTGATTTTATTTATTTTTATTATTAAGTCATTCGAATTAAAATAGACAGCTAGCAATTTTTTAAAATGTATACATATAAAAGTACGAAATCCCCAGTATTTTACTAAAATAAAGAATGTTAGCGTAAAATTGGATTGTAAATTTTATTAAAAATTTTCCTTTTTATGCTTCAGATTTTGAAAAAATCCATTCATGAAACGATGGATATTAGTTAAAATATTTTTCATTCTTATTACATTTAAGCAAAATTATGATGCCTTATTATAAAATGTATGGCTTTTTAAATAAAATGAAAAACTTATGTATGTGTATGTGTATATATATATATATATATATATATAAAGTAAAGAATTTAATAGCGTTATAAAATTCAGGAATTTATAGATGCATGGTAATACCAACTATATATATATATATATATTTCAAGTGCAACAACAATATTTAAAAAAAAAAAAAAAAAAAAATCATGTTTTGTGCTTTTTATGCAAAAGGCTACTCAGAATAATTCATAGACAGTGACATTTCTTAGTTTCAATTGTTATCACTTAGTATTGAACACTCAACTTATTTTTATATCTAATTAAAAGTTTACTTCTTACAAAATTCCTTTATGTTCAGGAAAAAACTTAAAAAACTCCTTTATCATACGAGTACTTAAGTATTATTAAGTATTCTGGTGTTGAGTTAATTTAAAATAATTTGTATTGTTTGTATTTTCTTTATATAGCCTTAGTTTTAAATAACATACAAGTGATTTACCTAATTAATACTGATGACTTCCGTAAGAGATAAAAGATTTACTTAGTTTACTTTTCTAACAATATATAAAAATCTTTAAAAACAAGCATTGAAGTTATTTTGTCGTTGAGTTATACATTTAGAGAGCCTTTATTTATTTATTTATTTTATATTATTATTATAAACTCCTGGGCATATACACATGTGTATACATGCTTGTTCATATGCATGTGTAAGAGATTAAGAGAAGATTTTGAACGTCATTACATTTCCAAACCATGGATAAACAAACTCATGTGAGTATTTTGATGAAGTTAGCATTAATAATGTATATTTTGTATGCTAATTTTTATTATGTTTTACATTTACATTTTATATTAGAATTTTATACGATATATATATATATATATATATATATATACAGGGTGTCTTATAAGTCTGTAGACATTTTAAAAAATAATAGCTACTGAATGAATTGATAGAATTGAACGCGGTTTGCGAAAAAAATCATTCTTGTAAAGGAAGATTTTTCTTTTTTTTCTTTCTTTATTTTTTCGGTGGGGATGGGGCGGGGGGGGGGAAGGGGGGGGGGGTAAAAAAATAATATTTAAGCTATGCGTCGATAGAGGGCACTGTGCGTGACCATATCACATATTTTATGAAAAACTGTACTTATTCGCATGCAAATGTTTACAGGCATATAAATTCTATGTGTCCGTCGTCACCACAAATTAAAGTTTGCAAACGAGTTATAACAGTGCTAACTGCAGGTTCAGTCGGCGGTTCTCACTTGAGGAAAAACATCTTCACCAATAACGCTTTATCCACCAAATCAGCATCGCAATTAAAATTTCATGTATTCATAAGTAGAAGGCAAAATAAGAAATAATCTGTTCCAATCGCAAAATTATGCAATTTATAGGACTTTCGTTAGCATATTTTTCTTTCATATCCGTGCGAAAAATTTAAATATTTGTCCAACTATCGTCGACAAAAAATTTAACCATAATCCTTTCTTTACTCCCCCCCCCCCCCCCAAAAAAAAAAAAAAAAACTCTCTCCACGAAAATGATTTTTTTCGCAAACAGCATTCATCAATTCATTCAATAGTTATGAGTTTTTAAATTGCCTACAGAATTATGGGACACCCAGTGTACAGGGTATAGACAGTCCTTTTTTTCCTGATTTATTTACTATCATTTTTATTTAATAATAGTTTACTTACTTAATCGGGAAAATTTTCGATAAAAGATTGGAAAAAGTCGAAAAAGAAAGCAAAGACCAGTTGCCATTATGAAATAACTGCCAACATAACTGTCAACTTCTATTCCATTCAAATTAGTATATTTTTTATTTTAATAGAAGCTAATTCTAAATAGATTAAACATTATTATTATTTTGCTTCAAAACTATATTTTGTATTCTTATATTTCATACGTAGGAATTTAAAATTACTTTCTTGAAAAAAAAAAAAAAAAAGAATGTATTATTGTAATTATAAATTTTCAATCACACATAAAGTCGTACAAAAAAATAAACTGACACATCTAATTCTACAGAAAATCGTTACATTAAATAGATATATTGAGATAACCTCTGCTTTTTATGAGGTTAATAACATGAGCTAAAAACTAAAATGAATTAAGAATTGATAAGGCCTTACATTAAAAATTACCTATTAAACATGAACTAAGCCAGACGAAGTATTAAAAATTAAATTATTTTTTTAATTTTTTGTAATAACACCCGTTATATTTTTACAAAATGCCCTATCATCGGTTTAAAATTGTACTTATGTACCAGATGTCAGTCCCAATAAGAATAAAAATTTTGGTTTTAAGTTTAAACTGCCTAATGTTAAATATTTTTTATGTATCTTTGTTTATAGTTTTATAGTGCTATAATTTTAAATTTAAATATTCTACAATTCAAATGTAAATATTAGAACTTTTTTAAAAATAATATGCAATAGGTATTTGAGATTTAATCTTATTTATATATATATATATATATATTGCACTTGATTTGTTTGTACTTTTTATACCACATAAAAAATGTAACTTTAAAAACAACTTGAAAAAAAAAAAAAAAAAAAAAAAATTGAAGAACTTTTAGCTGTTTTTAAAAATGCATCACAATACGCTCATAATGGATATATATATATATTTTTTACATTAGCATCATTTGCAACTGTGAAAGTCTTAAAATACTCTTTGTTTATAGAATAATTGATTACTCTTAATAGAACAATTGGAAATTCTCAAATATTTTTATAACATAATATTTTAAATAAAAATCCTTAAAATGGAGTTTACTAAAGAGATCTAATTTAATTATTGTGCCAGTTTGGGAAATTATACTTAAAAATTAGTTTTCAATTTAATATGGTTGGTTGTGGTTTGTGGGTTAAGGCCAATTGATTAGACTAGGATCCTATGCCTATAGGTGGAGTGCATTTCGTGGGGTTCTTTGTAAGGGGATCTAGTCCGTATTTATCAGTTTATTATGAAACTAGTTTTCTGAAAAAAAAAAAAAAATCAAGATTTGAAATAAAAATAGATACTATTCCTAGTTAATTGGAGCAGTTTTGATTTTTTTTTTTTTTTTTTTTACTATTTGTAGTGGAATCAGTATGAATCGTATACCTACTTTTTTGGGCTACATATATTAAATTGAATTGCATTCATTAAATTTTTCATCCTCCAGTTTTTGATAGATTTACCCGTTTTCTGATGTCCAGAACATGATTTGACGATATTTAGAAAATGTCTGTCTCTCTGTGTGTGAGTATCACAAATTTTGCGTACACTGTATCGCACGTACCAGTGAACGAAATTCAATCAAATTTTGTATTTATTTGGGCTTTGACCTAAACTCGTGCTGATTATATTTTGGGATCAATCGCATGACAGGTCCATTGCAGTATTAGACAAAATTTTATATAAATGTACATAATAAGAATTATATGTAACGTATTATTTGTATTAACGTATTAACGTAATATTTGTAACGAATAATTTGTAATACTTAGTTGTAATAATTACTGATAACAGTAATAGTAAACTTAAAATAATGTTTTGGAGGGTCGCCTATTCCCCTCCCCCCCCCCGGGGTAGTGAAAATTTTTATTATGGATATCTTAAAAAAAAAAAAAAAAAACTTTTAAATACCTATAAAGCGAATAGTGGAACCATAAATGTGTGATAATAATAATAATTTAAAAAAAAAAAAAAAAAAACTTACCGATTTTTTTTTTTTTTTTTTTTTTTTTTTTTGTATGATAATAATAATAATAATATTAAACGCATTTCTTAAGATATTTTCTGATTGAAATAAAATTAATTTTCTTTGAACATTTAGTGTTATACTTCTCTGTACTGAAAATGAAAATAGTCAGCATTGGTCATGGAAAGTAATTCTGATTAAATAATAATTCGAATAAATAATATGTACTGCGGGAATTTGTACAGAATAGCCTAGAAGTTTTTCATGGTGGCTACAACACATACTTGCTTCTTTTTTGGTTTGTTTTGTTTTTTCTTTTATTGTACATAAAATTTTATATGTATTTGTTTTCATATATGTTTATGTATAAGATATTTTTGTTTAGTAAAATATTACATAATTTGTTTCATTTAACAGAATTACATTTTATTTCATTTAAATTTATTTACATATTTATTTGGATGTGTAATTATTTACACGCATTTAAAAATACATATTTTTATCTGCTCATAATAATTATAGAAATTAAAAAAGTAATAATAATAAGTTTTTAGCTAAAATATATTCTTTGTAATTAATTTAATACATTGTCTATTTTAAAACATAAATAAAAAACTATTGATCTAAATCATTTTTTTTTTTTTTTTTTTTTTTTTTTTTTTATGTTTAAGTATGTAGTTAGCAATTCTTTTTAATGAAATATACCTAAATATTAAAAATTTAAGTAAACAATTAAAAAATAAATTTCAAACCTATCTTTTTTTTTTTTTTTTTTTTTTTTTTATGTTTCCAGCATAAACAAAAATAAATGAGCTTGCTTTGTTTGAGCATGTAGGAAATTTTGTTTACACCTTTGTTTTCATAATTTATTTATTCGTTTATTACTGAAGCAAAATACTATTGATACATTTATAAATATTATAAAAAGTCAAATTTACAAAAGAATATTTAACAATAAAAGAATTATTTAATTCCACACTTATACTCAGATAAAGAGACACACACATACACACACACAGAGAGAGAGACAGGTGAAAAAAATTAGTTTTATAATTAAATCTTTATATGATTTTTTTAAAATTTATAATTGAGTTTATATTGCGTAGTTGCATTAATAATTGTTGATACTCTGCACCAAAGTTTAGAATAATTATAATTTTTTTCTTTTCTTTTTTTAAGTAAGTTTTAAGCAGCTATATAATTATATTTTATAATAAAAATTTTATAATATTTTATAATAAAATTTTATAATAAAATTATATTTTATAATAAATATATTTTATAATATGAACAATTATTGAATTAACGAAGGGGAAAAAAGGTCTTTCACTTTTTTAAGAATAAATTTGGTATACAAATAAGTGAATACATAAGTGAACTCATTTAAGGTGTAAAAACATTTATATATCGCATAGTACTTTTCATTCAATTTTGTCTTGATTAAAAAGATTTATTAAAAGCACGATATTATATGTATATATAAATCATCAAACACCAAGAAGGAGGACTTGAATTAGCAAGGCATCAATAAATAAATACATGTGGAAACGAACCATTAAACCAAGCAAATTTATTGAAAAATTTATTAGATGAAAAAAAAAAAAAAAAAAAAAAAAAAAAAAAAAAACTCTGAATTTTCCTGAAAAATTGCCCTAACTTTATGAAATGAAACTCTAGCAGCAGAATAATAAATAATGACTGCCTTCTGAGATGATTTTTGTAGAATATTCAGTATTTGGCCGAATACATAAATTTTAATTTAAGTCTCTTCGCACCAACAATAGCTGAATTATTTTTAATTTTATTGCATACATAATGAATACAATGCGCATTAAAAATTATCAGCATAAAATCTAAACATCTAAAGATAAATTTTACTGTCAAAATAGAAATAAAATATATATTGTATTGAAAAAAAAAAAAAAAAAAAAAAGAAAAAAAATCCCCTGTGAAATTTTAAATTCTAAATCAATAATTTTCCCATTTTGAATTTTCAAAAATTAATCTCGTTTACATTTAGGTGTGTGTATATATATAATGAGTATCTACACTAAAAATGTGTTGTATGCTCTAGCCAGAGAGGAAAAAATGATAAAGTTATTTAATTATTAGGTTTTTAGTTAGTTATTTAATTATTAGTTATTTAATTATTAGATACAACAACAAGCTCTTTCTCTCTCACACACACATATAGCCAAATCATGCAGAAAAACTTTTGTTTCTGCATCATAAATTGCCAAAATTTAAATTGTATCTTGTACTGACAGTAAGTAAATATAGTTTTATATATGCTGTCACAATTTCCCCCCTTCATTAAACTAGTACAATTAGTGATCATGTTGAAATGTATTATATTTGAATACATATTCTATTTTAATTTAGATTAGAAATTAGTGCAATAGGATCTTTATTAGATTGGTATTTATTTTTTATTTATTGAATATTCTTTAACATCATAACATTATGATGATAATAATAATATTAATATTAATAATAATAAATAAATACATTTTATATAACAAAACATTTTTTTTCTATCAATTTCAATATTTCAACTTAATTTAAAATTTATTAAAATCTCCGTTATTCGGTTGCCGAATATAAAGATATTCGACCGAACCGAGTATTTGGTGCCGAATAGGTCGAATATCGAATAGTAACCGAATATTCGGTGAAACTCTAGTATATGTATATCAGATAGAAAATATATGTTATTTAAAATCTTATAATTTCTCATAACTTTATTGAAATTTTATTTCATACAACGTTTCATAAGTATTTCTCCGCTTTGCTAATATATGGTAAAAATAAGTAAATAATTTGTTTGGTTAAGTTATGTAAAGAAATAAATATTTAAATTACCAAGAATTGCATAATGAGTGTTATAATATGAATTCGCTTAAATTTTATTATTTTAATAAATTTTTTATGCATAATTTATATAATTTAAAATATAATATAAGTGATGCATTCGTTTATTTCACTACTTTAATTACTTTATATAAGTTTCTAAAACATTTAGGTGGAGGTCAAGTTGTGTTTGCAAAAAGTAAAGTATTCGATTAATATATATATAATAAAGTTTTTCTTCTAAATTCACATTAAAAAATTCCCTTTAAATAAATAAGATGAAATATTTAAAATATAAATAAAATAAATAAATAAATAAATAAAAATATTTCAATCTGCATTAAAAAAGTTATCTAAATATAATGTTTTAAAGAAATATAATACGCTCGTTACTGAATTCATGTTAATTCCTTAACTTTTATTATTTAAAATAGTTTTCTTTTGTAATTAAAAAAAAAAACACGTTTAAAATAAATTAGCCTTTTCAGATTTATTGATTTTGTTAATCATTCAAAGTTTTCATAGAGTTTTTTTTTTTTTTTTTTTTTTTTTAAGAAATGTTTAAGTAAAGAATGCATGAGTCTTTTAACAGTCCTTTAAACACTCAATTAAGAACATTTAAACCCTTATTAAGAACTAATGAGTCTTTTAAAACTTTTTATAAGAGATAAAATATTATATATATATATATATTATTATTATTATTTCAATTATCAATTTTTGTAATAGTTTTCACTAATAAACCTAATTAAATTTTATAAAGTGAAGAGAAATTCAATTTTTTTTTAAAGATTTTTAACGCGATTATTGCAGGATTCTTATTCATTATTAATTATATGTTTCATTCATAACACAAAATAATTAATTAACTTTTTAATCAAATAGGTTGCTTTTGAGATTATTAAAAATAAAAAATAATAATAATTTTATACATATTAAATAGAATTTGTTTAAATAAATACAAATTAAGTAAGAAGACTTTTATTTTAATGTGGATTTTTTTTTTTTTCCTAATAAGGAAAAAAAAAAAAATACTTTAATTCTTTCGACTGTCAATAACTCTTACAATAAAAAAATAAAAATAAAAAAGAGAAAATAAAAATAACAATAACAATAAGAAATAAAATAAACAAAAATTAAAAATCAAAGATAATTGTCATGCGTTAGATATCTTTAACAAAGATATTGCAATATTATAAACAATATTTTGAAGTTTTGTTTATTAAACGTGATAAATTTTTAAGAAATAGATATGCTCGTGTTATCCAGAGAAGACAAAAAAAAAAAAAAAAAAAATCTAAGTAAAATTTATTTTATTTCTAAATAAATAAATAAAAATACATTTAAATCACCTGTAACTTCAAGAGAGAAAAAAAAAAATATGTATGTATATATATATATATATATATATATATATATATATATATATATAGGTGAAATTTTAAATGAATTCACAAAACTAGACGAAATTATAGTCTAAAGTATATAATAAATATCACATTCGTGTATATTTTGATAAAGAATTAATAACTTTCTTGGAACAAAACTGTTTTTGTTTATAGTTGTACAAGATTCATACTTGTAAATATTATTTTTTATTAAGATCTCATGTATGAAAATAAAATTAAAAGCATTATTTTAATGTTAACTTAATTTTATCTGAATTTTTATTAAAAAGCAAATTATAAAAATAATTTTTATTTATTTTTTTCCTATTGTTCCATAATTTTATTTGACTCTTTTACTTCAGGTTGAAAAAATAAACAAATAACTAAAAAAAAAAAAAAAAAAAAAAAAAAAAAAAATATCTATATATATATACTGATGTAGCAATAAAGTACCCGCCTCCCATCCCTATCAATGAAAGAAAAAAAATCATTTTGAATTTCAAGTATTAAAGAACTTTTTAAAATGATCTCGAATAAGCTAATTTAAATATTTCAAAGTCAAATAAAACATTCGCTTATGGTCATTCGTAGCCAAGAAATATTAAGCGATCGCATTTTTGACCCATTTCTTATTCTAATGGCTGAGCGAAGACAAAATCCCTTCATTGACGACTTACGGGGGTGCCATGTTTAAAATGGAGATCGTTACCTTTTCTTTCTTCATCTTCTTAAAGGGCACTCTTTGCATCTTCAAGTCGGTCGTATTCACTATGGAAGCCATCATCACCAATCGGTGACGTCACAACCCCCGAACGCCAATTCAGAGGGTCTACAGTGCTTGAGCCTTGTGCTGCCATCTATTGGTTACCGAGAGATCAAAACCACGCCAGGTAATCAACATAATGAGAATTCAAATCGTTATTAAACTCTTTCGAGTCAAACTTTTTTTTTTACGAAAACGTGCATTAAATAACAACCATTACCGGCATAAAACCCCCATATAAAGGTTCTTAAATGATCATTGCAGGTAATTCTTAACGACATATGGATTATTGATCGTTTTGTACCCTTTCTGCGTGCATTTTAGGAATGGTGATTTCCATACTTGTTGACAATTTTAAACTGCGCGTTTTTAATATATTCCATTTGTCTTGCTATTTTGAGTGTATTATAGGGGGAGAATATAAGCATTAATCTTTTCTTTATGGGTATGGGGCTAATGTTTCGTGTAATTTGTATTTGTTTTATCTATGCAGACCAGGCGCTTCGGTGCAGTGTCCGCTCTTTAATTTGACGTCAAAAAATCCGATGCATTATACAGGAGAATCGATATTCTCCGCACATAGCTCCTCCCATTTTCGCATCTTTCAAACATTTGAGGAATGGAAGGCTGCCTTTCGCTTAGAATGCGCTTTTTATTTTTATCATTATTATTTATTTTTTTTCCTTCTAAATTTTGCAGCATCCTTTTTATTTATCTTTTCTTTCTCTTTCTAAAAAATTTTCTTTTCATATTTATTTATATTTTTCACTCGTTACAGCTTTGCTTCGGCAAAAGTTTTAAAGCGTAAGAAATGGAACAGGGTTTTTCCCTGGATTTTAGCATTTTCTTTCTCTCTTTTCCCTTCTTTTTGTCCTTAAAGATAAAATTTCTGTGAAATAAGAACCCCCTATATTTCGCATGAAGAAGAAGAAGAAGAAAAAAAAAATTATGAATTTTATTTTGTCGAGATTTTTGCTACGGTCGCTAACTTTAATAAAACTTTGATACCAGGGATGATGACTCGCTGTAGAAGATGAATGAAAATGATCAAACGTATGATAGCATTCTCATTTTTTCTTTTCTTTTTTAATATATAGTAAACATTGGACTTTTTTTTTTTTTTACTTTTTTCTTTTACCATTTCATACTAAGATAGGAAAAATAAGCGATATGAGAATTTTCGGCTATCCAGAGCAATTTGCATTTTTTGTTTGCTAAAGTAAAAATGAAAGATAAAATACGAACATTTAATAAAAATGCATATGAGGGTATTTTTATTTTTTTAACATTAAAAAAAAAAAAAAAAATGAAATGCAGATTTTTATATTGAAAGAAAAATAATTATCCTATCAGTGTTCTTTTAAATAGTTCTATATATATTTTTTTTTTTTTTGAATACGATTTTTTTTTTTTTTTTCTTAGATTTATTTTGTGATTGTGCACTTGTTGTTTAAAAATTGTGAAATTAATTGGAGAACATAGCGAATATGATGAAATACATATTCATTCTTGCCATTGTTTTCTTTTTTCCTTTTTTTTTTTTTTTTTCTTTCCATTTTCATTTCTTACCATATAATAAATATTTGTGATTATTATTTCACTATGTAATTTTCAGATAAAAGTACGGGATATAAAAATTTTCAGCTGTAGAAAACAATGTGTATTTTTCCCTCACTAAAATTAAAAGTGAAGAAAAAGTACGTACATTTCAAAAAAGAATATATATATATATATACATAAAGCTCTATAAATAAATATTTGAAATATATATATATATATATATATATATATACATATATATATTTACATATATTTCTTCTTCTTCTTCTCAGATTTATTTATTCTGATTAATTATTTTTGCATTTTATGTATTTAAAACAACGTGAAACTTTTTATTTATTTTACCAGAGATAATCTCTTGTAATACTTTGTGACTGTAAAACTATTATACTTAAAACTCAATCTTAACATCTAAGTAATAAGAAAAAAATATTTATTTATAATTCCATTATTTTAATCATTCAAATCAATGCTGAAATTTTATAAGTAACAAAAGTTGTGAAATAATTATTTTAAAAGGTTATATGCAATTTTTACGTTAGTGAAAGTTTTAAATAAATTTATCATGAAAAATTCACCATAAGTTCTGTTTACGGTAATTAACTACTCTTCAAATATTAATAATAATAAATAATTCTGTAAAACACACACAAAAAAAGTAATCAATTAAAGGAAAGAAAGAACAAAATTCACTTTTTTTTAACTGAGTCTGCGCAGTAATATAATTATATGATTGAAAAACTTTTAATTTGACTAGAGCGAATTTAAAGTTTTCCCTGTAAAAGTCTATTTACCTTTAGTGAAAGACGCGTGTGGGGAAGCGTGTGCGCAGGAGGCAGTAATTTTGCTAGTGAAGATATACAGAAACGATTCTATTATGGCGGTAAACAACTACCGGTGGGACAATAACGGTAAACAAACACGAATAATAGATTTTTATTTTATTTTATTTATTTATTTATTTTGAATACTTTTATTCTTTTGCTAATTTTCTTTCATTTCTTTCATTCGTTTTTTCTTTTTTTTTTTTTTAACTTTCAGTTTGTGAAATTTTTTAATTATATTTAAATTACCTGAAGATAAATAAATAAATAATCAAAAGTCTCACACTCGCACATATATCCATGAATTTCTTTAATTATATGATATTTAATATTTGTCTTATTAACAAAGAATGGTTATTTCTTTCAATCAAGTGATAAAAATTTTGCTCTAAAAATATCTTAATAAGATATTTACTTTTAAAGGAAACACCTAAATACTTAAAACGAAACACGTAAGGAAAAGAAAAGAATAAATCACACACAGATTACGCACAAATTTGAAACATTACGAGCTGCAGTTGAAATGATAATTAAAGTGTGTCAGTGTTATTTTTAAAACTATAATAATAAGAATAATATAAAATAAATAATAAAAATAATAAAGAAAGAAAAGAAAAATAATAATATAGAGGCATTATAATTAAGACTGCGAGCACAACCATAATGTGTTACAAGTTTTCTTCTTCTTATTATTATTATTATTATTATTAAGAAATGCTTAAACGATAATTTATTGAAAATTGATCAGACTCATTATAACTTCTTTATTAAATTTTAGCATACATTGACGAATGGAGACAAATATTGCATCCCCATCATGCAATCAATTAGTTGGGCACATAATGATATTATTTTAATTTGCGTCCTTTTGATTATCATTAATGCCCAACCAAAAATGATTTCTGTTAAAAATCTGAAGCCTTTGTATGTCCTCTCTCTCTCTGGGTATGTGTGTGCAAACACTTGCGTAAATATGCTCCATAGAAAAGTGCAGAAACTCAAGAGTGTGTGCAAGAACTCGGATAAATACGCACTAGGGAAAATACTCTCGTAAATACGTGCCCCTTAGAAAGATCCCCACTGAGAACAATCCACCTTGGCCTAGTCAATCGTCCTTAATCTTTATACCAACACCAATAATGTGTTTGTATGTGCGTGTGCGCTTGCTACCTGGGGCACTATAGTTCTTAAACGAATAAATCAATTTTATTGCGATTATTATTATTATTATTATTATTAAATAGCTAATTTAAAAGGGATAGTTCTTAGCTATATTTTATGGATATTTTTATTGTATTTTTAAAAATAAATAAAATGTTTTTTTTTTTTTTTTTTTTTTTTTTTGGGGGGGGGGGCTACATTGCATTGATATTTTAAATTTTTCGATCTTTCAATTTTTTAAACTTTGAAATCATGTTGGATGATAGGTGTCATTTATTATTATCATCATAATTATTTGCATATGAAAACATGAATTTTTAAATCGATTTTGACAAAAGTTAAAAATTGGCTATAAATAGTGATTATGAATTCCCGGTCCAAGAATTTCTAAATTCGGTTGAAGAGTAATTATTTTATTTAGATTTTTAAAAATTAATTAAAATCTAAATTCAAAATCTGAATTTGTTTCCATATTTAAATATTTGCGAGCTGTGAATTGCCATACTTCTAACCCATGTTAGACGCTGAGTCATGTTTTTATTATTACTATTATTATTATTATTATTATTATTAGCAGATGAAGGAGGTAATTTTTCTTTTTTAAATAGCTATTTTTGCTAAAAATTGAATTTGGCATAAAACAGAGATAAATAAATATAATTTCACAGCCCAAAATTTGCTGAATTCAGTTGAAAAATAGAGATTTTAACGAAAAATAATATTTAATCAATTGCAAAGCCAGCCTTGCGTTGACAGTTAAAAAATTTCTATTTGAAGTACTTTTAAGTAGAGTGTTTAACAACTGAAAATAATATATTTTATAGAAAGATAATGTTTATGAAAATTCAAAGTCATCGTTTTCATAAAAATAGCTTTACAATTCTTAAACTTTGAATTAAAAAATAATAATATTTCTTGTCGGAGATGTATTATTACATTAATATGCACAAGTTTTAAAAAATTTTCTTCCATGTTTTGCATAAAACAGACTAAGGTATAAATAATAAAAAATTCCACTATGCGAAAAATTATTTATTGCATTCTTAGAAGAATTTTAAGAATGGAAAATGTTAAAATCTGGAGTAACTTAGGCCATTTATAAACTGTAGACATTTAATGGATTGTTGATCAAGTTTTACAGAGCTAAAAATTGACCAGGGTATAATTTTTCAAAATTTAGAGGTTCGAATTTTAACCTATACTAACCATAAATGCATACTTTTTTTTAAAACATATAACTGCTACTAACTCATTAATTTGTTATGAATAATAAAAATTAACTATAACTGAATAAAATTTTACTTTGATTTTTTTATGAGACCTGATTAATTTTTGATTAGCTTCCTTTTTAAATTAGTTATGAATAATCTAACATTTAAACGCATAACTTCATTAACAAAAATGACGTGCCCATTTAACAATAAAATGTTTCAAAATTTTATATAATTTATTCCCAAAATAATGATGGGTGGTTATTTTTCTTTAAATGATTCTTTCTTCAAATAAACCTGAAATGATAGAATGTCTAAATAAAAATTATGCGAATAAAAATTGTAGATTTTTTTTTAGAAAAATATAGGAAGATAATGAAAAACAAATCTTCAAATAATTCAGAAATTCATACATTGCAGTATTGCAGAATCACTCTATTGGAATATTACAATATTTTTTAATGTTAAGCACGATGGCTTTTATTAATCTGCCATTTTTTTAAATACCCCTATTTTTATAAAGCAATCTGTATGTTATTCAGTAGAAAATAGCAAATACAAGCGGTGACCAAATTTTTCTATATGTAATATATATATATATATATATATATATATATAAAAGTGGTATGCAAAAAAGTGATCACGCCGACCCCTGCTAATATGATAAGGGCCTATTTGCTGAAAATCACCTTAAAACTTTCTTTCTTTCTTTTTTTTTTTTTTTTTTTTTTAATTAAAGTTATACAATAAATAAAACAATCATACATTTAAATTATTAAAACGCATCCAACTAAAATTAATATTAATAAATTTCATTTATTATTAAAATTTTATCTGTATAATTTTACTATTAAAAATGACTGTTAAAATTTAACCTGTTATATAAATGTTTTATCATATATTTTCTCGAAGTCTTTTTCAAAAAACTGTGATTAAATGATAAGATTTATGCACTGATCAGATTAAAATTTTTCAATATCATTTTATGTTTTTAAATTTATATAGTATTTAAAAATAGCATTTGAAAATGAATTAAAAATTTAAATTTAAAAAAAAAAGAAAAAGAAGAAGAAGTTTAGATTTTTTTTTTTTTTTTTTTAATTAGAATAATATTTTTCTTTTTTGAAAGATAGTTAATATATTTTGTATTGAATTATACCACAGATCTTCATTACATAATAAAATATTCAAAGCATTTGCTTTTATAAGTATAAACGAATATGTTTGCTATTATTGCTAAAATGCTCTTAAATAAATAAATAAATAAATAAAAAACTTATCTTATGATTAAGAGAACATTTTCTTTAGATTACATTCAATAAAATTGTATTAAAAAAAAAAAAATTTTTTTCATCTATTACTTATATTAAAATAAATGTTCTGTTAAAAAAAAAAAAAAAAATCTATATTATAAAAATCTATTTAATGAAGTGAATGTAAGATTTAATATTTCTGTTAAAGGAGATTTTGATTGGATAATTTAAAATCATGAGTATCTTTCATAAAAAAAAAAAAAAGAAAGAAAACTAAATTGTATTTTATACGTATTTAACATGTTATTAAGTAATAACATTGAATCTGGCAGAAAATGACTTTTTGTACTTTTTTTTCTTTCTTACTTTCTTTCTTTTTTGTTTCTTTTTTTTTTTTTTTTTTTTTTATGAAAAATGTAATTTAAAAAATCAAATATATTACAATCGGGTTCATACAATAAAAGAATTTAACGATTGAATAACTTTTGTTTTTCTAGAGCGAATTTGGATTTTCCCCTGTAAAAGTCTGTTTACCTTCAATGAATGACTCTTGCGGGGAAGCGTGTCGATGATTTTGCAAGTGAAGGAGAGGGAATATTTTGCGAGTAGAGATATTCTTGTATCCTTCCACTATGAATGCGTCTATAGAAAATAAACACAAATTAGAGAAAATGCCCTTTTCTTCATTGAAATTAATCACTTAAACTAGTAAAATGATCTGATAGTATTAACAGCATTTTTTTTTTTTTAATTGGAAAAAAAAAAAAAAAAAAAAAAAAAAGAAGAAGAAGAAGAAGAAGAACGAAAAATGAAAAATGAAAAATGAAAAAATAGGAAAGAATAAAAAAGAAACCTTGCTTTACATTTTACATATTTTTATGATCTTGCATTTTACATAAATTTATTCTCTTGAATACTTTTATCAAATTTTTCAACAGCATATGAAACTTATATTAATTTTATTTATGCTAATTTACGAAAAAAAAAAAAAAGATTCAGCATCGAAAATGTTTTTAAATAAACGGATTTTTATTTTATTTTATTTTATTTTTAGTTATTTATTTATTTATTAAATTATTTATTTATTTTGTATAACAATTTTGTACTTTCTTCTATATATACATATAGAGAAGGTATTGGATGCGTGAAAATTTTCGAACTCCAGTTTTCGATGAATTTTCACGTTTTGGGATGTCCTGAACACAGTTTGACTGTTTTTAGAAAATGTCTGTCTGCGTGTGTGTATCACAAATTTTGTGGACGCTGTAACTCACGAACCAATGAACGAAATTTAACCAAACTTGTTATTCATTTGGATCCTGACATAAAATGGTGCTGATTACATTCGGGGAACAATTTCTCAACAGGGGGCGTTGTGATCGCATTTTTTATAAATTTTTAGCAAGGCAGTATAGGACAAAATTTCGTAGAAATGTACATATTGCGAGTTATTTTAAACGTGTGATTGTAAAATTAATATTAATTATTTATAATAGTAGTCGTTAACTAGGGAAAAAAATTGTGCATGTGGGAACATCGCTTCCCCCCTCCGGGGGGAGTAAATTTTCAATATGGGTGTCTTTCGAGAGATCTCGTCAATAACTTTAAAATGAATTGCTGAACTATAGATCTGTGATAGTTTAAAAAAGAAAAAATTATAGATTTTTTACCTTTTAATGAAAAAAAAAAACTCAGAAAAAAAAATCGTATTTCTTTTGATATTGGCAAAAAATTGATTTTCTTTCGGCATTAATAAAACATACAGCAGAAAATTATATTTGAGTAATGTCCAGAAATTCTAAATAGGACAGAAAAATACGTAAAGCTTTTATTGTATTTTTTTTTTTTTAATGCACTACTCTGCATAATCTGCAATGTGTTAAAAATATATAAGCGGCGAAAGCAATACGTTTCAAAAACAAACGCGAAAAAGGAACTTTTCATGAATATTCAATTTGATTTTAAACATAGAACGTGTACTATTATACAAAGGTGAAAAAGAAAAGCGAAATTCTGAAATGAATTACAGAATATATACACTAAGCGACAAAAATAAAAAGCCGCACTGCAGAAAAAACGACTTATACCTTTTTTATTTGTAATAAATTTAAAATTAATGATTGGAACAAATAAAACTGTCATGTTTGCTTAATACAAAGGGATGAAATGATACCTATGTACATTTTTGATTTAACAATTCGATTTATTACACTCTACGAAGTACTTTATAAAAATCTACATAAAACTTTCTTTTTAAACATAATGAAATAATCATACACTTTGTACTCTATTATGATTCATTACATGAAATAAGTTATTTTTTTAATATATGAAATAGAACTATTTATTTGTTAGATCTAAGCAATTTTTTAATAAAAATATGTATTCTGCATTGGGTTAATTCCACCTTTATATGGAATTACTGCTACAATGCACAATGATATAGTATTATACCTTTTTTTTTACATAAATCTAAAAAATTTCACTGTGATAAGTATTGTAAATAATTTTTCTATTTCTGGCAAAGTTGTAGGCTGCAAATTTTGAATCCTCCTCTCTCTCCCTGCGCCTTTTTATGACTAAACATTTTCGAGCGAATTGAGATTAGGACTGTTTCCAAGTCTAATAAAGAAAAAAATCTACGATATTCTTTGTCGGATTTAACTTAGAGTGAAAAAAGGTATTATTACTTACAGAATTATAGGTGTTCATTGGAATGGATAAGTAATTTTAATAATTTGATTCAAATTGTTTTCAAAACCACAGACGCCATACAGCAAGGTGCATTATCATCTTGAAATGCCGTTTGAAGAAAATCTGAAAAACCTGGAAAATATTCGGTCAGGCGCCACTTTTTCAATCATTGTGTTTTATTTTGAGTTAATTGATCCCTTGAGCAGGAAAATTTGTCCGATTCTTTGAAAAGTTGTGCACCTTTGTAGAATAATGTACGGAGAAAATGTCACTATTATAAGAGTGCGATTTTCATTAAGTCGGTCACATTTTCGTCCTCATTCTAGGTTTTTTCACCTGCTCGAAATAAAGTAAACATGATCTATCAGAGAAAACCAGTTCAGCCTAATAATTAACTGATAAAGTTTTTTAATTTTTGGTCAACTAAAGTATTGTTTTCTCTAACTCTTTTCTTTAATAATGACTTTTTTCGCAGATCTTTTGTTCTTTAACCTGCTTTGTTTAATTTTTCCCGCATTATTTTTGAAGAAAGTAATTTGCTATACACCTGTTTTCTTATCTTTTTAACGTTTTCAACATGATTTAAATCGATTTTTTAATCATTTGGCATTAACTTGCGGTTATCTTGCTTGGGTGAGCAACGTGGCCGCCTAAAGATAAATTTCCAGATTAAACGGCCAAAAAATTTTATATTTCGCTAAAAGTCATTTTACCAATATTTCATTAATATTTAATTATTTTGACATATCACGTATTAAAATATTTTTTGATTTGCATCCAAAAATTAATACTTTTTGCTGCATCGTTAACTGCCTTATTCTTATCATTTTTTAAATAATTTCTAAAATTTTTCTGACAACTGC
This sequence comes from Salticus scenicus, assembly GCA_963930645.1. NCBI lineage: Eukaryota > Metazoa > Arthropoda > Arachnida > Araneae > Salticidae > Salticus > Salticus scenicus. Next base: position 194,100,697 of record OZ005655.1, on the reverse strand, counting down.
ATTTTGTTTTTAACACTGCACTCAGTACTAAAGTGTATGTGGATGACAACATAATAAAATCTATTCGAAAATTTGCTTTTTAAACGATAAAATTGGCGGTTGTAGAAGGTGAAACGGAAAATATCCAAGTGCGGTTTTTTTTTTTTTTTTTTTTTTTTTTTTTTGTCGCTTAGTGTGCATATTAAAAATTGTTAGTACTTTTTACCTTCTCTTACCCATATATATGGTAGAGAAATTATTGTTTTGGGGTCAAATTTTGGAAATTGAGTTTTTCTTACATTTACATGTTTTGTGGTCCCTTGATTCCAAAAATCATGTTTTTAGCCGTTCGTCTGTGTATGTGTCTGTGTATGTGTCTGTCTGTGCGTCTGTGTGTGTGTGTGATTTTTTTTAGAACATCTCTTTTTTAGAACAAATAATAGCAGAAAGGCCAAACTTGTTATTCTATATATGCATCATATAGGGATGCTACACTAAACTTTTCGTTGAGATCATGTAAATGGTTCGTGTACAGGGACACCCAAGAGAAATCAAATACATTACGTCCATGAGGGAAATTTCCGACAAGTACAGTGTACCATCCGTAGACTACCTTAAACATGATTGGATGAACATATTTTTTTATATGCATAAAAACATGTTGTGAATAGATTGTGATATAGAAATTTTTTATCATTCGTTTACAGGGCTACTCAAAACATTTGGCTATATTGGGGCAATAATTGGAAATTACTAGCAGTTTATTTAATTTTGTGATAAGGTTTTTTTTTTTCCCTTTATAAGACTGAATTTAAGTACATAATATGACGTGCATATAGTTTATATAACATATATATGGCTACATAAAACTAAGCTACACGTTTTATTTTCCCTTATGAAATGTAAATTGGTGAAAGTTCTTTGCTATATTTTACTATGTCAACAAACATTCCTGAGGAAGAAAAAAAACATATCCATACTATAAACAAAGTTTTTTTTTTTTTTTCATTCTTTTTTTTTTCTTAATATAATGTTTTGAGGTGCCCTGAATACGAAAGTTCAGTTTTTAGGAATTGATCTGTATGTATATCTGTTACCAGCGTAGTTTAAAAATAAATAACTGCAGGACATTTGAATTTAGCATTGTAAAGTTCGTATTATGTTCTCACTTGAAAAAATTGATGAAGATTGGAAAGTTTGAAGGCAAATTAACTACAGTCTTGATTTTTTTTCTAAAAATGTAGGCACATTAATTGAACGGGGAGTTGGGGAAGGGCTATAACCCCTCTCCCTCACACAGAGAAATATATTAACTAAAGCAGTTTCTAAACCTATTTTAGATTATTTTAAAAGTAGATTGAACTTCATTATCTTACTTGTCGATCTTACGACTTAATCTGCTTAAGACTTAAGTATTAACCAATTAAGTAATTACCCCCTAAGTATATAGAAATGCAGGCTGACAAGTGAAATTGTATGAGTGGCACACCATATTATTTCATTGCTTTATATAAAAGGTAAAAACTTTAAAATTATCTATCCGCAAAAACATGAAATTTTGTATTATGAAAACTAGCATAGTAAAGCATATTTATGTCAGTATTTTTATAATATAAATTATTATTGATATTTTAGTCATAGATATGCGAATAAATTTCCGTTTTGTACATTACAATTTTATGTAGTTAAAAAAATTGTACTCATTTTATGCATTAATTGTAAATAATAACCTTGGACTTATCTATAGTAATCATTAACAGTGGAGAACAAATGGTGCTACTATTTTCATTAACAAACTGATAAATATTAAAAGAAAATATAATGTTCATATTGATCAAAATTAAATCATTTTGGAGTAAATATTAACTTAATGAATAGTTAATCTTAATTTTTAATAAGTACATTTGGCGGACAAAGTCTAGATATTATATATATATATATATATAATGGAGCTCTTATTACAAAATAAGAAGAAATATTTCTTTGAATTATCATTAAATAGCTTAAATACACAATAAGTAATATATCAATATGTAAGTATTTTGCTGACTTTCACATTTAAATATACATTTAAATTTCACAGATAATATTTCTAAAGCAGAAATTTTTAAACATTACTTGTTGAAAAATATAAAAACTGCAATATTAAAAAAATTCTCATTGAATATTATAATTAAAAATATTAGATCATAAATTAAATATATTAGATCATTAAACATATTAAAAATCACTGAAATTCATTGAAAAGAGAGAAGTTATTTAAAATCAGTTGTAATATTTTTAAACATAAAAAAATACGAATAGGTTATTTTTAAGATATTATGCATATACATTTCGAAAAAAACTTTCTAATAACCCTTTAAAATATTTTTAAACATAAAAAAAAAAAAAAAATACGAATAAGTTATTTATAAGATATTATGCATATACAATTTCGAAAAAACTTTCTAATAACTCTTTAAAATAATCTTAAAATTGTATTTATAAATTATAATTGCTGCGGTCTTTTCTTTCTTTCTTTCTTTTTTTTTTTTTTTTGAACCATTATTTTCAAACTATATATAGATAAAAATTTTACTCTTAAATTACAACATAAGAATAAAACCATTATTAAATACCGCACGAACAACAATGCAATCATTTAAATATCAAAATTTTATTAAAATCGAATTTTTATGTAATCTTATTTCCGATTAATGACATGAACTCTATTTATTTATTTATTCAGAAAAGTAAAATTCGAACGCATGATATCGCACTAGCATTATTCTCAGCAAAATACAAAAAAAAAAAAATAATAATAATAATGAAAATATTCTAAAAACAAAAATAAGGACAATCCTAAAAAAAATTATTAAAAGAAAAATTTATATATCGCGTGATATCCATCTAGCAGATTTCTTAGATATTTAAAGAACATGTTTTTCCAAGGTAGATAAATTTTAACTAAGTTTTAAGTTTATATTTTTAAATGGATTTACACTAAACATATCAAGTTTTACTATACAAAATAATAATTATAGTAAAATTATATAGTTAAGCAAAAATATACAAGACTTTTTATTTTGTATGCTTTACTTAAAATAATTTAAAAACTATATATATATATATATATATATATATATATATAAGATATGTAAGATTTCATAATAAAAATACCACATTTTTTCTGTATCATTAGGAGTTTAATTTTTAATTTCAAATGTTATGTAATATATATTTAAAAAATAAGATTTTATGAGGAAATTTATTTCTTCACTCGCAAATACAACTCGTTAAAACATTGTTTTTTTTTTTTTTTTTTTTCAGTTAAAATTTTTACTGCTAATATTTTTTAATTTTCTATTTAACTATTAACTAAATAAAAAATAATTTTATAAAGAATTGCGTGTTCAAATTATTTTATTTTATTTATTTTATTTTTCCTGTATTTCCTATATTTATATCTCCTATACTTGTACAAGTATCTTTCATTTAATGCAAAAAGAAAAAAAAAAATGTTTCAATTAAGCTTTATAGTTTATTTTTTATCAAATACTTAAAGAAATCCCAATAATAATAAAAATAAAACAAAATCTATTAAAAAATCCTTCGTAAGTTTATTAGAAAATTCCCATAGTGCGTGATATATAATATTAGAAATATACACACTGGCATAGTTTTAAATCTGTAAATATCGCCTTCTTTTAAACTCTTTTATACCTCTTTTAAATTCCTGACCTTCTCTCTATCTCTATAAGTAACTATCTAACTATCTTTCTATCTATCCCTCCTTTTTCTCTCTCCTAATACCCGAAATTTTACTTTCAACAGCTGCATCTATCAAAATTTCTGACTGCTCAGTTATTGAGATTTGCCATCGTAAAATTGCGTAAATTTTAAAATAAATTTCTGTTGTAAGTTAACACAATGCATTTATAAATAAATAAATACTAAGCAAATTACAGAAATTTTGTTGTTAATTTTCCAACAAAGCTTTACTTTAGCAGCTATATTCAAAATAATTTAATATTGTTTTTGTTTAGGTGAACACGCAACATATATTTTTTAGCTATTCCTTATACAAAAACGACACAATTAAAAAATAATTAGAAATATTGAGAAATAAAAACACTAAAACGCCGCTCTGAAACACATGATAAAATATGTACATATGACTGATATTTTATTTTTCGATTAAACTTTCTTCTGATATTATACAAAATATTTACCGTAAAAAATATTAATATTATATAAATCATTAATTTTATAGATTTATAATCGTTTTTTTTACGAATAATTGAGAAAGATCATAAATTATCTTTTTTATTATTATTGATATTATTATTAATTGTGAAATTAAGTTAATTTGTTAATGAAAATTTAATTTTACTGCAAATGCGAGGAAAGCTTGGTTTTTTTTTTTTTTTTTTTTTTTTTTTTTGGTAGATGGAATACATGTATTTATTTTTTAATCCTTTTCCTAAACTTCTTAAATGGCATATTTCAACTAAATTTAAATGTTTCATTTTTATCAACCATATTTCTTTTTAAAATCTCACAATAGTTTTTTTTTTTCTTTTCATTAGTAGCGATGCAATGTAAGTATATCATATGAATTGAGATATCTTTGTGTTGATACGTGGTAAGGATTTTACAAATTTTTATAGTAGCTTCCATATTAATTTATTTATTAACTATTTTATTAAGAATATATATATATAAATGGAAATTACTATAAATGACACTTTCAATGAAGACTTTTAAATAAAAATTCTAAATTGGCCGATCATAGTAAGAACCAAAAAAGAAAAAAAAAAAAAGCACGTGTAATAATTTAGTACACGGGCATACACTTTGTTAAACATACATAAATAGAGAAAATAACGAAAGAAAATTTTCATTTATAAAACATTTAAAATTTTAAATTGTTCACACAAGTTTAAAACTAATATAATGCCTTTTTATGTTTTTTGAAAGAAAAAAAAAGTAGTTTTTTTTATTTTTTAATAGATAAATATTTCTATTAAATTAAAAAAATATTTCTTGTGTAAGTTAATTGCTCATTAAAATACCTCCTTTCATTAAAAAATATCTATATTTCATTTCACTATTTACAATATTTCAAAATGACGTCATTTATTTTACATAATTTATTTTCATAATGATTATATATATATATATATATATATAAAGTAGCTAAGATCAATACTGCATTCAAAAATGCCAGGAACAAAGTATTTGGAGAATGATTCATATTGATAAAAATGTTTTATTCAACTCCTTTCTGTCTCCCTAGATTGCAATTTTTCACGCTTAGAGAAAAGAGGACAATCAATATTCATTTTCAATAAATAAAAGGAAAATGTTCAAAATGTATCTCATTGGAGGTCATAAATTTATATTTTTATATTTTAAATTTTATAACAGCGTGCAGCGTCAGTTATTTATTGCTTTGTTTAAAATTGCATACAATGTATAAAATGCAAGAAAGAAACGGTAAATTATGTATTTTTAAAAAATTAATGTGATAAATTTATTGCTGTTAAAGAAACATGAAGTGCGCTGATACTTTTTTACCCTGTATATACATAAGAAAATATTAGATTATTCGTTTAAAAATGATTTATTTTATTATTTATGAACAAGCAGAATTTATTTATAATGGATTGGTATTACTGAGGGTATTTAAGTATTATATTTACCAAGTATTATATTTACTTTATACATTATTTAAGTATTATATTTATTTTATACATTAGAACAAAAAACAAAATTCATTTTATCATAAAGTTTTTGTTTTAAAAAAGTAACATAATTTATTATAAAATTATGTAACATTCATATGAAAACCTTTTATTTTATATTATGCAAACGTTTGGTGATTTATCATTTTAAAAAGTTTAGATATATATAGTTTGCTTGCATTTATCATTACTATTATTATTATTATTTTTTAATAAGTTTTAATTAAAGAAAAAAGTGCACGTGAATCATCGCATTTCATTTTAGAAGTTATTATTATTATTTTTTTTTAATAAATTATTTATAATGGTGTATGAGAAAATATTAGTTTTTAAATAGTTTTAAACATGTTCTTTTAATACACATTTGATAACTTATCATTTTGAAAAATTGAAGAATTAATCCATGCTTATATTTTATTAACATTATTATTATTAGTTTATCAAAAGTACTAATTACAGAGAAATGTAAAAGTGAATCACCGCATTTCATTTTAGAATTTATTCCAGAATTAAAAAATAAAATAAAATATTCAATTAATTAATTACTCTTATGTTTTTTGTATATGAGAAAATATTAGTTTTTAAAATTTTTTTATACAAATTCTTTTTTATACTCATTTGATACTTTATCATTTTGAAAAAAAAAAAAAAAATTCTTTCTTGTGTTTCATCAACATCATTATCATTAAAAGTGTTAATTAGAGAGAAATTTAAAGTGAATAATTGCATTTCATTTCAGAAATTATTCAGGAATTAATAAGGGGAAAATAATTTTATATACTTAATATAAATGATAATTTATCATAAGAATCTTATATATATATATATAATATAAATGATAATTTATCATTTAAAAAAATTAAATAATTAATTCATGCTTATATTTCATCAATATCATTATTACAAGTTTATTAAAAGTGTTAATTAGACCGAAATGTTAAATGAATAATCAAATTACATTTTAGAAAATTTACGAAAAATTAAAAAAAAATAAATATTTTATACTTGTGTATGAGGACGTGTTAGCTTTTAAATTATTTTAATCATATTATTTTAATACACATTTGATAGTTTATCATTTAAAAAGTGAAAGAATTAATCCATGCCTATATTTTATCAAATGTCTAATAGTTATTATTAATTTATAAAAAGTATTAATTAGAGATAAATGTAAAGCGAATCATCGCATTTCATTTTTAAAATAACTAAAATTTTAATCAATCAATCAATAAATAAATAAATCTTATACACTTGTACATGAGAAAATATTAGTTTTATTTAATTAATTTATTTATTTTATACATATTATTTTAATACATATTTGATAATTTTTTATGTTGAAAAATTAAAGAATTAAAAAAAAATATCCATACTTATATTTTATCGATATCATTATTATTAGTTTATTAAAAGTATTAATTACAGAATAATGTAACGTGAATCATCATATTTCATCTGAAAAATTATTGAGCAATTAAAAGAAGTAAACAAAAATCTCATACAAAAATCTTTTATATTTGTGTATGAGAAAATATTAGTTTTTTTAAATTATCATATACATATTCATTTAAGACACATTTGATAATTTATCATTTTTAAAAGCTAAAAATTTAATCCATGCTTATGTTTTATCAACATCATAATTATTATTTTTTTTAAAGTGTTAGTTAGAGATAAATCGTCGCATTTGATTTTAGAAATAATTCAAGAATTTAATGAAATAAATCTTTCGTACTTACATATGAAACAAAATTAGTTTCTTAGAATATTTTATATATATTCTTTTAATACACATTTGTTATTTTATCATTTTGAAAAATTAAAGAATTAATTCGTTCTTATATTTAGTCAACATCATTACTTATTAAAATATTACTTTATTAAAATTGTTAATTAGGGAGGAATGTGAAGTGAATCATTGCATTTCATTAAAAAAAAAAAAAATACTTAAAAGTTTATATATATATATATATATATATATATATATATATATATATATATATATATATATGTGTGTATGTGTGTGTGTTTGTGTGTGTACATATCTTATACGCTCTGGTTAGAAAAAATATTAGTTTTTTTTATTATTATTATTATTTTATACATAATATTTTAATATACACTTGATAATTTATCTTTTTGAAAAATTAAAGAATTAATCTATGCATATATTTTATCAACATCCTTTATTCCATCAACATCCTTTATTTCATCAACATCATTATTATTAGTTTATCAAAACTATTAATTAGATAGAAATGTAAAGTTCATTTTAAAATTTATTCAATAATTAAAAAATAATAATAATAATAAATCTTATTTAATTGTGTATGAAAAAATATTAGTTTTTTTAAATTAATTTTTACGTATTCTTTTAATACTCATTTCATAATTCATCATTTAGTAAAACTAAAGAGTTAATCCATGATTGTATTTTATCAACATTGTTATTGTTAGTTTATTAAAAGTGTTAATTAGATAGAAATGTAAATTGAATCATCGTATTACATTTTAGAAACTAATTACGATTTTAAGCAAATAAATCTTGTAAACACTGTTGAAACTCTTAACACTGTTGAAAATTAAAAAGCTGCATTTCACCAGAAAAATGGTTATATGGGTACATTAAATGCAGTCAATATTTTGTAGAAAAAACTATTAAAACGACGAAACTTAGCACCTGATATTAGTTGTAGCTAAATTTGTTTGACTGGTACCATTTTTTATTTAACATTAAACTATCATACACATTTTCTTAACATCAATTTAACAGTGTGTAAAAAAATATTAATTATTTTTTTATTATTGTTATGATTATTATTATTATTATTAAACATGTTAAAAAATTCAAGAAGCAAACTGCGCTTATTTATTTTATTTATTTTTAGTTTTTTATCAATATCATTATTATGAGTGTAATAAAAAATTTAATTATGGATATATATGAAGCAAATCATCGAAATTTATCTTTAAAATTAATTAAGAGTTTAAACAAAGAAATCTTGTAAACTCAAACATTGATAAAAAATTAATATCTTACCTTACACCAGAAAAATAGTTTCAATTTAACTATTATTATTATTATTATTATTATTATTATTATTATTATTATATTTCGCTATTTTAGATTTAAGGTGACTAAGAAAGTGAAATTTAGCCCTAAAATATTAGTTACAGCTAAAATTGCTTGACAATTGAAAAATATTAGTTAATTTATTATTACTAGTATCGCCCAGTGGTCGAAACTCGACCATTTTTTTTTTTTTTTTTTTTTTTTTTTTTTTTGTATAGCAAGGCAAATCAGAGTTATTGCCTTGTCCTAAACGGAATGCAATTGCAACACAGCTGCGGCAATTGTTTGCCGATATTCACTCTAACTGAATCAGCAGAGTTTTACTTAATATAACTATTTCTCTCTGTAGATGTTAGCCTTTCCTGAAATGAGAGAAAATCGCAACATGAAAACGCCCCTTGTTGTGTGATACAGCCCAGAAGCTAATAGGTACCATGTCAAACCAAGGCCCAACCAAGTATCAAATTCTGTTAAATTAATTCGATTGGTTCATAAAGTACAGTGTTTGAACAAAAAAAAAAAAAAAGATATTTTTCAAAAATGGTCGAATTGAGTTCGGGAAATTTCAAAACGTGTAACTTTATCGAAAACCGAAAATCTAAAACTTTTCTGAATCTTATATTTTCTACTTATATATGCAGAGGAAATAATAATAAATCCACTTTTTAAAAAATAAAAGTAAGTAGTCAATTTTCACTTAATTAAAATGCAAGGAAATCTCAAAACGTGTAAATTCATCGAAAACCGGAGATCAAAAGTTTTTATGTATCTTCTACTTGCTTCTTCTACCCACAAAAGCTAGCAATAAAGACACTTTTTTTAAAAATAAGTAGCCAATTTCAGTTAATTGAAACGTAAAGAAAGCTCAAAACATAGAAATTCAGCAAAAAACGAAAATCGGAATTTTTTCCGTATCGTCTACTTATACATGCAGCAGTTAGTAACAAATCCATTTTCCTTTTATTTAGTATATTAGTTGAATATTTATTGTTTAAATATCACCCTTTGAAATGAAATGTTTATGTTTACATTCGAAACTAGAAGTTTGCCATTTTTTTTTTCTGGAGTTTTGTGATTTTAAATTAAAATTTTATCAGTTTTACAGAAAAAATAACTCAATCAAACACATGTAGACAGTAACTTATATATAAATATACCCAAATATCGGAATTAAAATCGGCAGATAATTTCCGTTATTTTTTAATAATTTTTTACAAAAAATCCAATGGACGATTAACATAAAAAAATCTTTTTCATGGCTCCATGGACAGACAGTGACGTCATCACTTCGCTTGCGTATAGTGATGCTACATTATACAAATTACTGTGTCTATGGTTTTATTTGAGCTTTATGACATTGCCAGATTTAACAACTTTCTACTTTTAGGTATTTTTTAATGTAAAGGAATACGTGTATAAAAGGGAAAAATGGGGGAAAAATGCATAAAAATAAATGTATTTTTAAATACCTTCTTGACATCGTAAGAAAATAATATTTGTATTCGCACCTTCCGACTAACCATACCTTTCGAATGATGCCATTTTCAACCCTCTACTCCCATAATTAATATGTTAAAAAGGGACTACAAATTTTATGCTTGCCTATTAATATATAGATTATTGCTGATATCTTAAAAAAATGTAGGATTAAAATGCGCTTATTTTTTATGACTATTATTATTATAAATTTATTAAGATCGTTGTTAATTGGAGATATATGTAAAGTGAATCCTCCCATTCCATTAGAGAAATTAATTAAGTGTTTAAAGAAATAAATCTTTTAAAACTGAACCCTTCTAAAAATTAAATTTTATCTTTCATCAGAAAAATGGTTGCAATTTAGCTTCAAAAAATATTTTTTTGTAATTAGGTACGTCATATTTCACCATTTTAGTATTACCATTATTTAACATTAGTATTTTAGTAGCACCACTAATAAAGTTAAACGTAGCCTAAAAAAGTTAGTTGAATCTAAAATTGCTTCATTGTTGCATTATTATTATTATTATTATTATTATTATTATCATTATCATTATTATTATTAAAACGTTAACTTTTTCTCTTTAAACCCTTCCTTCTCCCTCCCTTGAAAATGATGGGGGGTGTTTTCGCTCTCTATTTCTCGTGCCCGTAATATTTTCGGGCTGGTGTGTTCAAAAGCAACACACTAAAAAGATTTAAAAACAAACCATTTCTGATACCCGAATATATTTTTATTTCCTATTTTACACTCTAGTTGAAAATAGCAGACTATTTAAAATGTAATTGGAGATAGTAGGTTTATTTTAAACTATCAGCACTATCCAGTTTTAAATTTTTGTAATACTTTTTTTTTGTAATCTTTGTAATCTTTTTTGTAAATCTCTTTGCCAATTTTGAACGGTCTTACTCAATTAGCTGAGATGCAAAAGAACACCTAATCAGGACGCCTCAAAACGTGTAAATCAGCTGAAAACTTTCGATAATATAAAATAACTTTAAAATATCTTTCGAATGATGTATTAAAAATAATTTAATCATGATTAGAAATTGAAATATTGAAATTCGAAAATATTTCAGCGCCATCTGGCGGTAGAAATATCTGTATTCCACTGTTCGATCCCAAATCAACAAAGCTTTCTAATGATGTATTACTTATGAAATTATTTTAATTAGTAGTTGAGATACAAAAGAAAACTGATTCAGGAGACCACAAAACGTGGAAATCTGGTGAAATCTTGAATTCCATTTTCGATAACGTAAAAGTACTTTAAAATGTGTATCGAATGACGCATTAAAAAAAATTTAATGATGATTAGAAATAGAAATATTGTAATTTAAAAATATTATAGCGCCATCTGGCGGTAGAAATTTCTGTAATCTACTGTTCGATTCCAACTCAAAAAAGCTTTCAAATGATGTATTACTTATGAAATTTTTTTAATTAGTAACTGAGACAAAAGAGAAACCCATTCAGGACACCTCAAAACGTTTAAATCAGGAGAAATGTCGAAATATCGAATTTCTGTAATCTACTATTCAATTCCAAATTAACAAAGCTTTCAAATGATGTATTACTTATGAAATTATTTTAATTAGTAGCTGAGATACAAAAGAAAACCCATTCAGGACACCTCAAAATGTGTAAATCAGGTGAAATCTCTAATTCCACTTTCGACACTTAAATTAGTTGCTGAGATACAAAATAAAACCCATTCAGGAGACCTCAAAACGTGTAAATAAACTGAAATCTCGAATTCCACTATTGCGATGCAAAAGAAAACCTAATCAGGACACTTCAAAACGTGTAAATCGGGTGAAATCTCGAATTCCGCTTTCGATAATGTAACCGTACTTTAAAATGTGTATCGAATGATTAAAGTACGAATGATTTACATATTAAAAAAAAAAAAAAGTAAACATAATTAGAATTTTAAATACTGAAATTTTAAATTATTACAGCGCCATGACACCTCAAAACGTGTAAGTCAGGTGAAATTTCGAATTCCATTATCTACGGTAGTCGGTTAATGGAAGTAAATAGAAAAAGCAATATTTTTACCTTAATGGCATCCTCTTTCGACAGATAAAATGTCAGGCGTGTAAAGATAAAATTTAATTTGCAATTAAAATGTAAATCTTTTGTTTATTGACCAAAATCGATGAAATTTGAACTGCTAGTTTGTTTTGTCGTGTTAAGATTGTATACTAATTGAAACGAGCGAATTTTGAAATATTGAAGAAAATAGAAAATTGCAATTTTTAATCGCAGTACAAAAACACGTGACCTCATTAAATACCAGATTATTAATCGATCAGAACATATTAATTACGATTGTAACTAAAACAATTAATCTTGTTTTCAAAATATTTTAACATTAATAATTATATTTGAATGTTGTAAAATGTATAATATTTAAATTTCTATCATACTGATGGCAAACGTATATATTATCAATGCAAAATCAATCGCAAGATTATTGGAAAACTTTAAAGGTGATTATACATTATCTAATAAATTTTCAAAATTATGTCATCGTTATCACTACAAAAAATTGGCCTAGGTAATATACCTGTATATATATATATATATATATATATATATATATTCATTATATTTTCTATAGTCATGATACGATAATAATAATAAATATTACAGATAAGATTCGTGTAATAAATTCCAAAGTTTAACTACATTTTTAAAAACGTTAAGTCACTAAAAATAGCTTAATATATACTGGTGGACAAAATTAAAGCAACAACCTGTTTTCTCGTTCTCTTCTTTTGCACATAATTTTTAAACAAATAAACATATTAACATAAAATTTGGATGGCTTGTTCGTTACCAATTATTAACCGAATTTTATGTAACTTTAGCATAAGAATAATTTTGAAGCTAACAAATATTTATTTTTCTCTCAAAAATAAGTTTTGGAAAAAATGAAAAATTTCAATAATTTTAGGAAAGAACACTTAAGGAAAAGTGGTGTTAAGGACGCATTAAAGATAGGTGAAGACGCACATGTTTTGAAATGTTAAACTAAATCTCGATTTTTCTTTCTGTTTTCTTTTCTTTTTTTTTCTTTTCTTTTTTTTAACTTTTATAATGGACTTTAAAAAAAAATATAATTAATAATTTGTAAACTATAAGCATCACCAGAATAATAAAAATGTTGATAAATAGTTTTATAAGGAAAATCTTATTCAAATTTCATGTTTCTATGCATATTTTTTAAAAAGTTATTCACATGCGAAAAGAAGAAGAAGAAGAAGAAGAAAAAAAGAAGCAGAAAAGTGAATACAGGAGAAAGATTTTGGTTGTAATCTAACATATGGATGCCTGTGCATTTTCACCTATCTCTAATGCATCCTTAACATCACTTTTCATTAAGTGTTCTTTCCTAAAATTATTGAAATTTTCCATTTTTTCCAAAGCTTAATTTTGAGAGAAAAATTAATATTTGTTAGCTTAAAAAATATTCTTATGCTAAAGTTACAGAAAATTCGGTTAATAATATGACACGCCATCCAAATTTTATGTTCATATGTTTATTTGTTTAAAAATTATGTGCAAAAGAAGAAAACGAGAAAACAGGTTGTTGCTTTAATTTTGTTCATCAGTGTATTTCATAAAATAGCATGCCGACAGGAAAAGTAGAATGTTTAGTAATGAAAATTGGATTTTGAATATTACTGGTAAGAAAAATGTCGAGAAGTGAGTAATTATGTTGCAAACTCATAGATTAACACGAGATTTTGTGATATCTGAATTTGTTTAGTAAAATTTCTCTACTGCTTGAATAAAACATCTTCAAATGAAGATGATGAAATTAAGTAATTAAACAGCAAATATAATAAAAAGAATGAAATTAATTTAATTTATAATTACTTTACTCACTTATGATTACAAAAACTTTTTTAATCATCATTTACATCTATAGAATTTATTCCTTTGATTTTAAAATTTATTCATTTATTTATCTTACATTTTCTACTAAGAATGCGCGGCTGAGATTTCCTCCGGTTTTCATAAAAATAATGTGGCTGGGGTTGCCGAACCAGGTAAGGTATCTCCTCTAAGGAAGATTAAAATTGAGATGACATGTGACATACTTTTAAGTGTTAATCTAAAACTCTCATACTTTGTGTTGATGTAACGTTAAATATCCACTCAACCACATAGTTTTTTCTCTTAAGAATGATGTATAATTTCTAAGGAACTACTACTTTAGTATTATTACAATTGTCGTTCGTTTGTTTAATTCAGAAATTTTAAATTTTATTCCATTTTAACCAATACGCCACCCCATATTAAAAATACATCAACTTTTATATCGTTCTATTTTATTAAATATCTACACATATGCAAAAATAAATAAATATATATATATACTATTTGAATATAAAATAATAATAATAATAATAATTTTTCGTTATCTTTTAAGATATTTAATTTCTTTAGTGACAAATAGCAGCTATTGTTTCCATGTTTTAGAATATTAAAAAAATCTTCCAAATATTACTGGAAAATTTTCGTTTGCATCACATTTTATATCAGTTCTATTTAAAAAATATTTCTATGCATCTTGAAATTTGAAATGAAAAAAAAATATTAAAATTATATTTCTTTCTCTTCTAATAGAGATATTTTCAACGTTTGTCTGTTGTTTTCAACGTTTTAAAATATTAATTAATCTTTCAAATATCAACTTAATTTTTCTTTTTACAAAATATTTATATCTGTTTTAAAAATTATTCTAAATACTTCTATACGTAATAATATTTTTTTTTTCTTTGAAAAAAAAAAAAAAAAAAAAAAAACTTCTTTGTCAGGAAATTTAATTCTTTCCGTGACAATTATTGTTTTCAATGCTTTAGAAAATTAATAAATCCGCCATATATAACTTTAAATTTACATTTCATATCACATTTAATATCTGTTCTGTTTAATAAATATTTCCATACATATTAAATTTTGAAACAAAGAAATCCATTTGCAATATTAAATAAAATCTTTTTGTAAAAAAATAGAACCGACTCCAAAAGGAACTACTATTCAAACAACTAAAAATGAAAGAAAATTCGCAGAAAATGGAACTGTAAATTGCGCCTAAAAGTATAAAATAATTTCCTTCGCCAAACAACCTATAACACTACAATTAATCATAACTTTTGAAGTCGGCGCAAAATTAAATAAAATTTAATTAGTTTTTAAAGGTTTGTCTTTAGATCGGTAGCAACAAATGCTGTTGTTTTGAATGATCCATTTTCATGTTTCCTTTATTATTTTATCACTGTATACAATTGGTCCATTAGTAGCATCTACATAGAACAGTGAACATTCTTCACAATGCGGTATTTATGTTTCTACGAAGTTAGAGTTTCCTTTGCAAATTTGGTATAACTTTGATAACTATCATCCTTGATGGCTTTTGGATTTGGGGATCAAAACGTAAGGCAAAAATATACACGCAAGATGTGTATTTTCATAATATATATTGTACGATGTGTTGTTTCATATTCTTGATTTATCTCTTGATATACCTTATGAAAATAATCATGATATCCCAAAGAAATTAAATATGTTTGCCAGATAATTTTGCGATTTTTCTTTCACCAAGGACGTCAGATAGATACCAGCATCTTCGCCAACTTTTGCTGCTTACGAAATCTTATTTGTTTTCTTGAATCAAATTAGTTCTGCGGTTGCGTTTTGCAGGTAACAATGTGAGATGTGTATTTTGAATAGGATTTGATTTTTGTATTGAACAAAGGTATCAATTTTTATTTAATTTTGCGCCGACTTCAAAAGTTATGATTAATTGTAGTGTTATAGGTTGTTTGGCGAAGGAAATTATTTTATACTTTTAGGCGCAATTTACAGTTCCATTTTCTGCGAATTTTCTTTCATTTTTAGTTGTTTGAATAGTAGTTCCTTTTGGAGTCGGTTCTATTTTTTTACAAAAAGATTTTATTTCTCTCTTTTCAGTGAAAACTTATTTATATAGCAGAGCATCAGAAGACGTTCGACGGAAGTTTCACAAATCATAAGTTCCTAGAAAAGTGACATTACTCAAAAAATGGTTTATGTCACTGAAAAATAAATGAAATGCACCCAATGTGAAAAAAAAAGTTACATCTCCATCTAGAAAGTTATCCACTCGAGAGACAGTTGGGCCAGTTTTATTATAGTCAAGTTATTTTTAAGTTGATTTTTCTCAAATGCTGCATTTTTAAGTTGTTTTACTTTTCTTGCCTTTATCGGATATGAGCAAAAAACTATCTATTGAACGAACATACGTTTAATTAAAAAGTCTTTAGAAATGTAAAGGACGGATACGCTGTATTCGTAACCGGAAATTCTGTTAGGCATATATATTGTACTTTACAGTGAATACGTGTCACCCGCTGCGCTGGAAATTGCGCAGCGTAAAGTTCAAATAAAGAGGAAAATATGCATTGCAGCTGACGGACAGAAGTTTCAACATCGATACTTACATAGTGCTTTTACCATTGTAGCTGCATGTGTTCAGCAGTTAGAGTGAGAACAGATTTTTGTGAGTATCCTGTAATTTGTTTATATCTTAATAAAATCATAATGAAACCTATTTCAGGCCAAGATCATTACGACAACCAAAAAAGTATTAAAATTGAATCACATCTTACGAAGTTATAAGCTAACAAATTTCAACAACAACGAGAAACATGGTTTGCATTGAGAACCTCTTCCTTTATGAAGTCGGTTTAAAACGTCTATGCGTTAATCGATGTGACCGCTTACAATAACCATACTTTGAATTTTACATAGCATAAATGTCACCCGCTACGCTACAACATATGCAATGTCATTCAAGTGAGCACAAAATAGAAAATTGTGAACAAACAAATGCACGTTTTAAGCGTTCGGTTTTAGCATTAATTTCTAAACTATATTTGCGTACTACATCGATGATGCTCTGCAATTTTATAATTAACTTTTTCCCCTGTCTTGAAACGTTTCCGAGATAGGATCGCTAACTCCACTCTTTTCCACCAGGTGGCGCTTTAGGCGGTTGAATCGCGTAGCACATGTCCACTTTACTATGCCTACATACCACTTTTATAACTATAGCTGCAGCTGTTCAGCAGTTAAAAGAGTCGGGACTGACATTTTTGGGCGCCCTGTATTTTCTTTTGATCGTAAAGATTTTACAATGGGATTTATTTCAGACCAAGACCTTTACAATAAAACAAAAAGTATCAAAATCGGATCATCTGTTCAGAAGTTATGAGCTAACAAACAAAAACAAAAACAAAAACATACGCTTTGAATTGAGAACCTCCTCCTTTTTGAAGTCGGTTAATTAGAGCATCTCCTACGAAGTTATATGCTTACAAACACCAACAACAACACATAGCTTGAATTAAAAACACCCTCCTTTCTGAAATTGGTTGAAAACGACTTTGCGCTAATCGATGTGACCGCTTACAGTAACAGTACTTTGAACCACAGAGTATACATGTCATACGCTACGGTGCAAATTGTGCAACGTAGTTCAAGTGTGCCCTATGTAGGAAACTACGAACAAACAACTGCACGTTTTAAGCGTTCTATTTTTAGCAATAATGTCTTTTCGTAGTAAATCGAAGATGCTCTACAACTTCGTAATTAAAATTTCTCCCACCTTGAACCGTTTTTTAGATAGGAGCGCCGCTGTTTTTCACCAGATGGTGCTTTATTTTCTTTAGATTGTAAAGAAGTTATAATGGGACCTACTTCAGACCAAGATCTCTACAACAAAACAAAAAATATCAAGTAACCGCATTTTGAACTATATAGCGTATGTCTCAGCAGCTACGCAACAACGTGAGCAATGTAGCTCAAGTATGCATAGTGTAAGAAATTGCGAACAGAAAAATGCACGTTTTTAGCCTTGTACAGGGTATTTAGTGTGGTCCCTAAAGTCCCTAAAAGTCCCTTAACTCATTTTAGGTCCCTAAAAGTCCCTTATTTTCACAAAACGGTCCCTAAGTCCCTTTTTTTTTCTTTTCTGATCAAAAATCTTAAGATTTTAGATATGCCGAAAAAATGTTATTCAAATGTGGTGAAATTTCTTAGGCACAATTTACAATAGAATATTGAAATTACTTTTGGCGGCCAATGATCAGAGGCACACTAATATTCATAGATAACTCAGCAAATGGGCCATAGGGGGAGGGGGCTAAGTTAAAGAGGTCATTATGCTGGCTGTCTCCTCATTATTGCATAGTGATAGAGCATCATTGCATGATTCAGTTGTACTGAATGCATTCGGTCAGGACAGGAGCTGAATTATTTTCAGTAATGAGTCCAGCTACAAATTCGACCCTGATGACTAGCAAAGATATATCTGTATACATTCAGGATAGCAGTGGGTTGTTCACTTGACTCAGGATACCACATTTTTAATTTATTCCGTAACATTACTAGTACCAGCCTTTTCTTCACACTACTATTTTTGTAAAATAATTTTCCCCAATATGTAATTACGATTAAATAAGAAGAAAATTATTTTTAAAAAAGTGGGTATTAACCATGCTTCAACAGAATAAATTTAAAATATGGCAACTCTGCTTGACTGTCATCCGCCACATAGTTGGACAACTGGGAGTTATGGTATTGGGTCTGGGTGCCATTTCATTTAATAGCCAGACTCCTTCGATTTTTACCAATTCATTACACTTTTACAGAACAGTGCAAAGATTCTAAGTTTTGTTTTGTCACCCTTTTTTCATAAACCCTAGATTACATATGCATGAACAATACACATCAATTATATTACATTTTTTGTTTACTGTATTCAGCTTCATGTCCATTTTCCATATCTTTTGGTTAAAAAAAAAAAAAAAAAATTGCTGCAGTACTGTAACATCACTACTTCGCAATAGTCTGGTTAGTCTGGATTTATATTTAAATGGAAACCTGGTATCTTTTATCAAGGAAAACCTGGAATACACAGGGAATATGTATTTTGGTTTATAAAAAAAAAAAAAAAAAAAACTCAGGAAATATAAACTTTTCATTGAAATTTTGAAAAAGTCGTTTATAAAACCTGTAGTAAAAAAAAAAAAAAAAAAAAAAAAATGAATATTTACTTTCTCTTCTATATATTTTTCTTGTTTAGCTTCATATCAAGCTTCAAGTATTGAGAAAATATGCTCGTAAACTATGATTTATATGTGAATTTCTATCATGATCGGCAATAACATGACATCATACAATAGAAATATTTTCTGCTCTCTTGAAAATTGTCTGGAAAACTCAGAGGATTTTTTCCCTATATTTGTGTATGAACCCTGTTAAGGGGAACACAGTTAAGAGAGGTACTTATCCAAGTTTGGTGCAATGAAATACTCCTTGAACATATCCAAAAATTAATTTTCTCTGTACTCAGTTGTTGTGAAGCCATCATTAAGACCAGGGCTGGTGTCACTAAGTATTAGTGGCAGTCAATACTGATACAATTCTTATTTTTGCTTGTGGCAGTTGAATTGCATTATTTATTTGGCTTATATCCAGCTTCTTAATAACACAAAATGAAGTGCACTTGTACCTTTTAGTTACAATGTCTTATTCTTTAGTTCCACCTTTGTCTTTCCTTTTCACCTTTCCACCAATGTCTTTAGTTCCACCTTTCACCTCTTGAAATAAAGTAACCCTTATCGCTTGTATGTCCCTTCTGAGGAGACACTAAAAAATCGAGCCACGCCTTAAGGTGTTCCTCTGCAAATGAAATGTTATTTTTCTAAAACGTGTAACTATAGGTTACTTTTCGGCTACCAGAAAAATTTAACAGAAAGATTTATTTTATTTAATGATGAAGTAAAATAAAACAAATTATTGCAATTTTTCGGTAGCCAACAGGTAGTAAGTTGGAAACTATATGTGTGACGTTTTAAAGGAACACCAAAAGGCATGTCTTACGGAAAATATGCTGAGCGCAAAGGGTTAAATATATTTAATTTGTCATCCAGACTCTTGTATGCATATACTTTTTCTATTTGCAACAGTTCATGCGAGTTGCATGCAGCTTAGTTACTCTTTTCTGTGCAAAACACAGATGACAGTTTGTGTAATAATTTTTTGCACATCTCTGTAGATTAGAGATGAGACGGGCTCAGCCCGAGCCCGATCGGGCTCAAATCTTACGCAAGTCTTCGGGCTCCGGGCGGGCTCGGATTCAAGCTAAATTTCCGTTTATTTTATTCTTCACTAACTGGAAAATGTAAAAAAAAAAAAAGAAATTTTATTCATTTTGAGAGCACCTTTAGTAATGTCATAATAGTCATGATAGGTTATAAATCACAAAATAATCTTGCAAACCTTAGTAGCTTAGACTTTCCTTTTTCTAAATAGAACTCTTTTTTCAACGGGATGCATATTATGTCATAGTGTTATACAGTAATCCTTCCTCTTTCGTTATATCGGGCCTCATTATATCACTCATTCGGATAAATTTTTTTACCCCGATAGGCGCGTTATAAACAATGGGCTGCACTATAAATATCTATTATATAAATATATACATGTATACAGAGACACAGACATTATAAATTGTTATAATAACATTTATAGTTATTTAAATTGAGGATTGATACAAAGAAAATTAATTTGAAAATGATAACGGTATTTAATTTTACTATTGTGTATGCGTTGCATAGCGTACCACTTTCAATATCGGGCTCGGGCTCTGATCACACAAAATTTTTCGGGCTCGGGCGGGCTCAGTTCAAAAATGTTTCGGGCCCTGGCGGGCTCGGATTGCCAAAATAGAGCCCGAACTCACCTCTACTGTAGATCACAGTTTAATTTGTTCTGTTGCACAAAAAAAAAATGACTTTAGAACTATATTCTTTTATAGTTGGTATAGCTTTACTTAGATTGTTTATAAAGAAAAAAAGATTTTTAAAGCAGCAAGCCACACCAGTGGCTAAAAGGTTCTCTTCTGAAAGCTGATTGACGGGAAATGCTGTATTCGAACTCAATTCACACACATTGGCCTTGCCTAGCTATTGGAAAATTTCTGAAGTTATCTCCTAAACTCTCATGAATACAGGCTAGAATCTTTTAAAAAAACACATGTAGAGTGCAATATTATAAGCCACTCGGGTAGATAGTCGACTGTACCACCCACCCACAGCACACACTTAGAAGAACAAATTTCAAGTACAATTAATTAATTGAAGGGAAAAAAAATATATATATATATTCGAAATGCAAAGCACAACTTTAAATGAAAAATCTGAAACTTTTTGCTTTGCGTTATAAAGAGCAGTAAAAGTAAGCCCATCTTAGAAATTATTGAAAGAGCTATAGCCCCCATGGGCCTATATAACGTTGTGCTTATGTCTTAACGGATTCAACAAAATCCAAAGAGTATGAATTCTTTTGACACTGATTCATATATTTTTAAATTATTTGATTTTGGGTATTACACTTGACTTACATATGGTAGGGGATCGTAAAAAAAATAAGTATATATATACGTAAAATAAATAGGTCCCTTAAGTCCCTTTTTTTTCAATTTTGGTCCCTAAAGTCCCTTTATTTTTGAGGGAGATGTGCTAAATGCCCTGCTTGTATTTTTAGCATCAATGTCAAAACTATCTTTTCGTACTAAATCGATGATGCTCTGCAATTTTATAATTCACTTTTTCCCCTGTCTTGAACCGTTTCCGAGATAGGAACGTTAGTATGAATGTCTAAACTATCTTTTTGTACTAAATCGGGGATACCCTTCAGCTTTGTAATTTACTTTTTCTGTAGAACCGTTTTCGAGATAGGAACACTAACTCCGCTATTTTCCACCAGGTGGCGCTGCAAGCGGTTTAACCTTGTACAGCATGGCCACTTTTCTATACTTACATACCATTTTTATCACTATAGCTGCAGTCGTTTAGCAGTTAAAGGAGTTGGGACTGATTTTTTTGGGCACCCTGTATTTTCTTTAGATCGTAAAGATATTACAATGGGACCTATTGTAGACCAATACCTTTTCAACAAAACAAAAAGTATCAAAATCGGAGCATCCGTTCAGAAGTTATGAGCTAACAAACATAAAAAAAACATACGGTTTGAATTGAGAACCTTCCTTCTTTTTTTGAAGTCGGTTAAAAAATACATTTTAGCGTAAGAAAGAAATATAACATTTTTTGAGAGAAAAAAATATTTATAAATTTATGCAATTCCCACAGTATGCGTGATAAAAATATTTTCCCAAGTGTATTTCTCTTTTTCTCTCTCTCCCTCTTCTCCTTCCGTTACTACTTAAATCTTACAACAAAATAAAGATACGTTCCTTAAATAAGCTTTGCTTTCCCCTCCCCACCCTCATATAAAGAAAAAAATAACGGAGAAAAAACAACAACTCTATTTCCGTAAACTTTCTAAAACGCGAAGAGCATATTACTCTAAACTAAGAAAATGAAAACAGCCGCGTTTAAAAAGCGTTTGCTCATAAGTAACTGAAACGGTGCTTGAAAATCTTTCTGGCCAGAAGCAGAACTAAAAGAAAAAAAAAATGCAGATGTCAAGTAAGAAACTAAGATGATTTAGTACAGGGGGCACTAGAAACCATTATGAAATACGATAAAGTCTAATGGTCTTTGCTTCCTACGAAGTAAAAAAAACGGGGATGGGGGGGGAGGTAAGTCTGGAATTTCTAGATGGAAGCAGATTTTATTCTCTACCCCTAGGCTTATTTTGCATGTCCTTTAATCTCCAGACCCCCTTTACCCTGAAGAAGAACAATTACTGGTCAATCGATGGCAACAGTCTCGAGTGCTGCCTACACGCGCGACATCTGGGGAAGACCATTGAGTTTTTTTTTTTTTTTTTTTTTTTTTTTTTTTACATTTCTGACGGTATTTCATTCGTTGTTACGATTCCCTCCCTCTTAGTCTCTCCGACTTTTCTTTAAATAACGTCGTTTCATCTTCCCTTCCAATCTCAGTTTTGCCCCTCCCCGAGTTTCATTTTCCCCCCTCTTCATTTTATTTTATTTTTAGCGTGGACAAATGAGAGCAAGTTTGAAAATTGCATTTCTTTCATTTCGTCGTTTTTCATTTCGTTCCCTCGACTGTTTCGTTTAACTTTGTTGTATTAATTTAATTCCTCTCCGTTTTTATTGTGGAAGTCTGGTCATTGTTTTTTATCCCTTTTTTTTCCCTTTTTTTTTTTTTTTATAAGGGCTGATATAATTTTATTAAGCTTTCAACTATATATGTTTTAATTTGTTTATTTATTTCATAACAAAAGTTTTTTTTTTTTTTTTTCTTATGTTTTTATGTTTTTATATGTTTTAAATTATTTTAAGTTTCATAACAGAAAATCTCATTAAAATGAAATATGACGAACAAAATTGTACGAATTGATTTTTAAAATATTTTTAATTTTATCATTATGTTTTGAAAGCTGTTTACAAATGGTTTAGGGGACTCTTCATCCTCCAGAGAAGTCAGATTCGAGAACCGCGACCTCTACTGGGAAAAAGGAGAAGTTCTACAGACGGCCTATTCACCCCTATGGTCCTGAGATATCCCTGCCTTTAAAGAAAATAGTTCTACCTCTCAGAACCCGCGTAATTTGCAGAATAGTACAGGAGATCGGTTCTTGTATTTCTTTTACGAGAGGGGGTCTGAAAGATCAAATTACCTCTGTGGCAAAAACGTAATAGAATTGATACAAGGGGTTTCTTGCCTCTAGAAATAAGTTACACTGAGAGAGATAATGTTTGTGAGAAACATATTCTTGTCCATTTTTATCAGATTTGCTTTTAATATAATTTGTAATCCGTTTACATACATATATATATGAAAGGAATGGTACTAAGATTTATAAAAGGAACAATGCATATATACACTAAGCGACAAAAAAAAAAAAAAAAAAAAGGCCGCACTGCAGAAAAAATGACTCATACCTTTTTACTTCCTCTTACCCATAAGGTAAAGAAAGTATTGTTTTGGGGTCTAATTTTCGAACGCCAGATTTTGTTATATTTACACATTTTGAGGTGCCCTGAATACGAAAATCATGTTTTTAGCAAATGGTCTGTGTGTATGTCTCTGTGTGTGTGTGTGTGTCTGTTATCAGCATATCTCAAAAACAAATTATGGCAGAAAGTTCAAACTTGGTATTCTGAATGTGTATCATATAGGGATGCTACAGTAAGCTTTTCGTTAAGATCAAGCAAAGGGTTCGTGTACCTGTACAGGGACAATCAAGAGAATTCTAATACATTACGTCTGTGGGGAAAATTGCAGGTAAGTAGAGTTTAACGTCTATAGACTGCACTAAACCAAATGAAACGAATTTTTTTTTTTTTTTTTTTTTTTTTTTTTTGTAATAGAGATGGTTAACTTGGAAAAAAATTTTGTGTATGTAGGAGCCTCGCCCCCCCCCTGAGGGGGGGAAGTCCCCCTCGAGAGGGGAGTAAATTTTCATGATGGGTATCTTTCTAAAGAGCTTGCCAATACCTTTAAAACGAATGGTTGAACCATCGATTTGCGATAATTTAAAACAAAGTTATCGATTTTTTTTTACTTTTAACGAAAAAAAACTTAGAAAAAAAATCGTATTTATTTATTTATTTATTTATTTTTTTTTTTTTTAACATTGAGAATAAAATGGACTTTTTATGGATATTTGATGTTATACTACTTTTCTAATATGGAAATTGTCTGCATTATCATAAAAGCTCATTTTTTAAAAATAATAATTTTAATAAATTATTTTTTAAAAACAGAATTATTTTTTAATAGCCGGATTATTAAATTAATTATTATTAATTAAATTATTAATAATTAATTAATTATTATTAATTAAATTCTATTCCGGATTATTAATTAAATTCCATATAAATGTTAGTGCATTAATGAAACGGGGGGTTGAGGGGGGCAGTAGCCCCCCTCACACAGAACTAATTATCATATAAAACTCTTCAGAAACCTAATATAAATTGTTTAACACAGGTTTACATATCATTACTCGTTATCTTACCTTTAATCTGCAACCTGTATTTATAGTATTAAATTTCAGGGTAAGAGAAAGTTGTGTGAGTGACACACCAGATTATTTATTTGTACGTAATAACTTTAAAATTAATGTTTGAAACAAATAAAAGTGTCTTGTTTGCAAAGGTATGAAATGATACCTATGTACATTTTCGATTTAATAATTCGCTTTATTGCACTCTACGAAGTACTTTTTAAAAATCTGCATAAAATTTTCTTTTTGAACATAATGTAATAACTATACACTTTGTATTCCATTATGATTTATTATATGAAATAAACAAGTTATATTTTAAAATATCAAATAAAACTATTTATTTGTTAGATCTAAGCAATTTTTTTATTAAAAATACGTATTCTGCATTGGGTTAACTCCGCCTTTATATGGAATTACTGCTTAAATACACAATGGCATAGTTTTACGCAGTGTTTTAATATAAATTTCAGAAATTTCAATGTGTCAAATATCAAGAATAATTTTTTCTAGTTCTGGCAGAGTTATAGGCTGCAAATATCGAATCCTCTCCCCTCTCCTTCGCCGTTTTATAGGCGAAACATTTTCGAGCGGATAGCGATTAGGACTATTTCCATGTCTGGTAAAGAAGAAATTCTACTGAATTCTATTGTGGGATTTAACTTAAAGTGAAAAAAGGTATGATTAGTTACAGAATTATAGGTTCTCATGGGAATGGATGGAAAATTTTGACAATTTGAAGTGAATAAACTTACCACACGTATGTAAGGTGCATTATCATCTTGAAATGCAGTTTACGGAAATGTCCCCGATTCCTCCAAAATAGTCGGCCAGGCACCATTTTAATGAAGATTGTGCTTTATTTCGAGTTAATTGATTCCTTGAGCATAAAAATTTGCCCGACTGTTTGACAAATTATGCACCTCCTTACCATAATGTACGGAGAATGTGCCACTGTTTTAAAAGTGCGATTTTCATTAAGTCGGTCATATTTTCGTTGAAAGATCTGCTTGTTTTCTTTAGCTCGAAATAAGTTAAATTTGACTCATCAAATAGAACAGTTCAGCCCAATAATTAACTAACCATTTTTTAATTTTTTTTTTAGCCATCTGAGGTCGTGCTTTACTAATTCTCTTCACTAAGAATGGAATTTTTTGTGTCATTTAAACCTGCTTCGTTTAATAGTTGCTGTACTGTAGTTAAAGAAATTATGCTGATAAACCCTTTTTCTGAATCTCTTTTATGTTCTAAATATAATAAAAACCGATTTTATAAGCAATGGCTTTTTACTTACGGTCATCTCGCTTGGATGAGCAACGTGGCCGCTTAAAAAAATTTCCAGTTTAAACGGCTAAAAAATCTTATATCTTGTTAAAAACCCATTTACCAATATTTCGTTAACATTTAATTATTTTGCCATCGCAAGTATTAAACTATTTTTTGAGTTTCCTTCAAAAATTAATACTTTTTGTGGCATCGTTAACTGCCTTATTCTTACCATTTTTGAAATAATTTCTAAAATTACAATTTTCCTGACAATTGCATTTTGTTTTTAACACTGGACTCAAAGCTAAAGTTTATGTGGAGGACAACATAATAAAATCTGTTCGAAAATTTGCTTTTTAAACGATAAAATTAGCGGTTGTAGAAGGCGAAAAGGAAAATATTCAAATACGGCTTTTTTTTTTTTTTTTTTTTTTTTTTTTGTCGCTTAGTGTATATATTATAAACGCAATAGAGCTATATAGGAAGTTCCTAATGAACTTGAGAAGATTACCTAAAGTACGTGAAAAAGTATTTGTTATTAACTAGTAATATAAGAAAAAATCTAAGCAAAAAGGACTTTCGTTAAAAAATAAATAAATAAAATAAATGATGCATTAAAACGTAAATCTGTATAATTAACAGGTAAACATAAAATTTGTGGTACACTTTTAACATATTAATTATGGGAGCAGGGTGTTTAAAAATGGTATAATTCGAAAGACATGATTAACCAGATTTGCAGATTACAAAAATTGTTTTCTTACCATGTCAAGAAGGTATTTAAAAATGCTTTTATTTATTATGCATTTTGCCATCTTATACAGCTATTCTTTTATATTAAAAATACCTAAAGTAGAAAGTTGTTAAATCTGGCAATTTCTTAAAACTCATATAAAACCATAGACAAAGACACAGTAATTTGTATAGACATAGCATCAATATACTTTCGACTACAGATTTTTTTTTTTTTTTTTTTTCGTCTCCTAAGAGAAAATAACTATTAGAATAATAGAAATTTAAGGGCCCTCTTCACTCACCGCCGCCGGAAGCCGAAACTAATGTTATTCAATGGGAATTTTTTCTTTAGAAATAACTTATTAACTAATACATATTTTTAAATTCTGTTTTCACATTCAGAAAGTTCCCAACTGTTAAATTGACGCACCTTTTTTAAAAATGTATTTTTTAAATTTTTAATATTTTATTTTGAAATTGCAAAATGAAATAAATTCACATATTGAAAATTCGTATTTTGCAGCTTCAAAATAAAATATTAACAATTAAAAAAATACATTTTTAAAAAAGGTGCGTCAATTTAACAGCTGGGAATTTTCAGAATGTGGAAACAGAATTTAAAAATATGTATTAGTTAATAAGTTATTTGTAAAGAAAAATTTCCCATTGAATAACATTAGTTTCGGCTTCCGGCGGCGGTGAGTGAAGAGGGCCCTTAAGTGAATGAGTGTTAGATCTAAAGTTTATACTGTTTAAAATATATGGAAATTAAAAAAGATGTATGAATTCTATTTATTTATTTGTTTAAGATCTAATTACTATTTTTCTTTCATTTCTTCCTTCCTCTCTTTATTTATTTATATATTTATTTATTTTTTTATGAGTTATGTCAGCTGTAACTTTAAGACATATTTTTAAACTAAAACATAATGCATTCCAATTAACTAAAATTGACTATTTATTGAAAAAAAAAGGGGGGGGGGATTCATTATTTTATTTTCTGCATACATAAGAAGAAAGTATAAGATTTGGAAAAACTTTTGATTTCCTGTATTCAATGAATTTACATTTTCTGAGATTTCCTTGCATTTTAATTAACTGAAATTGTCTAGTTATTTTTATAAAAGTGGAATATAGGGAGAATAATACGGAAGAATACCGTATAATACCGTATATAAGTAGAATATACGGAAAAAATTTAGATTTCCGGATTTCGATGAATTTACACGTTTTAAGATTTCCTTTCATTTCAATTAACTGTAAGGCCTTATTTAATTTTAAAAAGGCGGATATATTACTAGCTTCTGCATGCATAAGAAGAAAGTAGAAAATACGGAAAAAATTTCGATTTCTGGTTTTCGATCAATTTACACGTTTTGAGATTTCCTTGCATTTCAAATTAACTGAAATTGGCTACTTATTTTTAAAAAAATTTGATTTATTACTAGCATCTGCATGTATAAGAATGCATTAGAAAACAGAAAAAATTTCGATTTCTGTTTTTTGATGAATTTCCACGTTTTGAGATTTCCTTGCATTTTATTTAACTGAAATTCACAACTTATTTTTTAAAATGTGGATTGATTACTAGTTTCTATATGTATAAGAAGCAAGTAGCAGATACAGAAAAAATTTCGATTTCCGGTTTTAAATGAATTTACACGTTTTGAGATGTCCTTGCATTTCAATTAAATGAAATTGGCTACAATTTTTTTTTTTTTTTTTTTTTTTTTTTTGTGGCTTTATTATTTATTCTATCCTCTACATATACAGTGAAACCTGTCAAGTTGGACACCCCTATAAGTTGAACACTTTTTCTCGGAACGGAATGTATCCATAGGATTAACATTATGTCCAACCTCTATAAGTTGGACACCCCTCTAACTTGGAAGTTGGACATTCAAAAACTGTCCTAAGTTGGACACATTTACCTAATGAGTCAATGAGACAGGAAAAAAAGATATAAAAATTCCATTTTATCACTTTTTTTTAGAAATCTTACTTATTCCTTGTAGAAATGGTTGTAAATATCTAAAAAATAATGTTTCTTGTCACAATATATTCACCTCTGTCTCATCTTGCAAAAAAAAAAAAAAAATATTTTTTTTTCTTCAATTGAAAATTTCACAAGTTGCTCAATTTTGGCGCATAATGAAAGTATCTTTCTTTTTATTGATTTGCGGGAATTGTTTTTGTCCCTTTCTCCAGGAAATATCCAGTAGAGAACCTACAGGCATGTTTTGAGTTTGACTGTTTTGAAATGAGGATTAGACAATGCATTTCGGTTGTTAGGGTTCCTCGTCATTTGTCCCTTTTATTTTTCCTACGAAGTTTTACTTGAATGTATAATTGCACTAAACTTAATATGTGAGAGATCTATCTATAGTGAAAAATACACTGATTCAATTTGGGTGCATATCAATTTCACAGATATCGCTGCTATGCTGCAGTTTTCCCCGTTCACGGGAAAACTATATCTCAATTTCTAGAGCGAATAAATTCACCAAACTTCATAAGTGATATGGCTATTATGAAAATGAATGTTATCTTAATTTGGGTGTAAATCGGTAGACAAAGTGGTGCTACTTTTAATCACATTCCCTGATTTTCCATATGACTATCACAGCGTCTATTGAATAAAATTGCACCAAAATGCATATACAAAATCTTTATTGTGAGAAGTTATATTGATTAAATTTTCGTGCATATTAACTGGTGGATGGCGTTGTTAATGTATATATATATACATATATAGAAAGTGTTATTATGGTCACAATGTACCAGTTTAAATTTAGATTTTAAATTGGCAAATTAATTATTTTTTGTATATAAGTTATGAATACTTAATTATGTTATATTTAGACATGATTAAAAGTTAATAGGCATGTATAGATACAGTTTAATTAAATCGAAAAATGTAAGCACCCCTATAAGTTGGACACCTCTCTAAGTTGGACACTTTTTCCTGGAACCGCAGCGCAGGTGTCCAACTTAGAGAGGTTTTACTGTATAAGAAGAAAGTGTAAGATTTGAAAAAGCATTTGATTTCCGGTTTTCGTTTTGAGATTTCCTTCATGTATATATAATCTGTGGTAGCCTCTTCTTCTTCTTATGGTTATTTCAGTTCCTTTGTTTGAATATTGCCCTTTTTCCCACATATTTCAGTTCTGAAATTAAATGTATGATTTGATTTCTTATGTCGCATCATATAATATATATATATATATATATATACATATATAATATTGAATATTCCCGGGTTTTTTTAGATTTTTGTTACACGAACATAAACTTTCTTTTCTGCTTAGATTTGCTCATGATACAATTTTTAATGTGTTCAAGTACAAATTAGGATCCGTTAAGATTCCATTATATTATTATATAAATATATATTTAATGTATATTCTATAAGATATAAATTTACCTCGAATATTTTCACTTCTCGCTATAACCTCTCATTTATGACTGTCCATCATACACGGCTTTCAGTTACACTAAATTTTTTAAAGTGTCAGTATGAGGAATGGGAAAATAATGATAGGTTTTTCATTTATAAGAGTCTTTTTGAACTATGCTCTGAAAAAAATATTAAGTTATTCATGTAATTAGTCAGTTGTTTTTCTGTCTGCAGCTAAGAGTGAAATACTTTTTCTGATGTATTAGAAGAGATAAAATTTAAAATGAACTAAGTTAAAGATATACTGAAATGGTGTTTTGATAGCGTTATACCTACAGACAATCAGGATGATTCGACTGTTTCTAAATTTATCTTATACTTACTAACGGTTATTGAAACATATCGCGCAAAATTCATCAAATGCAATAAAAAATTTAACGATAAAAAAAAAAAAAAAAAAAAAAAAAATTACTAATGAGATATAAGAAAAAAATCATTTAAAATTATTACATATATGCATACGGTTAAAGAGCTAATTAATCCTTTACATACATATCTCACGGATTAATTAAAATTTTATACATTACCATTACTGCCAACAATCTAATTAATATTCCATAAAACTGTTAGTACTTACCCCCCCCCCCCTTTTTTTTTCATTCATGCCAGTCTTTTTTTTTTTTAATATATTTTTTCTTTAATCGTAATTACAATTAGAGAAAAATGCTCAAAAATTAAAATGGTGTAGAAAAAAGGAGCAGGTAGTAATAATTTTATGGAATATCAATTAGATTATTGGCAGGTATGTATTACGGATTAACTGGCATATAATCGTGTAAATGAAACTAATGTTTATAGTATGTGAAATGAAATTATTTGCTTTTGTTGTAGATATATTTGTTCAATGAGAAACTAAATTCTACAACACATTTCATGTATAATATGGCATACTTTGTGCGTAATGTGCATGGTGATATTTTAAAGATTTTTGCCATTCATTATGTGCAATGTAGAGGAGGTACACTGTAAAAAATGGTACACATATAATTTGAACTACAAAAAGTTTTAAATAATCATAACTGCACAAAATTTATTTTCATAAGTGCTTATGAGACAAATCCATGTAAACAAATTCTCATAATTTGCATGACAGAATATATTGTAATTCGAACATAGAATAATTTGTTTGAAATATATACATATTTAAAAAGAGGAATAAATAAACTAAAGAATTAAAAAAAGAAAAAAACAGTATGAAAAATAATGAAATATAACTAATAGAAAAAGACTTATTGAACTATCAAAAAATGAACTGAAAACATAGAAACGAAGGAAAAAAGGAACAGAAAAAAAATGCGTCAGAGGACAAGATCAATTTCCGAAAAAAAAAAATAACATTTCTGTTTCTGAGATTTCAACTCTGACCGTCTGACCAGAGAATAGCAACAAGCAATAAAGCAATAAAAGACTATTATTCTTTTCCTCCCTTTTCTTTGTTACATGATACTTAGCTTGGAGGTAGTTTTCCGATGACCCCCATCCCCTTTCGCACGATGCAACTAAAATTAAGCACTGTATTCCTCCGCACGCCAGGATTAATAGACTACCTTTCGAAAATACTCTAATAAATCAGCTAAAAATTAATTAATTAATTTTTTTTTTTACAGTCCTGAGAAAGAGGACTTCCTTGGGTACTATTTGTATTTTTCTTCATGTCTCTACGACGCTTCACTGATTTTCTATCATTTTTTAAAGTCAAAATTTTAGATTTTGACATTTTTGGCTGACTTTAAGCTAAAATTAAAAATATTTCTAAACGTTTTAAAAATAATACAAGAAACAAAATTAGTAAATAAACTTCTGTTTTAACGATTGCAAAAATTTTTAATCCGTTAATTAAGGTATTTTTCTCTAAAAAAGGAATGTAATTTTTTCCATTGGTTAACATGGGACACCTCGTAATGGCCGCCGTGGATGAAGAGTCGCCTTAAATTTTTTCTTCTTCTACAGACGTATCGGAGGGACAAGGATTGCTTTCGAGGCTGAGATAGCAGTCATCAGTATATAGTCTAATCCCCACTTCAATGTCATTTTGAACATTTTTTAAAGGATTGTTGTTCGTTTTGATTCTAAAGAAATTCGTCAAGCAATTTCTTTTTCTGGATCACCAATGTGAAATGATATTTTAAAATATCGCCATCTATTAAAAAAACTTAACTATATATGACAAAGAATTTACCACGCACTGGATACCATTACCCAGCGGCCTTTATGGAATTGAAAGCGCAGATTTTTTAGCAAAAAAAGGAGCCAACACTTTTCAAATAAGTGATAATCCTATGCCATTTCACACTACGAAAAGACTGTCACACACACACACACACACACACACACACAAAAAAAAAAAAAAAAAAAAAAAAAAAAAACTTTGGGGAAAGATGTTACCGAAAGAAATAATCGAAAAATGGGGACTGATAGGTTTTTGGACATTTCGTTATGACATAGAAGGAAATCGGTTGCTGTCTTTTATCTAGTTATTGGCCATGACTGTTAATTCAGACATCTGCATCGAATACATATAGTTTCAAATCCATTTTGCAATTTGTGCAATATTAATGAGGAAATGAAGGCTTTACGTTTGAGTCGTTGCCGTGTACTAAATGCTAAATAGGTGGGGAGAGATATTGGAAGGCAAGTTTTGTTCTAGCTCATTTTTTTTTCTTCTTCTACTTTTTCTTCTTCTACTTCTTTTTCTTCTTCTTCTTTTTTTTTTTTTTTTTTTTTTTTTGTTATTTTAGGTTTTTGTTGCTTATGTATTGTTCTGTCTGCAGTTGTCTTTGTAATCAGTCATTGGAAATTATGAAAAAAAAATTTGAAAGTATGAAAAAAAAAATCTTAGAAATGGTATTATATAAAATCGTACATTAAAACAGTATGATTAGATAGTTTTATTATTTCAATTATAACTGTTAAAGTTTCAAAGTGTTTAAAAAAAATTTGAACGGCAGTTTCAAATATATTTATTTTCAGTATAAAACATTTAATATACATAAATCATCGTAAATTTTTAATCAGAATTAGAAAATATAATTTAGCAATTTAGAAAAGTGAAATTTTAGGATCCTGTTCTAGAATTTAAATATATATATATATATTATGATTAAGTATTCTTAGAGTTTTTGATATTAATAAAAATTGTCAATGTTCACCTTATATTCTCCTATCCTTATTCAGTAAATTAAAATTAAGGTTTCTGAAATTTTAAAGGGGCTATTTCATTCAACAATGGAAAGGAAGTTACGTGAAATTTTCAGGAATTAGTTAAACGTCAAATAATGTAATATGGAATCTTTTACATTAATAATAATAATAATAAATAAAATAAAATAAAATAAAATAAATAAACTAATAAATTTCTATTAACTGCCTGTAAAATAAAAAGAAAGCGAAACTAATATTAAGAGTTGAATCCGAGATATGTTATTTCTTAATTCTTGATGATTTTGTCAATATATTAATGAGATATCCATACCAGTCTATCATGATAACGACAATACATTAAGTTAAAATATTGTCATAAAATGTTATAAAATACCTGCAATGTTCAGGGGGTTTGATGGGGGAAATTTCGAGATATTTTGAATGTGTGTTTAAATATATGCATGTAAATGCGTATTTATGTATGTATATATCTAAACACACAAACGTGTATGTGAAGCATGTATATGAACACAAACATAATTGTTAAAACTAATTAAATAACCACCTAGGTAAACCTATGGCATGTTTTGCTTTTATATGGTTATTAGTATAATTAATTTAATAATCGAATATATTAAATGAGCTTTAAAAACAAATATCTATCTTGTTAAAAGAATATGTTTCAGCAAACAAAAAAAATAAATAAAAATAAAAATAAATAAATAAATAAATAAATAAAAAAGAAGGAGGAGGAGGAGGAGGAAGAGGAAGAGAAGAAGAAGAAGAAGAAGAAGAAAAGGAAAAAATCAATTCATTAAGATGTGAAGATTTAAAACACGAGTTTAAATATATATTTTTCTTCTGAAGCTAATTCAATAAACTATATTTGATTTTTATAAACGTTCCCATAACACTCTTCCATAGCTGCCAACATTTGAAATTTTTAAATCATACTTACATAGCTGCCAATATTTTAATTTATTCAGGAGTAATTTTAGCCCCGCCTCTATTTCGTACCACTTATGTTTTAAAGGTAATTTTTTCTTATTTTATCGAATTATTTATTGATGAAATTGTTTTCTATAAATAAAGTGGTGCGAAATAAAGGCGGGGCTAAAAGTACTCCGGAATAAATTAAAATATTGGCAGTTATGTACTTATCACCATTATTTTTTAAAAGGAATCTTTCACATATGTTATCGAATAGTAAGTAAAACTGAATAAACTGAAAACATTTATAAAAACTTTCCAGAATGATGTCTATGTTGAAAAAACGGAGACTTGGCATCTATGGTTTTCTTTCGAGAATATTTCTCTCCTTTCTTTCTTCTTCTCTTTATTTATTTATTTATTTTAATTTATTCAAACTAGTTAAATTTTTGGAAATTTATAAATCAAGCTTTTCTTTACATTTTTATTAATTGCTCTAAAATTTTTTGCTTCCACTTCAGAATTTATTAAGAATCACTAAGAAGAGAACTAAATATGTAACTTTTATTTACTTTAGCACTTATAAAAAATGTTGTACTTGTGAAAACTCAATATTAGTTAAAATATTATGCATCAATTTACACTCTAAGAAATTTTAGTAAATTTGGGAGAGTTGAACGTTCATTTATACAGCCAGCTCCCTAATTCGTTAAATAATGTCCAGTATTTGTAAAAATAAATAAATGCATAAATGCATAAATAAATAAATATGCTATAAAATTCAAAGAGACGACCATTTATTAAAACCCACACCCTATTTTCAAGGATGAAGTCATAAAGCATTACGGGCATAACCTTCTTTTTACAGTTAGTGACTTCAACACTTTTTTGTTGGTCACTGACTGTTATCTAGTGTTATAATTTTGTAAAATGTGCTCTGCATTCCATTTATTTATTTTCATTTTGTACATACCCAAATAAAATTAAATCATATTAAATCAATTATTCACTTTGAAACAATAAGGAATGCATGTTAAAATAAACAAGTTATTATTATTATTATTATTATTATTATTTTTTTTGTACTATGAAAGCAAAAATTCTTTAGTTAAAATATAGATAGATAGATAATCAGAACGTACAGTATAAATACAATATTATCAGCACATACAGTTGGAATTTAAAGAGGATTGAATATGACTATTTAAACAATTAATATGATCAAAAAATAAAGGCCATCCAAATCAAACCAAAAAAGAAATAAAGTCAAATCAGAATGAATTAAAGCAAGTTGGAATAATAAAACAGCATTATTTGCATTCTAACGTTATCAAGGGCCTGGTAGAATGCAAACATGCTAAATAAATGAATGTTTTTCTGTCAAAAAGATAGCAAAAGCTAAGTATTTGTTTGTGCACAGGCCCGAAACTTCCATTTGAAACAAAATAAGAAAAAATCGTTTATCAAAATAAGCTCACCACAACATATGAGAAACCATAAGTTAGTTAAAAAATTATGAGCGAAAAACACCAATAAAATTTGTAATCATAAATAAAATAATCAAGAAATAAGAAAAATAAAAATGTAGGAAATATATGTCACATGTAAAATTGAATATCCAGAAAGCAGTTAAAAGTACAGTTAATGTCAATACCATGTTAGCAAAGAAAAATGGAGATATCCTAAAATATAAAATCTATATATATATAGATATAGATATAGATATATATTATAAATTTTCTAAAATGTTTATTAATTCTACTCAAGTTAAAATGCAACTCAAGGAAGGAATGTTTATACACAAAAGAAGGACATAGGCGAAAAAGGTTGAAGACACCAAAACCCCTCTGAAAATTTTAGAAAAATCTTATAATGTTTTTATTTTAAAATATACTTAAAGCTACGCCATTCCTGGTGTGTTTAACTTGTTACCCATATTTTAAAATTCAAAAAGTAAACAATCGTTTGCCTCGATGTAAAATTATATTTTCTTATTTACTTGTTGTATAGAACTTCAACACTTTTCCTTTTTTAAAAATTTTTAATATTTGTTTTACTTATCAAGATAAATTAAACTAATAAAGTGTATTTAAAGACACTTTTTTAGTAATGAAGTTAATTTTCAAACATCGAAGTTTTCATTTAAGTTTTTGTATTCTTCTGATTTGAGATGACTTGACTTCTCCCATTTTTATAGTTTCCGTTATGAGGGTGAACTTTACAAATAGTCTTGAAAATTATTGTTTTAGAATTTTGAAAATTTGCACATGTATGTATTGAAATACAAAAATATTAAGTACATTAAAATTCCTATAAAACTGTTTGAATTAAATTAAATTAAATTAAGTTTGACATTAAAAATTTAAATTTTGCATGTAAATTAAAACTGTTAATTAATGTTTAGTTTTTCTTCTTGATTTCACATTATTACAGTTTAACAACATATTCAAAAATTATTTGGCTATTAATTTATACATAAATAGGTAAGTTAGTTCCGCCCCCCCCCCCCAAAAAAAAAAAAAAAAAAAAAAAAAAAAAAAAAAAATTGAATACTGAAATGTAACGCAAATATTTAGTATTCTAAGATTTTTTTTTTTAATAATGCATCAATCAATAAACATTGAATTAGCAAACAAATAAGGAATTAGTTCACAGAGAGAATTTAAAAAAAAAAAATGTTAAAAAATAATTAATACACAAATTAATTGATTAAATTAAATAAGTTTTGAGTTTTATTGAATTTAAATAACTTTTGAGAAATTTTAATGCATTTAATATTATTATGTTTCAATGAACATATATGCAAAATTTCATAACTCGTAGAGAGTAATTAAAAAAAAAAAATGTTTTTAATATATATTATAACTTTAAGCTATAAAAATTGCGTAAGTAGTGAAATTCATTTCCTGCGAAAACACAGACTCTTTTCTACTTATACCAGAATTTTATATATAATCTAATATATCGAAACTGTTACTAATATTAATTATGATCTCTTCTGCATATGATCGGCAAAAAAAAAAATATATATATATTAGTTATTTAAAGTTTTGTTCCTTTCATTATTTACTGAACCATTATTATAAACACCATCTTATTAAATTGTATAAAATTTTTCACTTTATTAAGTAGTATAAAATTATAACTTAATATTATGCTTCAGGATTAGCCGTTAAAAGCTCCTTTATTTTTTAAAAGAGTATGTAATATTTGTACCTTTATTGAGAATATACCATTAGCAAAATCCTAACAGATATACATTTTCTCGCCCCGAAGAATATTTCATTTTCATTTTCTTTTTTATGTTTAGTTTATTTAATGTTATAATATATATATATATATATATATATATATATATATATATATATATATATTTCCTATTAATTAGAAACATGTTCTAATTTTCATCCATTCATGCATTTATTTGCGTGAATTTATTATTTTTATCCATTGCATATGCATGTGTGTGTAAGTTTTTTTTTTTTTTTTTTTGTAATGATGAAAGTGAAGTTTTTTTACTTTTCTTTCTATCTTTTTTTTTTTTTTTTTTTTTTCGAAAAATTTTATAAATTGAAAAATATACTTTTCGCCTACATTTCACTTATTGTTTTAGCTTGAGTGCATAAGAAAAATATGATTTCGGAGAAATTTTTTCAAAAGCCCCTGACATGGTATATTTTTAGTGAAAGTGGTCCCACAAGCGCCATCTCACGGACAATCTTCAACTTGCGGTACGCGAAGGCCTTTTCTGGTTGAGACGTTTGGGGTTAAGGAAAAATGCCATCAATCATTTTCCACGTTTCTGGGTTCATGCATATGCTCAACCACATGCAAATCAGTACTGGCTGGTGCTCTATCAAAGTGAAGCGTGCACTGACAGAACATCTTGTTTAACCTGACTTTCAAAAGCTTTACGGAGATAGAAGAGTTTTTTATTGCCGGTCTGCCATTGTGAGTTCCGTTACGAAGTGGAAGTAGTAGTCTTTTTTTTTATTCGCTCTCTTCTTCTTTCTCTCTCTGTCTATGTCGAGTTTATTTTTCCTCTTCGTGCGATATCAATTTTATTTCGACGACAGCAAAGCTCGATAAAAGTGAAGTGAAGTGGTTTAAAACGGCGAAAGTTTATCGGCATTTTAAACGCGTTTAACTGTGACTGAATGTGGAAATAAATTCCGATACATTGAATCTGCTATCGGCCATTCAAAAACGTATTTATACTTGGCCCCGTGAACCCTGTGTTCTCAGAGCAAGCTGGCAAATATGTGCGGGGTAAATGCCGTGTGAAAATATAAGAGCCAAAGCAATGAATGCAGTTTAATATGACAGCATCATCGTAAGAGTAAAATGCCGTATGAAATAGAATGTTTGGAAAAGAGTGACAGCTTATGAGATTCTTTTGATATTCTGATATGAAAAAGTTGATGCTTATGAGTAAATATGTTTATCAATCGAAATTTTATTTCAATGAAGTGTAAAGCACAATGCTTTCCTTTGTATTTCTTTGTCTTCTCACAGATTTCCAAAACAAGTGAATATCATACGCACAATTTCATTGTGGATATTTTTTACATCATTAAATATCCACACAACAGACCCTCCTTATACTCAGTTTATTTATTTATTTTTTCACTGTTTTAGAATGAATTTCCATAAAATATTTCAAGAACTTACATTTTAATATTATGATATTCTTTATAGTAATTTAACGAGTAATTGAATATCGAAAAAAGGACATTCGATAACCTCGACTTAGCAATCGTTATTTAATGAAACATGAAAACTGAATTTTTATTTTATTTCCAACTTTGACAGAATAGTTTAGTCGGTATAAGGATATATATTTTTTTTTTTCTTTTTTCAATCAAAATATTCTATTGGGTGATATTTATCAGAAAGGATGTACCCTGCCTTTATTCCAGAATGATTTAAAATAAAATTACAACAATACATATATCTTTCAGCTAGAGTAACATTTTCTTTTTGAATATGAATAGAATTGTCGCATAGTTGTTTGTCCACATTTTTTATTAAATCAGTACAAAAGAATTTGTTGTACATGCATTTTTCTAATTTTCATCGAATTAAAAAAAGAATTAAAATTTGAAAATGTTAGGAAAAATTGGCCACCTAGTGGCCGAATTGATAGCATCCTGATCCTCAAATACTGGGTTTCAGGTTCGAATCTCAGTACAGGATTGGATTTTCTAATTGTTTTGGGATCCGTTTTGCGCTGTAGATTCTAATTTAATTTACCTTATTAAGTAAAAAATGACAATAATTAAAAAAAAAAAAAAATGAAATTTAATGAAAATTTTCTTGATAATTTTTAATAAATGTATGTTTCCAAAGAAATTGAAACCTGATTAAGCTGTATAGGTTTTCTCATGTAAAACATTCGAATGATCTAAAGAATAATCACATAGTCCCGTTA
This sequence comes from Salticus scenicus, assembly GCA_963930645.1. Taxonomy (NCBI): domain Eukaryota; kingdom Metazoa; phylum Arthropoda; class Arachnida; order Araneae; family Salticidae; genus Salticus; species Salticus scenicus. The sequence goes on along the minus strand of OZ005655.1, from coordinate 194,060,476 downwards.
CCCCTAAGTCCATTTATCCATAAACGGCCACATTGTATTATTGTGGGATCATAGCAGAGGACAGCCTTGCAATACTTTGACTATTTTATACTGTTTATATTCCAGAGTATGATACGTTTTTATAACGGAGTATGATTTCGTTTATTGTATTGTGTGGTGTCGTTTGTGAACACACGTGTTGATTGCGGTTAATTCTTCCATGGTGTAAGTGGATTCATCAGCCATGATGTAGATGTATATCAGCACCTGCAACAATAAGAAACAATAATTCATTAACATGTATGTAATACATACGGGACTTTGTGATTCCGTAGTACATGTAGATTTGACCACTTTTAATTCAAAAGTAAACCATTGATAACGGAGATTATTAGCAGTGGTACACTAGGTTTTTTGAAAGTTATTAACCATTTAAATTTACATTTAACACCGGAATAAAATTTATGAATAACTTAATATGAAAACAATTATAATTACATTCCGCAATATTACTTTAAATGTTTGTAATATTTTTTTGTAATTTCACTTGCAGTAACATAAGAATGATGGTTGCTGCGTCAAATTTTTACAAATTCATTTCAAGTTATGTTTAATATTAACTTCACTTCGTAAAAATATTTCTTGCAGGTGATATACAAAAACTTTGTTGTTGAATCAACTACTATAATGTAGAAATAAACTACTACGTCAGAAACGCCAAAGAAAAATTATTGAGGTGCATACAGCTGTTTCGGTAGCCTAAAGCGTACCGTCTTCAGTGCAAAAAGAATTGACGGCAAGTCTCCCCAAATCTTTCCAACGCCAAGTCTACTGCTACTACTATAATGTAGGTTATACTGAAAGTTTTAACGCACACATTATATATTTAAAATGTTCAAATAATTTAAAAAATGTTTCTTTTTTTAATATTGACTTTTATTTTATTAAATACACTTCAAATTCTAAGAACCAATCTTTTCAAAATGTATTAAAATAATAATAACAAAATAATTAAATATGAAATATTTATGTATTAAAATCCCGTCCGCATCAGAAATATTTTCTTGCGGAAACATCTTCAAAAGAATTAAATTTTTGTAATTAACTCTTTATAGTGAAATAACATGTTAAATAACATGTGTAAATAACATGTGAAATAATATGTTAATTGCAATAAATGAATGAAATTAAATGAATTGAAATGAATTCATATTATGTACAAATAAAATGAAAATAATTCTGAAATTCTTGAGGGGGGGGGGATTGTTTCTGAATACTTATAGAACTGTAATTAAATATTAAGGAATAAAAATTTTAAATTAGTAGTTATTTTAATAAAATGGATGACTTATACTTTTACGTAACTATTAATTACATGACTATTTTTAAACAGAAATCTGAAAAATAATATTTTCCATTATTAAATAAATAAAAGGTAATGTCTGTAAAATATCATAAATAAACATGTTGAAAAATCTAAATATAAGGACACCAAGCTTGCCAGTACTCCTGTTTACCAATATTCCTCAAAGAGCTATCAGGTATAGCTAAAAGATTCAAGTTACTTAAATTTTTTTTTTTTGAAGGAATAAATTCCTTATTTTTATGGTTATTTTAACCTAAATTTAAACTTTTATCTAAACTTGGTGTCATCTAAAACACTGGGGAAAATTTTATAAGAATTTAAACAAGAAACCAAAATTTCACATAGTTAAAACGAAATAACTATAACTCAGTATAGTGTCTATTATATATTTCAGTTTGAGTTGAAATAATTAAAACAAAAAAGGATAGGAAAGGAAAGGAAAGGAAAGGAAAAAGACTATGTGAATTAGACACTATCGTTCATACAATTTTTCATTTGATGATTAACATGAATTTTGACCATAACGTTATTTTTGCCAATCTCGCAGTTTTAATTTTATTTATTTTTAGATTAGATAATTCAGTTAACGTTTTAGCCAGTGTTTATTGTATAACATCATATTGTATAACATTATATTGTATTGTATGGAACTCATAAAACCACTGTATATAACAGTATAAACAATTTCCATGTAATTAAGAAAATTTATAGAAATTAAAAATGAATAAACTAAATGTTTCATTCAGCTAATAAGATTTTATTTTATTATCATCATTATTATTATTATTATTTTAATTATGAAAGTAAGATTTTTTATTATTATTATTTGTGGTCAATGTTGCCAAATTACTTACGTTAAAATATAAAATAATAAAAATATTTTTATTTGTTTAATAGAAAGCCTGTGACATTTTACGTATGTTTATAAAAATAATTTAAGCAGCTGCTGATCGCATACAAATCTAAAATAAAAATTGATATTACCACTAATGAATAAAAAATAGGTACACACACAAAAGTAATTTATTACTTAAAATCCAATTTTGATAATTTTCGTATAAGTTAAGCTTTTATTAACGTCTGCAGAATACAATAAAAATAATAAAAATAATAAATTTGTACAATAATAGTAATGATAATTTTACAATTTTCATAGAAGTTGAGGTTTTTTTAACTCCTGCAGAATACAATAATTTTTTTTTCAAAATACCATAAAAAAAAGATAAATCGTGTTCGTTTCGAAAAACTGCAACTTTCTTCGTCTGGTGAAAAAAAAAAAATATATATATATATATATATATATATAAAGGAAGAAAGGTACAACAAATGGTGGTATTTTGAAGCATCAATGGTGCACGTGTGAGGATGGCATTCTTAATATTCGTTTTTTAATAATAATTTTTTTTTCTTTCACATGCTCTTAACACCAGAATTTTTTTTTACTGGGGATAATGATAATATTTCACAGTCATTTATATTTTTTTATAAGAACTGCAAGGGATATGCTCACATGATTACATGAAATATTATGACAGATTAAAAACATATAATATTATTTAAAACAAAACGAAAAAAAAAAAAAAAAAAACGCGTTGGAATGTAAGTGATTTTCTATGTGAATTTTTCGATGAAAATTATTTGATATGATACAATGTATATCGCGTAAGGAATATTCTTTATAAACGGATCTATAGAAAATATTTTATTATTATTTTTATTATTATTTTTGTTATTATTTTAACAAATAGCGTAACTATTTTTGAGATTAAATTATACGTGCTTTAATATTTTAAGCAGAATCGCTCATGCTTTAGGTTAAAAAACTTAAAAAAAAAAAAAAAAAAAAAAAAAAGATTTTGTGCTCATTTAAAACTATTTCATACACTTTAAACAGTATTTAATATTCTATAACTATCTCTTTTAAATATGAGTTTGATGCTAGGATAATATTTAGTTAAATTTTATCTCTATTATGGATGTATAAAATACACACGAATATATTTAATGTTAATTAATCTCAAATACAATGCATTAAAATACAATGCATCTAAAAATTGAAACCTGTAACTTTAAATTTTAATTAAAAAGAATGCCTCTGAATAAATAATTATACGTTTAGAATAAATACAGTTATACGTCTACAATCTTGTATCAACACATCTTTTTTCTGTAAATACAGAGTTACCATAAAATTAAGTTACTGCATATCGCGTTTTTACATATTCTTATAGTACGGTAGCATTATATTAATTTGGGATCATGCCATAGGATAACTTTGATTGACTATTCAATGCTATTTATTCCAGACCGTCTGTGTTTACATAACCGTTTTCATAACAAAATGTCATTTCAATTTTTTTTTTTTTTTTTTTTTTTGTCTGGTGTTGTAAGTGAGCTTACGTGCTCATTGCGATCCATGGTGTAAATAGATTCATCAGTCATGATTCAGAGAAAAATCAGTACCTGCAACAATAAGAAACAACAGTTCATTAACGTCTATGGAATATGTAGGGGGAACTGGACTTGCGACCACTCTGTACGTTTGAATACATACCTACGTCTACTCCTTCATAGAAACACACAATAACATAACTACACATACACGTCCCCCCTTTACTTTGACTTCTACTACATTTACACCTATCCAGTCTAATAACAAATATATCCGAGTTATTCGACTGTTTACTTTATTTTATTTTCTCGTTTATTTTGAGACTGTATACATTTTCTATATATGTGTTACCTTATCTTATCCGCATATCCTACATTATAAATTTGAGCTGAAAAAATCATTCATAATTTGGACAGGCATCATATAATTTCTAATAGTAAGACATTTTTTATACAAAAAAAGAGAAAAAAAAGTAATAGCAAACTTTTTATCGCTAATAAATATAATTATTAAGAAATTAATAAAAATAAGATAATCTTAAAATTTTATGCACACAAAATTAAAAATTTATAAATTTCTCATAGAACACAAGCATACAGAAAGAAAATAATATTTTTAAATTGCTTTATATATGTTTTTAGCTGTGTAGGAGATTTATAATCTTAAATGAAATCCTACTTTTGTGAAAACTTGTACTGAATCAGAATATTTACTTTGGTTACTTAACCCGGAAATATTGCCTTTATTTTTATAGAAATATTAAAGTCTAGGCTTTTCTAATGCAAATGTTACGTTGCATATATCTGAGACTCAAAATCAAAGATTGTTTTTTATTGCTTAAGGTATAAATGTTTTCTCTTGCATCAATGCCTATAAAGATTTTACTTCGCTTTCCGTTGACTCTATTTGCTATTAAACTAAAAGAAAAATACATACACATAAATACTTTTTCGGATAAAGTGTAGTGTGTTTCTACATGCTGATTGTTTTGTTGAGTTGTTCTATTGGTTCCTTAGTTATACCAATGCATGCGTCAACCTTTTTCCCGCTTCTGTTTCAAACATCAAACATCTATGGCTTTGGTCACTAAACGTCAAGATTTTATTGTTTGGTATTTATATACCCCAATAGTTTTTTTAGGACTTCGCTTTTGAATGATTTCGACACAGCTGGACCCTTTAATAGTATGGGGGATGTATAAGTGTTACAAATTGATATTTTTTGTTTTTTCCTGCATATGCAATCATCAAACTGAAGGATAAAATAGTTATAATCGTAAATTTATTACGTAGTTCTTAATGCATGAAAAATATAAAGATATAATGAAAAGTAAATGTAGAAACATTATAAATTATTTTATCCTTTGTAGCCCGCTGTCCTCGCTGCGAGGACCCAGTTATTAAGTCCCAGATGCAAAAACTGATCCCGGGAATTTTTGTAGCAAAATATATGTTTATAACCTAGCAGAAAAGGCCGTTTTTTTTTTTTTTCTTTTTCTTTTTTCTTTTCTTTTTTTTTTTTTTTTTTTAACTCAAAATTTAAAATTTCTTTTATTTTAAGTTTGTTCGTGAATGCCGGTGGCAGTGTAATTTAAATGATCCGAATTCCTTTGCGCCGCAAAGAGTTTTAATCCAAATCACGATACTTTTCAGTAAAATAAATTATCCAGATTTATTCAAAAAAAAATTTCAGCCTCTCACAGGATAGTGTATGAACTTTTATACAAATAATATTAATTAAATGCTCTTCATATTTGCTATTTAAAATTTTCATGACTTCTAAAGTAAATTTTACATATCTGTGACTCTACTCAAAGTCACCTTTTAAAATTTTGTATATTGCACAACTTCTAACATATTCATTATGTTCATTAAAAGTTTTCCTTTGGCTTTTATTTTTTTAGTAATTGATATTAGACCTGTAGAGAACAAATTAAAAAGTTTCTCAAAAATAAGGCACAGAATTATACAAAATTAATCAAAATTTCAGGAGGTTCAACCTAAGAAGCTATTTAAATTTTTATGCATGTCAGATATTTAAATAAACAATTATAAAACTTATTTTCCTTTTTCAACTAAAGGTATTTTTGTCTGAATAAAGATTGAAATAAAATAATTCTTAAAAAAATAAAATAAATAAAATAAAAAGTATCAACTTTATTCAAATACTAATGAAAATTTTAATTATCACAACAGTAATTACATTAATATTTTCTGATTCAAATAACACAAATTCTATTATATATCTAAAATATAATAATAAAAAAAGTTATGGTATTTAAAATAAATGTTTTGCACATAGATTGATATGTTTATTTAGAAAGGAGTTAAACATTTTTAATTATCACACTAATTTATTCAACAAATAAAAATACCAATTACTGAAAAGCTTTGCATTAGTACATTTTTTGATAGTTATCATAAAAATTCAATTAGCAAATAAAAATATCGTTAACATCAATTAATAATTTTCGCTAGTTATTATAAAAATTTAATTGGTAAATAAAAATACCATTCGCTGTAAACTTTACTTTAGTAATTAGTTTCCAAGGAAAATATTATAATCATGTGAAAAATTATACTTTGAGATTTTAGTATATTTATACGTTTTGAGGTCTTTGGGTTTTTTTTTTTTTTTTTTTTTTTACGGTGATGTACGCATGTGCGTGTATGTATATGAATCAGCACGATAGCGTCTCTATACGTATTCTTCGAATGAGCTGTAAGTTGGTACTACTTATGTTATAGGTCACCATAGTACGAAATATGTGAATCTAGCACTAGCAGTTCTTTTACACGGACGCACACAAAAAATTGGATACTTTACGTTCCACTAAACAACATTCCATTTGAAAAAAAAAAAAAATATATATATATATATATATTATTACTCAAACTCCTTATGATAATTTTCTCTTTTGTTTATTTAATAACTTGTCTTACGTTAATTTATTTGAACAACGGTTAATTACTTAATGTTGAAAAAGTCGACTCAAGTCATTGTAGATTATTTTTTTATTAGTTATCGCAAAACATTAATTAGTAAATAAAACTGACTGCAACCTTTGCTTCATGTTTTGTTCCCATGGTGACCGCTTTCAAGAAGATCAAGTTCTTTATTTAGAAGTATTTTTAACCATAAAATATTTAGACCATTTTGCAGCTATAGAAAATTTGAAAAATGCGGAAAAATGTTTAACAGAATTCGAAAGTAAAAGTTAATATGTATATATTAAAATATATATATTTAAGCGATTTCGAAATCTAGTTGGTATTTTAGTTATTTTTTAATGGTTATTAAAAAAGGGATTTTTTTTTTTTTTTTTTTTAATCTCAGTCGTAAGTTATAATTTACAAATTGGTTGTTAATCACTAATTAATTAATATAAAAATAGTAAAAATCAAAACATGCAGTGAAATTAGAAATAAATGCTGAAATAAGATTAAAAATTTAAAAAAAAATCTAATTAATGAAAGTTGACATAAAAATTTACGTTCTTTAAACTCAAAAATTATTTTTAAAAAAATGTAGGAAAGTAGTAAGAAAACAAAATATGATATACATGAGGTATAAATTAAAACAGAATTAAAAATAGAAAAGTGAAAATATCAAGAAAAAAATAAAAAATAAAAAAATCGCTTGAAACCAGTTCCAAATTACACTTCACAATTTCAATATTACTGCAATTGATGTAATTAACTGAAAGTAATACCGCAGAAATGTATTTTGAAATGTAGAACAAAACTGTAAACATACATGCATTCAAAGTACATGTTTAAGTCCCTATGGCGACAATTGACATTTAGAATGGTAAAAATGGGCTAAACGTACTATATAACAGTAGTAATGTGTGGTAATAAGAATTTTTCCATTTCCTGGTTTCCATGCTGAGTTATAAGCATTTATATTTGTAAACAAATACTGAACCTGTAGTAAAATGAAAACTTTAAACATCCTTTTCTCAAACTAAGTTTTAAGTAGTTGCATGAAATTCAAAATGTCCCACATGTCTTATGCACGGAAGAGGTCTGAATGCGTTTACGTGCGTTCCTAGAGTTCACCGAGAAAAAAAAAATATATACCGCCTTTCTCTAGAATGAATAAGTGACCATTTTCTAAATCCCTTAACTAGAAACATAGACTTCCGAGCTATGCGCATAATGCACGCCAATAAACTGAATAGACGAAATTATCGTGTACACATTTCTAGAGGGTGAAACAATATTCTGAATACTCTAAATATTCTGAATCATTTATATTGAGAGAAATTCTCGCTTGATTTTCTAGAATTGGGTAATAAACCAAGATTATATTCGCAGAAACCCGCCTCTTGTAGTCTCATTCATTTGCAGAGATTTTTAAATAACTTTGCCCTCGAGAATATAGGCAAACGCTCTATAATTCTAATAGGGGCTTCTAGAACTCGCTTTCCAAGGGCACTAGAATTTATAAGAATGACATGGAACTATTTTTTCTAGAGCCACAATTTAGATTCTAGATGTCAGTTACATAATTTTTTCTAAGTGTTGAATCTTCATGAAACATCATTTAAAGATTATACATACATACATACATACATACATACATACATATATATATATATATAATACGTTTGCACAAAAACTTAGTTATAATTTCCCACTTTTTGTTTTTCAAAGCAATTGTATTTCGAAATAAAAATAATAATAAAAATGAATTTATTTTCAAAAATAAATAAATAAAAAATGTTTTTGTTCTTAGCATAATATAATTGAAATTAAAAATATCAACTAATTTTTATTAAAACCATTTAAAACTATCTGAAAAAAAGGAAGTTACTCAAAAATTACACTGAGTAAAAATAAATAAATCAATAAATAAACCGCCTTCCTCTAGAATGAATAAGTAGTCATTTTCTGAATCTCTGAATCATAAATATAGATTTCGAGTTATGCGTACAAAGTAAACAAATAATCTGAATAAAAAAAAATGATAGAGACGTTTTAGTCTACATTTTTCTGGATTGTGAAACAATATTATGATTAAGTGTATTGCGAAAAATTCTCGCTTAATTTACTACAATTCTAGTTACAAATCAAATTCTAGTTACTAAAACTCTCCTCTTGTGTTTGAAGATATTTTTAAGTGACACTAACTACAATTATAAAGAAAATCGCTCTAGAATTCTGAACTGAAATTAGAACTGGAATTCTAGAACTAGAACTGGATAGAAAATGTAACTGGAATACCTAAGCATGACATGAAACTATTTCTATTGGACACACGATTTAGTTTCTAGTGTCAGTAACATTTATTATTATTATTATTTAAATGTAATGCGCAATGCGCTATGAGCATTTTGAAATTTAGGAATTCATTAATCATTTTAATTAATAACTAAAATAATTATAATTATAATATTAGTTGTAATACTGTATTTCTCATATCAACACTATATGAAAAAGTAAATTTTTACAGTAATAAATTTATAATTGTAGTTTTATTTATTTATTTATTTGATTATTTACTGTCGCTTTAATAAACTTTATAAAATCAATATATATTTAAAAATTGTCAGAAGAGTTTATATTCTAAAATAGAACTATAAAAGTAAAATACGAAATACGTATAAAAATAGAAAATAAAGTAAAATAAAAACAGAAACAATTATTGTTTGTTTAAATCTGGAACTTAAAAAAAAAAAAAAAAAATCACAATTTATAAATTTGAATTATAATATTTAATCATAATTGCAAGCAAAAACTTTTTGATAAAACAATAGCTTCTCTCTTTTACGAAAAAAAAAATATATAGAGTAAAATTCTTTGCATTTTAAATATATTTGTTATATATATATATGTCTAAAACCATATAGGTTTTTGAAACCCACATATAAATCTCTAATAAATTTAAAAAATCAATATATATATATATATATATATAAATGAAATTATAATATACGTTTTCAGTCATATAAAAGTTGAAAATATGTAACAAAAATAAATAAAGAAAAACTTAGGAGGAAAAAAAAAATAATATATATATATATATATATATATATATATTCCAAATAGAATGATAAGCTAAAAATATAAAACGTCTGTAAAAATAGAGCGAAAAATTTTTCCTTCGATTAAGTCACAAATGTTTTTATTTCATTTCATTTTTTCTTTTATATAATTTTTATTTCACTGTTCTTCATTTTAAATTATAACATTTATTCTACAATAACAAGTTTAATTTTTTACATATATAAACAATTTCTATAATTTAACATCTACAAAAATTTAAACAAGAAAGAGAAAGAAAGAAAAATCGGGAAAATTATTTATTTATTTATCTATAAAAAATATGTATATTTATTCACAACTTGTAAATTTGAATTATAAGGTTTAATAAATAAATGCAAGAAAAAGGTTTTTTTTTTTTTTAATAAAACAACAATTTCTCTCATTTACGAGAAAAATAGAAAGTAAAATTCTTTGCGTTTTAAATATATATGATATATATATATATATATATATATATATATATATATATATATATATATATATATATATATATGTCTAAAACCGTATAGGTTTTTGAAACTCACATTTAAACCTCTAATAGAATTTAAAAAAATCAGTATATATATATATTTCAAACAGAATAATAAACTAAAAATATAAAACGTTTATAAAAATAGAGAGAAAAAATTCACCTTCGATTAAGTCACAAAGTGTTTTTTTTTTTTTTTTTTTTTTTTATTTATTTATTCACAGTTCTCCATTTTGAATTATAAGATTTATTCTACAATAACAAGTTCATTTTTCACATATATAAACAATTTCTATAATTTAATATCTACAAAAATTTAAACAAAAATGAAAAACAAAAAATGAAAAATCGGAAAAGTTGTTTATTTATTTATTTATTAAAAAAAAAAAAAAAAAAAAAATCTTGTAAATTTGAATTATAAGATTTAATCAATAAATGCAAACAAAACTTTTTGATAAAACAACAATTTCTCTCATTTACGCAAAAAATATGGAGTAAAATTCTTTGAATTTTAAATATATATGTTATATATATATATATATATATATATATATATATATATTGATAGACAGAGCTTACATTAATAATATAAAGGTTAATAAATATTACCAGCAATCTCAACAATTAAAATGATCAGTATCAAAGACTACCCAAATCAAACCAAAAATTCAAATTGGAATTAGATAATGGCATGTTTGCATTCCAACGTCATCAGGGGCCTGGTAGAATACAAACATGCAAAGTGAGTGTTTTTATGTCGCAAAGATAGCAAAAGTTAAATATATCTTTACTCCTGGCCCAAAACATCCTACCAGAATAAACAAGAAAGAAACTAAAGTCAAAGTTAACTCACCAACAAAATGAGAAAAATCCTACAAACATATTGAAGATATTGGAATAATTAAACAACCAATTAAATAAGAAAGATAAATTTTGCAGAAAATGAAAAGTAACTTTGATAAGAAACATGATCTTTAACACACATCGCATGTAAAAATTAGACATAGATAGATAGATGTCTAAAATCATATAGGTTTTTGAAACCCACATTTAAATCTCTAATAGAATTTAAAAAATCAGTATATATATTTAAATATTTCAAACAGAATAATAAACTAAAAATATAAAACATCTATAAAAATAGAGAGAAAAATTCCCCTTCGATTAAGTCGCAAAATATATATATATTTTTTTTAATTCATAGTTCTCCATTTTGAATTATAAGATTTATTCTACAATAACAAGTTTATTTTTTACATGTTTAAACAATTTCTATAATTTAATATCTACAAAAATTGAAACAAGAAAGAAAAAGAATAAAAAATCGGGAAAATTGTTTATTTATTTATTTATTAAAAATAAATAAATAAATAAATAAATAAAATATCACAGCATGTAAATTTGAATTATAAGATTTAATTAATAATGAATTTAATTAATGAATAAATCCAAGCAAAAACGTTAGGATAAAACAACAGTTTCTCTCATTTACGCAAAAAATAGGGAGTAAAATTCTTTGCATTTTAAATATATATGTTATAGATATAGATATAGATATAGATATAGATATAGATATAGGTAGATAGATAGATAGATAGATAAATGTCTAAAATCATATAGGTTTCTGGAACCCACATTCAATTCACAGTTCTCCATTTTGAATTATAAGATTTATTCTACAATGACAAGTTTATTTTTTACATATATAAATAATTTCTATAATTTAATATCTTTAAAAATTGAAACAAGAAAGAAAAGGAATAAAAAATCGGGAAAGTTGTTTATTTATTTATTTATTAAAAATTAAATTAAAATAAAAAAAAACAGCTTGTAAATTTGAATTATAATATTTAATTAATAATAAATATAATTAATGAATAAATGCGAGCAAAAACGTTATGATAAAACAACAATTTCTCTCATTTACGCTAAAATCAGGGAGTAAAATTCTTTGCATTTTAAATATATATGTTATAGATATAGATACAGATAGATAGATACATAGATGTATAACTATCTAAAATCGTATAGGTTTATGGAACCCACATTTAAATCTCTAATAGAATTTAAAAATCAGTATATATATATACATATATCTGTCAAACAATAATCTAAAGATATAAAACGCCTATAAAAATAGAGAGAAAAAATTCTCCTTCGATTAAGTCACATTTTTTTTTTCCACCGCTCTTCATTTTGAATTATAAGATTTATTATACAATATCAAGTCTATTTTTTGCATATTTAAACAATTTCTATAATTTAATATCCACAAAAATTGAAGGAAGAAATAAAAAGAATACAATATCGGCAAAGTATTTTATTTATTAACTTCAAGAAAGTACATTATTTCTTTTAAAATTTACAATTCGCAGTTCAAATGATAAGACTTACATACATATATATAAATACAAACAAGCAAACAAATATGTAGAAAAACTTTAATGATCTACAAAAAGAAAATGAATTATTATTATTATTATTATTATTATTGAAATGCATTTCAAAAATTTAAAATAAACGAAATTTGCTTTCATTTTAATTCCTAATAGAATTTATAAAATCAAAATGCACTTCAAAATTGTCAAGAATTTATTAAAAAAAAAAAAAAAAAAATGTGGAATAATCAATGAATAATGAAAAACAAAAAAAGAATGAATGAATGAATGAATGAATGACAGGAAGGAAAAGAGAAATTTCCATATGTTTAAATCCAAATTATTATTATTTTTTCTTTTTTCTTTATTCTGATTTTATTTCTTTATTTCTTTAATTTCTTAATTTCTTTATTGATTTATTTTTACATTTCATAATTCGCAATTTTAGAATATAGTATATATTCAATAAATGCAAATAAATTTTGTAATCTAAAAATAACCTTTATCATTTAATACCTATAAATATTGAAACAAGGAAAACAAAAAGAAATAAATCAAAACAAAGGAAGATTATCTACAAAAGTAGAAACAAAATTAAAATAAAGAGAAATAAACAAAACAAGAAAAGTTCTGCACAATTTGTATCATTTGATGATTGAAAAAAAAAAAAAGGTTTAAAATATTTTACAGAATTGTATTTTTAAATATAAAACAAAATTAAAACAAAAGCCTTATTGGTTCTGAAAACCCACACTTTAATCCCTAATAGAATTTCTAAAACTAATATACATTTCAATTTTGACAAAACTTTATAGGCTAAAGCCGAATAATAAACCCAAAATATGAAATATCTACAAAAATGGGAAGTAAATATGAAAATAATATATAATATTCCTTTTTGTTAATCTTTTTTTTATATTTATAATTCACAATTTATTTCGAATTATAAGAAGTAATCAGTAAGTTTAGAATTAATCAGTAATATAGAAATAATTTATATTTTTAAATATTTACAAAAAAAAAGCATTATGGAAAAAAAAAAAATCACAATTACTTTTATAATTTACTGAAAAATATACATTTAAAATGAAATTTTAAAATCAGTATATTATTCAGAATTATCATAAGCTTATAAGCTAAAGTAGTACACTAAACGAATGTACGAAATACCTATAAATATTGAAAAGAAAAGGGAAAAAAAATTTGTTTCGTTGAAGCCACAAACTTTATTTATTTATTTAACTATTTATTATTTTACAATTTCGATTTACAAGAATTAATAATTTACTACAAGTCAAAATATTTAATACGACAACAATTCATATTATTTACTAAAAGAAAACGGGCTAAAAATTTTCGCAGAAATGTTTTATTTTTTAAATATAAAAAAAAAAAACTAAAAAACATATATGTTTTCAAAACCCACGTTTTAATACTTAATAGAATTTATAAAATCAATATATATTTCAAAATTCTCAAGAATTTATAAGCTAAAGTAAAATAATAAACGGAAAATATGAAATATCTAAAAAAATATCAGAAAAAAAAAAGGAAAGAAAAAATTCCCTTTCGTTTAAAGCACAAACTATTTTTTACAAATTCCAAATATATCATTTCTCAAAAGTCTAAATCCTGAAATTTGCGTATTTTCTTCTCTGTTTTTCATTTGCAGAATCCAATTTTAAGCTCGTTGTTTACGGGGGGAAAAATCCTCTATTTCTTGCATAACAGCTTTATCCTCAGAATTCCAGCAATTTTCAAGGAAAATATAGATTATTTCTTACAAAAATAGAGAGGGGGAAAAAAAGATAAAAGAACCGTCTTATATAAAATGTGATTTTTGATTAAATTTGCAAGCGTTCCTTGTTTATCTTTGAATCAGTTCATAGAACGAGAAAAACGGATTTGGGGTTTATTTTAAAATTTGATTTATTTGTTATTTTAATTTAAAATGCAAGTACATTTCTGATAAAGCTGATAAAATGAAAATGTTATGTTTTTAAACTAAATACTGAGGTTCTACAGAATAAGAATGTGTGTATAATTTGCAACTCTTTATAATTTTTTTTATTAATAAACAATGATAAATATTTAACCATTTATTTCCAAGATTATACATAAAAGTACATGAAAGTAACATAAAGTTTAATGAAATTGTTGTGTTACAAAATTAAATATAATAGAAATATCAGTTTAAAGAAATCTAATTTAAAATGTTTTAAGATATCAAAATACTCAAAAGTACATAAAAATTATAACTATATTAAAATATAAAAAATAATAGCTGCTAAAAATTAAAATATCAAAATACCAAAGTTATTAAAAAAAAAAAAAAAACTAATTGAAACCATATGTGTACACTGGAAGCAGTGTTGCCAGATTGGGAATTTTGTCCCCATTTTGGGAACTATTTCGTCTTCAGGAGACTTTTTTAGGGACTAAATGTTTGTGGGGAATTTTGAGGGGATTTTTGAAAATTTTTGGAGAAATCTGGAGAATTTTTTAACTATTTTGTCTTATATTTTTCTACCTGATAAGTTTACGTTCTCTACACGTAGGAGATTTTAACAGTTTACTTTAGTATGTTGGGTTTTTTTATGGTATCCCTTCTTTCTAGGACATCCTCAGGATATCCTGACGATGGAAGTAAATCCTACGTACATCCTCAGCACTAACATACTTTATGCAGGTTTTAAATTTTCCTATAACTAGTGTGTAAAAAAGTTTTTTTTTTTTTCAATAAATGAGCTTCTTTTGGGGGGAAATTTGGGCTTAAATGTGTTAAATATTAAAAAAAAAAAATTAAAAATTAAAAATTTACTTTTTTTAGTAGAAATTGAATTGGAGATTTTTTTTTTTTTTTTTTTTTTTTTTTGCAAAAAAACCCTGATTTGGGGAAATTTGAAAGATTGTTTGGGAAATTGACTGTCGACAATCTGGCAACACTGCCCGGAAGTAAAGGACATTATATCCATTTTGTAAAAAGAGTAAGCAACCATGTTTTTGATGTACAGATTTTGTTTTATATAAAGACATTAAGCACGATCACAAGTTGCTACAAAGGCGATAGGGATGGCGAAAAATAAAACCATGTCCATTTTCTTTATTTATGGCAAAGGAATTTCATAAGAACATCCTAAATATCATTCTTAAAAAAAATTACATTTTTGTAACATGATGTCATTTAACTCCGGAGTAGTACAGTTTTCTATTTTTTTTTTTTTTTTTTTTTTGAATGTTAATGCAACGTTAAGCACTAAATAAAATTTAAAGCAATAGACACAGGCTAGAATAATGTCAATTTTCTTTTGTGGTAGTTATCAAGAAGAATTTTCAGTAATTCCTTTAAGGCTATATAACGGTTAGACAAAGTTCGATAACATAACTCCAATAAGTAACTTTCAGCAAATCTTTGAAATTTTGATGAATTTAATGCAACTGGTCTATATTGCTTTAATTTTTACTGATGTTTTACATTTGTAATGTAAGTTTTTTACATTGTAATGTTTTACATCGTAATGTTTTAATAATTTGACCTTATCGTTGCAAGAAATTTATTTTATTATTAATAATTAATAAAGCGTATCATTAAAATTGCTACTATAATCCTGCAAATAAAAAAACAAACAAACATTTTACATACAAATCTCTTAAGCATTGTTCAAATCACAAAAAATAATAATGAAACCGATAATAGTTGACTTTGGGCCTTTTTAGATTATATAGATACTTCTTTCAAAGGATTGACTTAAAAGGATATATAAGTTAAAAGACGTATAATCGTAATTAAAATTAATAATAAAAATTTTGTTACTATAAATTTAATTGCAATAAAGCAAAATGTGTGTTCAAATGCTAATTAATATATATATATATATTTTTTTTTAAGTAGTATCGTTAGATTAGGTAAAGTGGGTATACTTTAAAAATATTGCTGTATGTTTAAATTACTACTACAGGCAACATTAAAACTGCCAATTTTTTAACCAAAATTGTTGTTCCGCGCGTACAACAAGTGTCATGTTTTGTTATTCCGAACTTCTCTTTTCCTCTTTTTAACATAGAAATTTTAAAATAATAAAAACCAGTGAAGAACCACATAAAATTCCGAAACTACAGAAAGCCACGTAAAATTCCGAATGAGTATTTTAAGATTTAAGTTTCATTCCGGTACTTCCTGTCTACTAGCTTTTCTAGAGTCAGCCGTTGGTAGGGTGATGGAAATCATGAAATCAGCGAACAGTAAATGAGTATAAATTTATGTCACACTTAAACATATAATCTCATGAACTTTCAATTATATTAAATAAAGATTCTACGAAAGTTTTTCTGGGAAAGCATTGAACTTTAAGTAAGTGATCATTTTTTAGTACGACAGGACTATTTCTTTTAGACTGCGATTTTGAGTTGTCACTATTTATTGAATTGACCACCTTGAATGAACGTGCAAGCATTTTTGCTTTTATTTAAAATATATAAAGCTGAAAGTTTGTCATTATATTAAGTCGTTGCAAAAGTTCGTGCGGATGCGGATCATTTTATTGCCTCCAAAGACGAGAGCTTCTATCGCCGTGGTATACATTTGTTACCCGAAAAATGGGCAAAGGTTGTAGAAAGTAATGGAGAGTATTTTGATTAAAAATTGTCATTTGATTTGATGTATTTTTATAAAATAAAGCAATAAAAAACCGCACGAACTTTTGCAATGACCTAATATATACGTCCGGATATTATCAAATATTGGTATACTTATTAATAAGGACAAAACTTATCTAACGCTGTATTTTTCAGTTCAATCGGATAACTGATTAGAAAAATATTAAATAAAAACCCCATTTTAACTATAAAATTATTTAAAAGAAAAAAAAAATAATAATAAATGAGGCCAAAAGTAAATAAACAAATAAGTGAATACATTTCTTTTCATGTCAAAAAAAGTAAATAAATAAATAAAATATGCAAAAATATTTTTTTTTTAATAATTAAAATAAAATTGAGAAAACTCTTGCAAAAGAAATAGAATAGAATCATTACTTTGCGAAATTTGAAATTTGACACCGTAGTAACTCGGATATTTCTCGTCAAGGTCTTTATTTACACAACTGCAATAGCCATTTTAATTGATATCTGAAATAACAATAAAAATTTAAAAGTCTACATTGGTACATTGGTCTCTCACTGTGGGTCCCAAACCGCGTGGTTATAGGGATCTTTGTTCCCACAGGAGAAAAAAAATCTGTCTACGGTCCGGCTAAACCGTGTTTGAGACAAGCTCGGAACACAGTTAGGTCAGAAGACTGTAGTTTAATTTATAAATAGGACATATATAGAAAATTGTACTTAAGATTGTTTTCAGGAAAGCTTGAAAAAAGAAATAAAATAACAATAACAGTAATAATAATAATAATAATAATAATGACAATTAGACAAATTACACTTCATTAATAGAGAAAAGTAATTGAACGGATATAGTTTTAGAATTTATGTTTAATAAATGAGTAATGTTCGTTTAAGTTATTATAAATATGTTTTAACTGGATATCTATAATTATCTGAATTTAATAATATTGCTTTTAAGTTTTGTCTTATTGTTTCATTACTATTAAATTTAAAATTGTTTTTAATGAATGAAAATTTTTCGAATATATAATGAAAAGGGCTACCTAATTCTTTTACATTTACAAAGTGCGTTTGGTAGTTTATTGATTTTAAAGAGGAAATTGGGGAAACTGCCATGTCCTGAGATAAAATATGCAGATATTTAAAAGTCTACAAAGGGCTCCTAATTTAAAGCTATACCAAAGACATTTTAAGAAATGAAGATAGTAACCGATGCTAAGGTGTGATTCCCAGCTACTGCTTGTCTTTATATGAAATGATAGATTAAAATAAGTCCTATCGTACTAAATAAAATTATGTTTTATACGGCATATCATATATATTACACAAAAGTCAAAAACAGGTTTAGGGGAGTTTATTTATTTTACTATGTAATAATTTTGCAACAGATTTGTGAAGATGCATGGAATTTTAAATAAATGATTAAATAATAATAATAATAATAATGACTATTATTTACTTGCCGAACATCTTTTTGAACTAAATATTTATGAATAAAGTTTTTTTTGTCCCAATCGACATTCTGAACGAAATATTTAAATTGAAACTAAGATGACAGCGAGAAGCAGCTTAGTAGTAAATCAACGTTAGTTAGTCTGTAGCCTCTTGAATTGTTAATTAAATGGGGTGTTACTTTTACAGCAGACTTTACAGGTATTACTTAGAATAACAGTATAAATATTATTTTTAATACTTATGTATTCAATAATCATGGATCAATTAGTACTGAAATTAAGTGGTATTGTATGATTTGGAAAATCTCAAGTAATTTAGTTTCAAAGAAGAAACGTATTTCATGAAGCTTAACACGTTCACAGAGGCGTGGTACACCGGTGGTTCACAGCAAAAGTATCCGAGCACTAGCAGTAATCCTTGTCTAAAAAAAGTACACTTAATACTGCTTTGTTAAATAAATCCTTGTCGAATCATGATCTTAGTCAGTCTAAGAACATGATTCGACGAGGATTTATTGAACAAAACAGTTTTAAATATACTTTTTTGATATCGGAATTATTGGCTAGTGCTCGGATACTTTTGAGAAGAATGCGCCGTCGTGAACGTGTTAATTACCAAATAAAACTGGTCACATTGTAAATTTCCTATGCTGAAAAAAATGTGTATTACTATACCGTTGTCTCAAAACATTGGTGAAATGTTACAAAAATATAGTGGACTGCAAGGATATTTTCAGGTAAATGTCACACAAAAGATGAAAAATTGCTTAATATTACGCCGAAATCTGTGTTACATTATACCATTTGTGTAACTTTATATCAAAAGTTCGAGGAAACTACACTGTCTCAAATTTTATGTAACGTAACGCATTTTTTACAATGGAATTTATTGTTGTAACGTTACACATTTTTTACAATGTGATATTTCTTTTCCTTTTGTTGTAAAGTTACATTTGTGTATGTTAAATATTAAAGAGAAAAAAAAAATCATAATTATGTTACATTATTTCCCTTCTCCACATTTATAAAAATCAAGCATTTCGACGATTAAACATTAAAATAACTGTTTCAAGGGAAAAGTAACATAACATACATGATTTAGATTACATTGTAGTAACTTTGATTTCCATAATTTCTAATATGCTTATTAATCATATTTTCTAC
The DNA here is from genome assembly GCA_963930645.1 of Salticus scenicus. Taxonomy (NCBI): domain Eukaryota; kingdom Metazoa; phylum Arthropoda; class Arachnida; order Araneae; family Salticidae; genus Salticus; species Salticus scenicus. The sequence continues at coordinate 194,040,604 of OZ005655.1, read as the reverse complement.
GAAGTAATCAATCTACCAATCCATGATTTCTATCAAAATAAATTAGCGCTTATGTTAAAATCCTAAAAAAAAAAAAAAAAAAAAAAAATAACAGTAATAAAAATAAAGATGTTTTTAAAAGATGAATTTAAGTACGTAGAGCATTAAACAATAGTGAGTCGAGACATTAAATTTAACTAAATTAATTAACATCAACATTGATTCTTTATTACATAAATTTAACTGCAATACATAAATTTAATAAACAATATTGATATGATGTTTCTGAAAGAATAAAATTGAAATATTTGTTGTTATTCACAATATTCCACAATTCCTGTAATAGGTTGGGACGTCTTACCTTAACATAATATTTGTTATTATTATTATTATTGAAATCTCTTAAACTTGATTTTAAACTAAATAAGTCGTTTAAAATTTTAGCACATATGTTAAACGTAATTGCAATTCCCTTTGCCATTTTTGACTAATTATATAGAAAGAAGATTGCTTGCCAGAGGGCATGTAATTAGTGGGTCTGCAGATCAGGAGCCTCGACGTCTTATTTGCATCACACATTACTCAACAGACCATTTTTATTTATTCCTTATTATATAAAATATTTATATTGATTCGATTGACTTCCTACATAAACAGAAACATTTCTGAGGGGGGCTGCCACCTCCCTCAACCTCCCGCACATTCTCTCTTTCTATAACTATCTGTATATATAAATATATATATGTGTTCCTATTTACTGATAGTCTTGTAGTAATTCCCTGTAACTCCTTAATACTTGTACCAAAATTCATGCAAAATGATTACATAACATACCGGAATTATTTTGTGTAACCCTGTAAACTAATTACCAATTCTATGACCACACTTTTCCACAGAAAAACAAGGTTTTAAAATTCTAATAAAATTTCATTATATTTAATTGGGTGTAAACATGTTAAAATACACTTTTAAGAAATACCAGCTATGGACCGTAATAGTACGAAATTCTTTTATGTATCCAGAAAAGGGAGCCACAATAATTATATACACTAAAAAAGAATAAACCTATTTAATTAATTATAACTCATTAAGATTTCAAACTAATTTGACATCATTTGGATGGCTACTGAATGCCATCCGAATTGTTTTGTGTGGTCCCGTAAATAAATCATTTAGTCTATACATGTCCCTTTTTTTAGAGTAAACATGCTATTATACATAGTTATAATGTATGATAATTCCATTATGTTCAATGCAGTATAAGCGTTTTAAAATGCGCATAAATAAAAAATTGTCTATAGGCAATAATGCCATGAACTTCTTTTGTGTGTCTCTGTAAACGAACCATAAACATTGTATACATCAGTAAAAACGATTCAACTTAATCTACGTTTTATGAATAATAGTTCGAAATTTGACATAATTTGGATGATTGTGTGATATTGTCGGAAAACTTTTGTAAAGTCCTGTACATTAATTAGGAAGCCAAAGAGCACATATTTTCTGTAGAAAACATAGGTTTAAGCATCTCAGTAATGTACGCTATTTTTTTTTTTTTTTCATTTCATTTTATTTTATTTATTTATTTATTTATTTATTTATTTTTAGTTGTAAAGTAATGATGTTAAAATGCGTTTAAACGAAATTCATCTGAATTGCCGTAATGATAAGAATTTTGGTGTGTCCCTGTACACAATGCATGAACAATATAGACATAAAAAATATATGCAGCTATTTCTATATAGAGCCTGAACGTGTGTGCCAATTTGAAAATCAATGGGAGGGATTCTGCGTCCGGTATTGCGGTACATACAAATTCTGTCCGTAGGCTGTAATGATAAGAAAATTTTTGGTGTGTGCCTTTACATGAACTACAAAAGGAATGCAGCCCCAAATCTATGAGATAATTCCGTGGAGCTTATGAATATTTGTACCAAATTGCAAGTCAGTAGCTTTATTTTGCGGCCGCTATCGCGGTACGTACAAGTTCTTCCCATAGGCCGTAATGATAAAAGAAAAAAAAACTTCGACGTGTCCCTGTACACGAACAAATGGAATGAACACCCAAAACTATACAGATAATTCCGTGGGGCTCATGAATATGTGTACTAAATTGCAAGCCAATAGCGTGATTTTTGCGGCCGCTATCGCGCGACAAACAAACAGACATACAACTGGAACCCAAAATATTTTTGAGTTTCAACAAGGAGGCCTCCACTGCTGTTCGGCAATTATTGTATATTAATCTCTAGCGATTAAAATATTCAGAGTACATTTATAAAACTTTTAATTTATGTTTGGTTGTAAGGTACGTAAACTTATTCATCGTTCCTAAGCTTTATTTTAAATTAACTTGTACAATTATAAATTTAAGATCTTTGTTAAAAAATGCCAAACAAAATTATAACAAGAAAAATAACATTTAATCCATAATAATACGTAATTAACCTTTAATTTATCTACACCTAATTTATTTATGAGGTGAGAATTAATTGCTTGCAATATAAATTCGATAAACCCAAACATTTATTTGAAACTAGACTTATATCTTAGATTTATCGAACATTCTGTCTCAAAAACCCACCCCCCCTTAATCGCAAAAACGTTTGTGGACATAAAAATAAATAACTTTCCCTTCATTTTATTTTGTTTGAAGTACTTAATCGTTATGGCATCTCCCAGCCTTTCTAAACAAAAAAAAAAAAAAAAAAAAAAAAAAAGGCAAAAATGGCAATAATAAGAACCTACCTTAGAAATATAGATCTATAGCAAAAGCAAATGTGGAAAAAAAAATTAGGGGAAAGAGGGGATCTTCGAATGATTTCTCCTCTCCACCCCCACCCCCCTTTCCTTAGAATACTTTTACTTCCTTAGTTTTTCTACAATTCGTGCTTGACTTTATCTGGCATATCTGCTCACTAACGGCTTTGAGTAAGAAGAGGAATTCCAATAACAAAAGAGGTCCAATTGATAGAGGAAATATATGGCGGGCAATAGCAAAGGCGCGTAAAAACGCTCCGATGTACAAAATTGAACTATAAAACACTACAGTCACACTTCCCCCCTTATTTCGAATTACTTTCGTCCCCCCCTGAAGTAATGTTTCTTCCCCCGTCTGCAGAGCATATTCAAACTTCTATTAGAAACGACAGTGTTCAGTTATTTTTGCAGAGTAATTTTTTTTTCTCCGTCAGTCTAACAAATGTATTGTTTCCATTACCTTATCAGAGATGCTTATATATTAGCTTCAACTGTAACGTCTTATTTAAAAGAGTTTTCAGAAGTGATAGAGTGAAAGAAGTATCAGAAACGTAGGCATATGCAATGCAGGCATTGATTATCATTCAGATATAAATATTGAGTTTTGTTTTATTTGCATAATAACTAATGAAAAGATGATAATTTTTAAATTTTAGTATTTAAATTTGTCGTCGTAAATATGATAACAAATTATACAATATTTCAAAATTAATGTGAATGTCAATTCCCATAAAATTATGTATAAGTCTTTATACAGTAGTTATCATTTCATAACCGCATTAAAAGTTTTATAACTAATAAACATTAGTTATTAATCGTGTATGTAATAAGAGGCTATGAGATTGTTACATATTAATATTTTTAAATAAAACAATTGTTAGATTTTGTCTAATTTTTAATGAATCTTTTTCTGTTCGGTTGGCAAGAAAGTACCCCCGGTTTCTACAAATAGATAGCATTATGTTTGTTTTGTTATTTTTCTGTCAATGTTATATTAATACAATGTTATATTAATACAACAATGTTATGTTATTATTTATAAATAGAGAGAAAGAGAGATTTTTTTTTATTATTATTATTCGTGAGAGATTACAAGATTTTAAATGTATGACACACAAGAACTAACATCCCATAAAATACCACAGATTCATTAAGAAGCGCGATATTTGGGTTCCGTAGGAATTAAAAAAAAATAACACAGAAAATCAAAATTTGTTATATCCATTTAAAACGTAATGCAATCGACCATTTTTTTTTTTTTTTTTAATGAATTATCACTACTGATGAAAAAATGCATCGCAATAAGATTAATTGAAAACTTTCATAGCCCGAGCGTGAGGAACCATCACAAATTATATTAAAATCTGAATTGCACCAAAAAAGATCTTGCTGTCAAATTATTGGGACTTTAAAAATTTTGTGCATTTTGAGCTGCTTCCAAGCAAATAAACGATCATCTCAGACGTTTCCTGCCAATAATTTATGACATTTGATGAAGTAATAAAAGAGAAAGGACTAGAAATCGCATATCACAGAGGAATCGTGTTTCAGCATGACAAAATATGTTTAACGATTACGATATGTAAAAAATTATTGAACTTTATTTGGGAAGTGATGTTGCATCCTCCATACAGTTCTAATTTTGCACTATGGGATTATTTTTTATTTCAAATTTTATAAAACTTTTTAAACGGTAAAAAAAGTTTGGTAATAACGATTACTTCAAATTTTACATGGTTGAGTTGATTGCTGATAAGGATGAAGGGTTCTATGAGCGAAGGTTCATAAAATTACTAGAAAGGTAACAAAAGCTCATTGAGCAGAATGGAAGATATTTGACTGATTACGGCTCATTTTTCGGTATAAAAAATTAAGTTTTATTTTATACTAAAATTTACTTTCTTGCGACTCCCCAATAACAAGATTGCATTAAATCATATTTGCATTACAGCGAATTATAGAAGAAATGGCAGTTTTGTTCAATATTTCTTCTGACATAAATAAAAAATAATGTATCAGGTAAACATAAGATGATAGTATTTAAACATAAAAACTCTTTCAAGCACCTTAAAAGTAATGTAAGCACTACCAGTTTTGACAGGGAGTGACCCTTTTTTTTTAGGTGCAAAAAAAAAAAAAAAAAAAAAAAAACATGTTACTACCTAGATGGCAAAAGTAAGACTGTCCTGTTTCGCTGATTTTTTTTTTTTTTTTTTTTTTTTTTTTTTTTCATTAGTTATTTATTTTATTTTATTTTTTTAATATTTGGCTTAAATGTACAGTTTTATGAATTAAACAAATTAAGACATAAATGAACGTTTCGTCAAAAAATTTAATTTACTAACTCACATAAGTTATATCTGATAAAAATTGTTAATCGGACAATATATGCATGACAATTATTCAAAACGAATTAATATAATTTTGTGTGTTGAAAAAACAACGCATCGAAAACGTATTTCTAAATTAATAATAAATTTAAAAAATTGTATGTAACCACTATAAATTCTAAAAAGCATTGATAAGTAAATATGAACGAAATATAATTAACAGTGGCTACACGCATTTTTTTTTATTATTATTTATTATCGTTAACACCAGTCCTTCGACACATATTTTACTGAATGAATCTAAACTATTGCTAATATGTGTAAGTATTCTTTGAAATTTTCGGAAAAGTAACTAGAATAGACGAAATTATGAAAGTTATGCAGAAATTTTTCTTATAAAGGAAAAATTGATTTAATCTCAAACACACGAAATCAGATTTCTTTTCCTTGATGAGTAATACAAACATACAGACATGTGAAAATTTTTAGAGCAATCGCGATATTTAATTATTTGCTTTTACTATTACGTTCTTCTATATTCAATAAAAGAAAGTATTGAATTGCTAAAAAATTTAGACTTCCGATTTTTGGAGAAATTTTACGCTTTGTGACGTTTAAAAAATTATTTGATCATTGTTGCAAGTGTCTGTCTGTCCATCTGTCTGTATGTCGATAAGTGTGTGTATGTGTGCGTGGCAAAACAATAGTGGCGAGTATATTTCAGGAATTACTGCACATGATTTTATATAAAGCTCTACGTAGTTGCAACTTAACTTAAATTAGTGTCATTCAATTTTTGGTGTAAATTGCTTATAAGGTGGCGCTGCTAAACTGCGATTTCTTCGATACAAGGAAGGGCTATTTCTCATGTTCTACTATGTATAATCGAACTAAATTTTATATATGAAAGGTCCATTATAAGAAAAATTATGTTTATTCAATATGAATGTATAGTAGCTGATAGGTGGCGCTGCTATGTAAGATTTTTTCCCTGAACAGGAAAGTTATATCTCAGATTCTAGTGTATATACTTGCGCAGAATTTGGCATAGTTTTGTTAGATAAATCCTTGTCGAAAACCTGTTCTTAGTCAGTCTAAGAACATGATTCGACAAGGATTTATTTAACAAAACAGTATTAACTCTACTTTTTTTTTATATAGGAATTTTTGCTAGTGTTCGGATACTTTTATTACCGACTGTACGTCATTTAAAAATAGAATATCTTGCTATAAAAATAATCGTGATAATACCTCAAAATAAATAGGTAGTAAATATTTATAGAAAATGATACTGTCATGTAACCAAAAGCCTTATTATTCAGTAGTCTAAAAAACATTATTGAACTTTCTTGACTAAATATGGTATATTTTGTTCTATAAAACAACCTCCGTTGTATGGATAAGTGTATATTTAGAATGAATTTCGAATTTTGACGTTTTATGGAAAATCTAAAGAAATACTTCAGGGGAATTCTTTTCATATTTCATGGATGTAAAGAGCATGTTACACCATATACACTTAAACGAAGATTTTGTTTCGAAGACAAAAAGGAAACAAGTAACAATATAAAGAAAAATTATATTTAGGATTACCTTGTAAATAATTATGCTTGCAATGCATTGTAGCTGGACCATGTGATTATCAGTTTTTTTTTTTTTTTTTTCCTTGTTTTCCTCTTTTACCTAAGTAGCACGTATGTTCAATGTGACATAAAGAGTTTTTCCTTAATAATAATAATAATAATAATAATAATATAAAAATGTACATTTTTTTATATTATGCAAGATAATTAACCCAAAGCAATTCTCTTTTCAAAAAACTTGACGTACTATATTCGATAATATGTGTTGCAATCAGAATATAAAAATATAAATATTTCATGATTTATTATCCCTTTTATCTTTAACTGCCCATGCTCAAGCATTAACACTTTTTAAAATTTATTTTATGTTATGTTATGTCATTTATTTATTTATTGCACTTTGTGTTACCTAAATTTATCAAGCTATTTTTACAAACCCCAAGGAAATATCAAGATAATTTAAAATTTGTTTTCGATATATGAATTAAAATTCAAGCCATTTCAAATACATAAAGCAAAACTACAATGAATCATACGCAAAATTTTATTTTAATTCAGTTAACGGCAATATATTGTAATCTGATTGAAAATAAATACGGATAAAATTTCTTTTTTCTTTTTCTTTTTTTTTTTTTTTTTTTTTTTTTTTTTATGAATATGTTTTTATTGTTTTTAAGCCTCACTTTTAACAGTGCACTTAATTTATACAACTTATCATTATTTTCATTTTTAATCCATAAATTCCTATTTCTCATTCGTTTGTAGAATAAGCCGTTCTTCATCAAAATTTATATCTCATTCTTTATTAAGTTTCATAATTTTATTGTATGTTTAGCAAGAATGCTATAATTTTTTTTTTAATTAAAATTTCTTTTTATGCGCATAAAATGCTCAGATAGTGCTATATTTAATTACATTCTTTTTAATCAAAAGATCCCACTGAATCGGCAGATACATTTATCTAATTGCAATGATTACGATTCGATATATGAACAAATTAATGAATACGTGAACTCATTAGAGAAGTAATAAAAAGAAATAATGATTCCTCCTTTTTCTCAGTTGAAATCGTACTTAGATAAACAACCACCAATAACCATTTGAACGCATCAGTGTTAAAATTTTTGAACAAGATAGACCCATTCTACCTACCCTTACCTGAAACACAAAGGACATATAAAATACACGCTTGCCATTACCGCCATTTTTCACTCACCAATTCTTACGCCACATTCCAAGCAGCCATCAAAGCTAGTTTTTGTGTTTAATGTTTCCCTGCATGCCTTCACACGCATACATTACAAGAAAGCAATGCTAAAAAAATCATAGGGGAGCCCTAGGAGTGCAAAGTGGGACTAAAGCCGACGGCCTTAAATGTGATGCAGGGGCCAAAAAGCTTAACGTAATCTCCATGTATGCAAGGCTGGAGTGCGGATCAATGTTGGAATACTTTTTGGCTGGCCGTAAATCAAGGGTGGGGTTGTCTTATGAGCCCCACAGGCCTCGTCTCTCTATGTCTGTAAAAGCAAGAGGTTCGGGTACGATGGATTGTGATAATCCATTCATAACTCATGCTTAAGAATTCGATATGGAGTTTACTTTTAATAAAACTTTTGGCTTCTTATGATAAACAATGATCGACATTCGTAATTTTGACAAGTAATATTCAATGAATGGCAGTCAATAATGACCATAATAAAAGTTTTAATTAATTTGACAAGCCGATATGTCGTGATGGGAGTTGAACTTCCAAAGTAATTAAAAAGGGATACGACATAGGGATTATTTATTAATAATTCAAATTTAATAAATCGGTGGGTATTTTAATTTAACTAAAATTTCAAGCATCTTAGGATAAATAAGGATTGGTCTACGAAATTTTGTAGTTTCAGCTTGGATTGTTGATACTTTGGCAATTATCATCTCCCTATTTCTTTTTTTTTTTTTTTTTTTTTTTTTTTTACGGTATCATAATATGGAGAATTACCTTACGCACTGTAAAATTAATTAAAATAGATTAGACACATTTTGATACTATATTCATAATTCCAACTTCAAAGACATAATTGTTAACTTTTTATATATTTTTTTCAATTTTTATTTGTTAAACAATCATCACTTTCAAAAATTTTCAGTTGATAATTAACAAATAATTCTTGTCAGTATATATATAATCATAGATTAAAAATTATTCATAAAAATTATATGAGATTTCTTATAATGATGTCTAGCAGCAAAGAAAATACAGTTTGATTGAAAGATTTATTAAATGATTAATATCTGAGAATGCGATAAGAAAATTATTTTAGCGTTAGAATTATTTGACGATAAGAATTTTGGCGTTTGATGATGAACATCATAATTTTTCAATTCACATCTTGAGCAATTACATTTAATAAGTTTTTGTTGTACCTTTTTATTTAAAAAGAAATTATTTTGTGTTCTTTAAAGAAGTCAGTAAAAACGAGATTTCATACAAATCCTGTACCTGTCAATGAGAAATATTTGGTGCCAAGTTAATATTAACGAAAATTCAACTTCACACCACTATTTAAAAATACTAATATTCATCTTATTTAATCGTAGGCAATTATTACAAAGTAATATTATTAAATAATTCTGGTGTGAGAATTACAGAAATTTCTTATCATCTTGGCATCTCTGTGTATTTCGCTATATAAGTAATTAAAATTATCATTAATATTATTATCAACAGAGTTTTTTAAAAAGTTACGTGAAACAAAACATCTTACGTTAATATTGTTCAAATTCTATAATATAATCTTCAAAAACTCATGTCGCACATTCAACACAACTTTTATTAAATATAACCTTCAGGGTGTACGTTTTATTATTTTCCTATTTATTTATATATTTGTAATATAATAACATCACATCCAATTCAGAATTAGAATTCTACGTCAAAAATTTTCAGGCAAAATATTACCTAGCGCTACTTTTCTATTCATTTTAATACTTATAAAAAGAAATTGCTAACTACAGTCGGTAACAAAAGTATCCGAACACTAGCAAAAATTCCTATGTAAAAAAAAGTAGAGTTAATACTATTTTGTTAAATAAATCCTTGTCGAATCATGTTCTTAGTCAGCCTACGAACATAATTCGACAAGGATTTTATAGTTTTTTTTTTTTTTTTTTTTTTTTTTTTTTTTTAATTAGGGACACAAAGGAAAGTTATGTATCATTATGGTCTATGGGTCCAAATTTTTTAAAGTGCTATAGCGTCTAAATTCCTTACTCATCTGAGCTGAAAATTTATACACATGTTATGAGCCACCGTCGCACGAACTGCAGAAATTTTGGTTAATCTAGCGCTTTTAATTCTGTTACAGGGACACAAAGAAAAATTCTTTATCTTATTGTCTATATGGGTTCAATTTTTTAAAACTGCGAGAGGGTTTATGTGCCTTATTCGATTAAGCTGCAAATTTATGCACATAGCATTGCACGAAGTGCATAAATTTTAATGAATCTTACATGTATAGTTTATTTTATTTTATTTTTCTAACAGGGACACAACGAAAAATTATTTATCATTATGCCGTATGGGCTAAAGTTAGTGCGGTAACGTCTAAACGCCATATCGGATTGGATTCAAAATATATGCACATTGTATATATCACCCTCACACTAACTACATAAATTTAAAACTATGTAGCACTTATAGTTTTTTTTTTTTTTTTTTTTTTCTTAAGAACACACACACACACAATGAGAACAAAAATATACCGCTTTCATCTAGAACGAATAGGTGGTCCTTTTCTAAATTCCTGAACTAGAAATATAGATTTCCGAGCTATGAGTATAAGACACGCCAATACACTGAGAAAAGATTCTATAACTGACATCTACAATCTAAATTGTGGCTCTAGAAAAAATAGTTCCATGTCATCTTTATAAATTTCGTATAAAATATTTTCTAGTCCCCTTCGAAAGCGAATTCTAGAGACCTCTATTAGAATTCTTGAGCGTTTGCCTATACTATCACGGACAAACCAATTTGAAAACATCTCCAAATAAATGTGAATACAAGAGGCGGATTTCAGCAGCTATAATCTTGGTTTATGACCCAATTCTAGAAAATCAAGCGAGAATTTCTCGTAATACGAAAGATTCAGAATCTGTAGAATATTGTTTCATGATCTAGAAATGTGTAGATTAGAATTCCTCGACAATTTCATCTATTCAGTTTATTGGCGTGCCTTATGCGCATAGCTCGGAAATTACCATTTATTCATTCTAGATGAAGGCGGTATGTTTCTTTTTCTTAGTGAAAAAAAAAAAAAAATAAATAAATAAATAACATTGTGCGTTATGGGCTCAAATTACTTAAAATGTGATTATGTCTAAACGTCTTATCCGATTCATCTGAAAATTTATGTACAAGTTACAGGTCATCGTCGCATGAACTGTATAAGTCTAGCTCTTATAGATTTTTACAGGGACAATATGAAACTTTCCTTGTCAACATGATCTATAGGCTCAAATTATTTGAAGGACAATATTGTTAATGTAAACAACATACTACAAAAATAAAAATTCCCAAATACCGTATTACAATTTTCTCTTTTGTTTATTTAAAGACGTCGCTTAAGTGAATATATTTATAAAACCATTAAATATTTAATTTTCGAAAAATAGAGTGGAGTCACTCCAGGTTTTTATTTATTTAATTATTTTTAAACCTGTATCGTTTTTGCATTTTATTATCCACGTTTGTAATGATCGATAGACGGCGCTTTGTGAACACTGCAGTTGTTAGTAAACATAGCCACGTGTGTTCCATTAGTGTTCCTTTGTTATTCTACTTAATATTCGTACTATAATTTCTCCGCCATTACATTATGGAAAATTGATTGCTTTTGTAAAAAATACTTCAGTTTATTCAAAGTTCGATCGGAAGTAGATTTTTAACTGAAGTTGAACAAATATTAATTTCAAATCATCTGATTAATTCTTTACTTCCATTAGCCGAAGCAACTGAAATTTTAAATTTGTCATTTGGAAATAAATGGAAGCTCAATTCTGGATTTCTTGATCCTTTGGAGTTACACTGTGGCACACAAAAGTATGTGTTATCTTTTTTACCGTATTTATTCATTTTTATTCAATAAATATATGTGAAACTAAATATCGGCAAGCAATGGCGGCTGTATGGAATTCGAATTAAACCATGTTTATTGTAATTTCACCTTAGCCCACCAGAGGGCGAGCATTTCATTACAATCGCGGATTCCAATTTCGTGGAAGGCTAGTTATATATTTTTACCATTCAAAGTTTCGACGTTCTTCTGGTGACCATGAGCCTATTCAATGTTTAAAATAAGCATTTTAATGTAGTGTTTATAATTCTTTTAATAGGTACCTTGAATATTATGTTTATGTAGTGCAAAGGTTAAACAGGTTGTTCCATCAAGTTTCTATAATCTCTGCACAGATAGATTAATCTTTTTCAATACATAAAAAATGCCCAAAGAAATGGACACCCTTCTGGGAAGTTCAGTTCTCGAAAAAAAAAATATATATATATATACAAAATAAGAGTATGATGTTATTTGCATTACAATAAAAAAATATACATAAACATTGGAATTTGAATTTGTTTATATAGGAAAATGTTCAAAATTTAAAATGCGCAAATTGAAGCATGTATGCGGCTGACGTCCCCCAAAGTTCTTCAAACATTTTGACTAGCAACTAAGTCACTTTTTGTATTAACTAGGGCTTGATATTTAATGAGCTCCATGTAGAAATCCAAAAGTGTTAGATCTGATGATTTTGGTAGCCATAAAATGTGACCCCTCCCCTTTCTCCATCAAAAACTATGGCCTCATAAATACCATTAATGGCTATTGTTAACTTTTTCAACCTTTTTTGCTAATACATAACATGTTCAGCTGCCGATAAGCAGTCTTGTATTTATGCAGTAATCTGCAGTTTCTTTTATACTTTAACTTTCTTTTAAACATCATTTTCTACTGAACATAATTTCCGTAAGTTTTATTACTTCCTGTAATGTAACATGTTTGAAAACGTTTTCACACATTTATGTTTATCCGTGTTTACAAATGATCATTCATGTTTTAATGGACAGATAGCGAAAAGATTTTACGTTATATTAACCTCTTGATATTTTTTTTCTCTGTCTTTCTAATAATTTATCTGCTGTAAACATTTTTTTTCTGCCTATCTGACTGTAAGAATATTTTGTTTTTGTCAATAATTTTATTTGTATTATTATCTTTGTTTTATGTGGTTAATTAAAAGTTTTTTATGATTTTGTTTTATAAAATAATGTCATATTTTCTTTCATTTTTACTTTCCGAACACTATAGTGAGGAAAGTATTGTAATCATGTCAAAAATTCGAATTCGAGATTTTGATGTTTCTATACGTTTCGAGGTCCAAAGAGTCCGTTTTCACTATTTTTACAATGATGTATGTATGTGTGTGTGTATGTATGTGTGTATGTATGTGTGTATGTATGTGTGTATGTCTGTGAGTGAACACGCTAGCGTCTAAACGCTTTGTTCGAATAAGCTGAAAGTTGGTACGTATATTGTAAGTCACCATAGTACGAACCCTATAGATTTTGGTGAATCTAGCACTTATAGTTTTTTTTACAGGGACACAAAGAAAAATTCTTATCATTATGGCCAAGGGACCAAAATCTTAAAAGTGCGATAGCATCTAAACGCCTTATTCAATTGAGCAAAAACTTTATACACATATTATAGGTCACAGATACTCAATCTGTATAGATTTTGGAGAATCTAGCACTTATAGTGTTTTTACAGGGACACAAAGAAAAATTCTTTGCCAAATTTTTAAAAGTGTGATAGCGTCTAAATGCCTTATTAATCTCAGCAAAGAATTTGTACACATGTTATAGGTCACATTTGAACCAACTGTATAGATTTTGGTGAATCTAGCACTTACAGTTTTTTTACAGGGACACAAAGAAAAATTCTTTATCTTTATGGCCTATGAAACCAGCGATAGCATCTAAACGCCTTATTCAATTGAGCTGAAAATTTGTATGAATATTATAAATCACTGTCGCACTAACTATAAGCATTTTGGTGAATCTAGCATTTATAGATTTTTACAGGGATATAACGAAAAATTCTTTATCATTATGATCTAAGGGCTCAAAGTTCAGTAGCGTTAAATAAAACCTCGTGTGATATATGGAGAAAAATACTCAAACACTCTGTTATGGTTTTCTCTTTTTTGTTTGTTTAGCAACTCCTGTTTCTTTATTTTATCTACAAAACTGTTAGTTACTCAATGTTCGGAAAGTCGAGTGGAGTCACTCCAGATTTTTTTAAACTATAGTAATATTTGTTTTAGGAACTTCTTTAGGTTTGTTTGTGTATTCATTTTACTATTAGATGTATTTTAATTAAATAGAATTTAATAGAAATTTTTATTAGAGATTTATAAGTTTCTTATATATATAATAAAATTCAATATAAAATCTTTACATGATTCGAATTTTCGATTGAATAGTAAAAAAAAAAAAAAAAAAAAAAAAAAAGGCAGATTTGATTTTTCTAGAATACGTTATAAAACTCCTTATGTATGTGGCATATGTTTAAAAGGGTTTCAAAATTATGTTTATAGATATTCCAGATCATTCTTTTAGTTATAATTAAAATATGTTATAGAACATAATGTAGTCTTAATAATGTTTCTATGGTTCAAGGTCAGTTCCTCTCACATTTTCTCTTTACTCTTAACTATTTCCAAATCTTCAGATGTAACAATGCTTTAAATTAAATACTTTTATTATTTAAAAAGTTTTATTTTAGCGAAAAACATTTTCTGGCCCGACAACTCCGGAACTACGTGAAGAATAGAATATTTTAAAACTATTTATAGATGTCTAAAAGAAAATCCTCTTCCAATTCTTGATGCAAATATTCTCAAAGAAGACTCTCATATACTTATGTGATTTATTTACATATACGCTACTCTGATTTTTTTCGATCAAGCAGATTTGAAATCACGAGGGGAATGAGGATTGACTGAGCTGACAAATTTAAATTCTGAAATGGAAATAACTAAACGTAGAATCTGCTACAAACGAAAGAATCGGAATTCGCCTTTGGAATTTCTTTCCTTCTATAATGATGCCATTAACTTGAAAAGGAGAAATAGTATTTTATAGAATGATTGAAATTTAAAAGAACTTCACGATGTAATGTATACAGTAAACAGCTCTTTTCAACTTTAGATCAAACGAGAGATTTTCTACTATATCAAATAATGTAGTTTATTTTTAAAGTTTTTTTAATGTAAATTAACATAAAATAGTTTTTCATTATGATTACGAATTAAAAATGTTTTACCATTATTCCATTAACTTTAAAAGGCGAAATAGTATTGAAATATAAAAGAAATCCCGATAGTAAACAGCTCTTTTCAACTTTAGACCAAACGTGAGATTTTATACTCTAAGAGACAGTGTAGTTTATTTTCCAAAACTATTAAATGTAAATAAATAAATATAAAATACTTTTTTTTAATTATCATTAGGAACTGAAAATATTTTACCATGATTCCATTAACTTTGAAAGGCGAAATAGTATTGACAGTTAAAGAAATCAACGATGTAATGTATATAATAAACAGCGATTTTTAACTTTAGATCGAACGAGAGATTTTATACTATAACAAACAATATAGTTTACTTTCCAAAATTATTAAATGCAATTAAATAAATAAATATAAATTCTTTTTTTTTTTTTTTTTTTTTTTTTATTACGAACTGAAAACATTTTACCATGATTCCATTAACTTTGAAAGACGAAATAGGATAGTAATTTAAAAGAACTTCGCGATGTAATACATACCATAAAAAATCTTTTCAACTTTAGAACAAACGATAGATTTTATACTATATCAAACAATGTAGTTTATTTTTTAAAGTTTTATAATGTAAATAAACATAAAACAGTTTTTTATTATGATTACGAATTAAAAATGTTTTACCATGATTCTATTAACTTTAAAAGACGAAATAGTATTGGAATATAAAAGAAATCCCGATGTAATGTATGTAGTAAACAGCTCTTTTTAACCTTAGACCAAACGTGAGATTTTATACTCTAAGAAACAGTGTAGTTTATTTTTAAAACTATCAAATGTAAATAAATAAATATAAAATACTTTTTTTTTAATTATCATTAGGAACTAAAAATATTTTGCAGTGATTCCATTAATTTTGAAAGGCGAAATAGTATTGCAGTTAAAGAAATCCCCGATGTAATGTATATAAAAAACAGCCTTATTTAACGTTAGATCGAACGAGAGATTTTATACTATAAAAACAATACAGTTCACTTTCCAAAATTATTAAACGTAATAAAATAAATAAATTCTTTTTTCTTTATTTTCTTTACGAACTGAAACCATTTTACCATGATTCCATTAACTTTGAAAGACGAAATAGGATAGTAATTTAAAAGAACTTCGCGATGCAATACATACCATAAAAAATCTTTTCAACTTTAGATCAAACGATAAATTTTATACTATATCAAACAATGCAGTTTATTTTTCAAAGTTTTTTAATGTAAATAAATATAAAAATTTTCACTATGATTACGAATTAAAAATGTTTTAAAATAATTCCATTAACTTTAAAAGGCGAAATAGTATTGGAATATAAAAGAAATACCGACGTAATGTATGTAGTAAACAGCTCTTTTCAACTTTAGACCAAACGTGAGATTTTATACTATACCAAACAATATTGTTTACTTTCCAAAATTATTAAATGTAAATAAATATAATATAATATATATATATATATATATATATATATATACTGTTATCATTTCGAATTGAAAATATTTTACCATGATTCCATTAATTTTGAAAGGCAAAATAGTATTGAAATTTAAAGAAATCCCCGATGTAATGTGCTATATAGTAAACAGCTTTTTTTTTTTTACTTTAGATCGAACGAGAGATTTTGTGCTATAACAAACAATATAGTTTATTTTCAAATATTATTAAATGTAAATAAATAAACAGATATAAAACACTTCTGTGTTTTTTTTTTTTTTTTTTTTTGGTCATAACGAATTGAAAAGATTTTGCCATGATTCCATTGACTTTAAAAGGTGAAATAGTATTGGAATTTAAAAACACTTCGTGATATAATATACACAGTAAACAGCTCTTTTCAATTTTTGATCAAACGAAATGTTTCCTACTATATCAAAAAATATATTTTTCAAAATTATTAAATCTAAATAAATTTAAGTTTTTAATTAGCATTACGAATTAAAAATATTTTGTTATGATTCCATTAACTTCGAAAAGTGAAGTAATATTGAAATTTAAAAGAACTTCCCGATGTAATGTGTATAGCAAACAGCTCTTTTCAACTTTTGATTAAACGAGAGATTCCTTACTATTTAAAACAATGTAGCTTATTTTACAATTTTTTTTAATGTAAATAAATGTAAAATAATTTTTTATTACGATTACAAATTAGAAATATTTTACCATAATTCCATTAACTTTGAAAGGTGAAATAGTATTGAAATTTAAAAGAAATTCCCGGTGTAAAGTATATAGAAAACAGATTTTTTCAACTTTAGTTCAAACGACAGATTTTATACTATGACAAACAATGTAGTTTATTTTACAAAATTTTTAAATGTAAATAAATAAATAAACACTTTATTATTATTATTATTATTATTATTATTATTATTATTATTATTATTATTATGAATTGAAAATATTTTACCTTCATTCCATCAACTTTGAAAGACAAAATAGTATCGTAATTTAGACCCTTCGGCCCTGAATTAGGAATTGAAAAAAAGTAGTTCCAACATGTTCCTATAGATGGCGCTGTCAGGGTAATGGTAAAAGTTGTAGTAAACCCTTTAAGTGTATTGTTTCCTGCTATTCCATTGTGTTGCTAACAACATTCTTGTGTTTATTGCAAGGCGCGAAATTTCCGCTCGCCAGCTCGCCATTGGCGAGTGGAAATTTTACTGTGGCGAGTAAAAATTTGGTCTAGTTATAGTTAGAATTCTTACACGATATGGTGAAAGAAAGCATTATTTTTATAAATTTAAATATGGCGAAATCTTACCATCGTATAACCTCATATTTAATCCCAGCCTGGGAAAGGAAAAATGCTTAGCGCATGCATAAAAGTTTTAATCTCTTCGGTAGATTCTTTCTCCCACTGTGATTCTTTCTCCCACTGTGAGAATAGACGAGCAGAGAACCTCTTTCGGCTGTATTCACCAATAACTTCAACTCCCGGTTGAACACGAAAATTTGAAAAGCTCATAAAGTCAGAGTACAACTTTTCAGCAAAGTTGTATATGCGTTGTTTATGCCATCTATCGACACAGTTACTTTCTGTATATTTCGTGGAAAATAACCAATCAAAGATTATATGAAATCTTCATTGCTAGATGGCAGAAGCAGCCAATCAATTTTTTTAGAAAGCTGTACCTTGCCTTTAGACGCTTTTCAAGTTTTTGCGTTGAACCGTGAGTTGAAGTAAATGGTGAATAAGGAAGTTTGTCCGTCGCCCACAATCCGAGAAAAGAGAAATGTGAAAATTTGCTTATGTGATAGTGATGCATGAAAATGAACCCGAGCCCCTTTAAAGATACTGTCTATGTTTATTTTATTGAATAATGTTCAAAAAACAGTTGTCATTTTTCAGTTTTTTAACGAAACTCCAAGGATTTGCGCTTGTAATTATTTGTAGGCATGTAAGCAAGGATTTTATCAAAAAAGTTATTTCGAAATGGCTATTTCAAATGACAACAATGAAAAAGTTATATACATCGGCATCCCGTCTAATTACAAAAATGAAGAGGACGAAAAGAACATTTCTGCTGTAAAATGTTAAATAAATAGGTAAATAAAGAAGCTTAATATTTCATAATAAAAAGATTTTCACAAGGTATTGTTTAACAAAGAGGTTTTTTTTTTTTTTTTTTTTTTTTTATGTAATGACTCTTTGCATTTAGGCTATTAGACATTTAAATCTTTTTCAAATATCAAATACAATACATTATAACGATTTTTAGTTATAGTTGATTATGAGACATGATGATAAACGACACACCTTTAATATACATAATTTTAAGCATATTTGAAAAAGCATTTCAAATAGTTAGAAAAAATAACAATAAAAAGAAAAAAAAAAATGCGCGAAAAAGAAAAAAATGACAGCTCTATCTTCTGGCGAGTAAAACCTTTTTTTTCGGCGAGTGTAATCTGAGTTGAAATTTCGGGCCCAGGCTTAATGAGTCCATTTAGGCGTTTCCCCAGACATTTAGGGACCCTGGATATCCAGGAACCCGGGAACTGAGATATCCAGGGATTCTACCCTGGATATCTCACAAGTAAACCTTCTCTCCTTTGATACCGGTTTTCCGGAAACCCATATATTTTCTGAAAGCTTATGTTACAAGTATAAAAACTGTGAAATCTTAGGGGCAGAGGGACAAGCGTTTAGGAGATACAGGGCCCACAAAGTATCAGTAAAGTGTGTATAGAGGGACATATTCCCATAAAAACGTCTCTATTCCTTGTATTTTCCCGTATATTGCTGTCAAGTACTAACGTATTGTATGTCTTCTTCTTACATTGCTTCTTATTATATGGATACTATAGTCGTTGTAGTGGCCTTGGTCTCCCGATTCGGAACAAGTAATCGGTCTCCGAACATCCAGGAATCGGAGATGATAAAACACATAATTATTCTCCTGGAAAATGATATGGAGATTGTGGAAGGGATCCGGACATTAGGGTTTGCTAGAGGCGATGGAGAAGAACGGACGAGGATATGGACTTCGAAGATGATGGTGTCTATAAGGAACAGCAATGCTCGTCGCAACAGTCACAATCTCCAACTTCTGTCATGACATATTTTGGTCAAGTACGGCTAATGACAGGAAGAAAATTCTGCTTTTAGTGGATTCATCGTGTTCTAACAAAGATCATGCATTGTCTGCTTCCGAAGTACTTGATGGTAAAGTCCTACAAAAAGAATTGGTACCTGAAGGATGTACAGGAAAGATTTAGCCTCTGGATATTCATTTTTTCAGACACTAGAAATCTTTTGTTCTTTACATAATGGAAACAATTATTATCGAAACACATGAGCACATCTGGCACCGCGATAGGCCCTGCAGTCTTTTTTCTCTATATCAGTTCAATGCTTCTCGTTTCAAGAACTTGATTAAGTATGCTTTTTATAAAAGAGGATACTTGGACGACAAACCTGAAATGTGGATTGCGCCAATGGATTACTGCTTCAATCCATTGACAAATGATGAGTTTGCAAATGTGCGGCTATCGCTTTTGTAAAATGTGCCCATTGTGAACTGTCTTTCTGCCCGTCTCACTGTTTATTTGGTGAATTTTACATTGATTGTCTCTTGTAATGGACTTCGTTTGAAGTCAGTAGCAAGTATCCTGTTTCGTATCCTGTTTCGTATCCAGTAACGTATACTGTTTCTTTTCAACGAGTTGTTTCTTCCTTTATAATGATACCTCCACCTTCTTACCATATTATTAGTTCATAGAAATACGTGAAACGAACATTTTAGCGACTTTTGGTGTCATCTTTCCAACATTTTATGTCCTATAACTCCTAAACGCTTATCCCTCTGCCCCTAAGATTTCACAGTTTTTCTACTTGTGGCATAAGCTTTCAGAAAATATATAGGTTTCCGGAAAACCTGTATCAAAGGAGAGAAGGTTTACTTGTCAGTCAAGGTTCGCTAAATGTCAGTAGAGACCCTACACTCTCTATCCAGGGTCCCTAAATGTCAGAGGAAACGCCTAAATTGACTCATTAAACACACAGGAATGTTATTAGGAACACAATAGAATAGCAGGAAACAATAGACTTCAAGGGTTTACTACAACGTTTTTAGCAAAAAGACAAGAATAGTGTTTCCTGCGGAAACAGGCATTGTGAAAAGACAAAAAGAGGAGCTTCATGAAACAAATACTTTACGGATAGTTAACGGCACATTTTGGAACTATTGGTTTTTCTTTTGCCAAACAAAATTTCATTGCTTCACGATTGCTTTGGTAAAATATCAAATCGCTCTGATGGGTAGTTTTAAAATTATAGCGTTTTGAAATCGTAACTTTAATTATAATCACCCTGCATTTCAAAAACTTATAAAGAAAATATATATCTTATATATTTGTCTGTAAACGAGAGTAGATAATCAAAGTAAAATAAATATATCATATAAACTAAGAATAGGTCTTCGAATATAATTGATTTTGTTGTTAACAAAATAATGTATACTAACAGTAGTCACTTTTATCAGCAATATGATGTCTCGAAACATTAAAAATAAAAAATGGTGAAATTATAAAACATTTTAGGATTTTTCAAACAATTATAAAGGAAATACATTTTATTAATATATTCGTAACTGAGAACAGAAAAAACAGAATTATCATTAGATTGGCATTTTAATATAAATTTTAATACAATTGTTATTCATCGGAAATACTTTGGTAAATTTGGTACAAACAATGAAATTTTTTAATATATATATATATATATGTGTGTGTGTGTGTGTGCAAAATTTTGCTATTTAATATAAAAATTATTATTATTATTATTATTATTATTACAAAATTAGTGTATTTTTTAAGTTAAAAATATATAATTACATAATGTTTGTGGTACATTTTCTCTAATTTATATCACTGAAAAACTTAATTAATAAATTGAATTATGAAGCTTTTTTTTTTCATGGGGAATAAGCATTATATATATATATATATATATATGCGTGTATGTGTGATTGTAGTTTTATTTTATTCTTAACAGTAACCTTCCATTCTGTAAGAACAAATGCATTTAAAGAGAGACACAGAGAAACAGAGACAGAGATAAAGAGAGAGAACGTCGATTGCGAAATCAAATACCAAAAAAAAAAAAAAAAGAAAAAAAAAAGGTAAATATCAAAGGACTTTCTTGAAATAAATTTTTTAAAACCCTCATTTTAAGGTTCAATAAGTAATCCTTTTCTTTGAAAATGATGTCGTTAACTTCAACAGCAGAAATGCTATAGTAAGCATTTTACGGAGAAATTCAAACGGAGAAAGGAAAAAAAAATAGCCTTTGTGATATGAAATGATACAGCGCGTATGTCTTTTGAATATATTTTTAATTCAAATATCTTCAAAAAAGTGAGAGAAACGCGAAACGTCTGCATAATCTCCAACGATATTCCGGATCAGATCAATTTTATAGCATAAAACATGCATACGAGAATTTTAAAGAATTTAAAACTACTGTATAGGCATAATATCTATGCTGACATAGCATTAGGTATTGATACAATGTGTAAGCGAATTTTGTAGCAGGGTTTACCGACCAATTTTTTTTTTTTTATTATTATTCCTTTTATTTTAGATAATTTTGCTGCGAAATCATGCATAGCATGTGCAAAGAAAACAAAATGCAGCAAATGTTTTTTAGGTTTAGATTCAGCTATTACTATTTTTATGTATGAACTAGTTTGTTGTAGGGCGACTAAGGCGCCCGTCGAAAAATAATCGTTTTATTTTATTTATTTCTCACTCTCACTTTAAATAATTCATTTGCTAGCAAGCATGTGCGAAATTTTCTCACTTTGTTTATGTCTTCGTTACCTTTAAAACTATTATTTTATAGACGTCATTTTTTTCATATGCATGAGCAAATTTATTTATTTTTTTTATTTATTATTATTATTATTTATTTATTTATTTATTTTTCGGGACAGCATATTTCATTTTATGCTGAAAAAAAAAAAAAAAAAAAAAAAAAAAAAATGGCAACAATTAAAATTTTAAAATATATTTTAAAGCTTTTATTCTCATATTTTAATTAATTTAAAAAAATGTAATTATATATTTGTTACAAAATAATGTACGAAATGAAAGGCGCAATTTTTCTGAATACGTCTGTTTAAACAGCTTATCGATCGGACAAGTACATTTTTTAAAATTGACTAAAGTATGAAAATTAAGAGACAGAGTCCAAGGTAGAGTCCTGCATCGTGTCGGGTAACCCGATTTTACCCGAACCCGACCCGACCCGCGGGTCGGGTTGACAGAATTTTTTCTCTGGCGGGTCGGGTTCGGGTCGGGTCGACTGATCTTTTTTTCGTGCGGGTCGGGCTCGGGTCGGGTTGACTGAATTTTTTTTCTTGCGGGTCGGGTTCGGGTCGGGTTAGGTTTTCAACAAGTCGGGTCGACTTGAGAACACCTTTCAAAATATTTTTTATAATTATAAACATACATTTATAGGCATGTTTACAACTATGTAACTAATTTCAACATTTTGCACATACTAGACATGTATCGGTTGGTTGGAGGATTTAAGGCCGATTGACTCCAGATGTGTCCTAGGCCTATAGGGGGAATGCCCTCCGTTTGAGTCTTTCTAAGGAGTCCTAGCGCGTATTTACGCGTGTTTCGGAAGAAACCACGGAAAACTCCGAACAGCTAGGTCGATGAGCGCGACTTGGGATCGAACCCGACACCTCCCATCTACCAGCTTCAAGCGCAGAACCGCTCGCCCGCTGGTGGGCAGACATGTACCGGAGCTCCCTATTCGTATCCGCGGATATCCGCCAGAAAAATAGATCCGTATTTGTATCTGGATCTGTTTTCTTTTCTTCAACGGAACTATTATGTATCTTTTGTAGAAATTGTATGAAAATTAGAAAAGTATTACAAATCTTTCTCGACGGTTGTTAATATATAAATATAAAGAAATACAAATACAGTATAACCTCGCATTTACATTCTGGAAATTGAAAAGATTTCGCAGTTTACAAGTTTTTTTTAATTTTACTTTCTTCTATATTCAGTAGAAGAAAGTATTAGATTCTATCAACATTTGGTGTCAACCGCTCGACAGGTGGCACTGCTATACAGTGATTTCTGCAATTACAGGGGAGGCTATATCTCAGGTTCTGTTGCGTATAATCCAACAAAACTTGATATGTGAGAAGACCAATATGAGATATTATGCTGATTCAATTTGAAAACCTATCAGCCAACAGGTGGCGCTGCTACACAGCGATTTCCGCAATTTGAGGAAAGGCTATATCTCAAGAACTACTGCACAGAATTTCATATAAATTTGTATGTTGGTGCCATTTAATATATATTAGCGCCTGTCAACGTTTGGTGTAAACCGCTCAACAGGTGGCGCTGCTACACAGTGATTTCCACAATTACAAGGAAAGCTATATCTCATGTTCTATTGTGTATCAACAAACAAAACCTAATATGTGAGAAGGCGCGATTATGAGACATTATGCTGACTCAGTTTGAATGCTTATCGGCCAATAGGTGGCGTTGTTATACTGCGAATTTCATCAATAATAGGATGGCTATATCTCAACTTCTATGCCATATAACTGTACGAACCATGATATGTGAGATAACCATTATAAAAACACATTGTTTAAGAAGTTATTTACAGATGATAAAACTGTCTCTCTTTGGATATTTAGTGTTAGATTTCACTAAGATGAAAATTATTTGCATTCATCACGTTAAACTTTTTAATAATAGTTTTAATAAATTATTCGCACTTAGTGAATTTGACAGGAAAATATAGAAGAATGTCTTGTGGTAGCCACAGTATACTAGTTTTTTTTTATAATTTACCAACTGTGTGACAATGAAAATAAGTTTTGCATGATTTTTAGATGAATAAGTAATGTTGATTTATTTTTCGGGTTTCGGGTCGGGTTCGGGTTAGATAAGTCGGGTTTTGGGTCGGGTTCGGGTCGCAAAAAATTCTCTGTTGCGGGTTCGGGTCGGTTTTCGGGCTGATGAAAATTTTTTTGTCGGGTTCGGGTCGGGTTTCGTGTTGATGAAAATTTTTTTATCGGGTTTCGGGTTGATTTAAAATTCATCTGTCGGGTTCGGGTCGGGTAAAACCCTACCCGCGCAGGACTCTAGTCCAAGGAAATCCTTAAGCCTATCTCTTAGGCCTAAAGTGTGACAGAATCAGCCACGGATGAGGGTAACTATATATGCTGATAATCAGATATAAACCAACAAAGCAGTTTGCTAATTTTACTATTGATTTGTCCTAGTATAAATTATTTAAAAAATAGAAAAAAACTAAGCATGTCTTTGTTTTCAAAATAATACATATAAAATTCTGCACAAAAGAAAAAAAAATATTTTTGTACGA
The DNA here is from genome assembly GCA_963930645.1 of Salticus scenicus. Taxonomy (NCBI): domain Eukaryota; kingdom Metazoa; phylum Arthropoda; class Arachnida; order Araneae; family Salticidae; genus Salticus; species Salticus scenicus. Next base: position 194,015,699 of record OZ005655.1, on the reverse strand, counting down.
CAGAACTTATTTGAACCTATTCTTCTATATAAAATCATGCATTAACTGCGTTTCATTCCCAAGCATCGGGTGCTATATTCATTTCTCAAAAATTTTTTGGTATAGCTTTAGAACAGGAACCTCTTGGCGGCTTTATAATTTGTGTTGTCATTTTGTCGATGATTCAAAATGATTATCGCAATTTCGAAAGTAAAAATCTCGGTGACAGACGCCGATGCCAAATTTCAAATTTCGCCAAGGGGTTCTATACTAAATCTCCTTCAATTATTCAGCACGATTTTTCAGAATTTTATTTTCATTATAAAAAAAAAGGGGGAGGGGGGAAGAAAAAAAGAAAATAAAGAAAAAAATTGCATTTTTTTTTTTTTTTTTTTTTTTTTTCATAAAAAGAAGTATATTTACTACTTACTTATTTATTTTTGTCATCAATTAGTTTTTTCTTTCTAATAATTTTAAAGTCAAAATGGGGGTATTTATTTAATATCTTTGAACCAATTTCCCAATTGAACTAAAAAATATTGCTTTAGCTAGATTTTCAACTGATTAATAAGTGAATGAATTTTTGATGAAATATAATAATAGGGACTAAATATGCCTACAGAGACAATGATAAACTTTCAGCTTTATATATTTTAAATTAAAAAAAAAAAAAAAAAAAAAAATGTTTGCACGTCCATTCAAGGTGATAGATAAAAAACTGACAACAATGAAAAATCGCTACTTGAAGGAAATAGTACGGCTTCTCGTATTAATAATTATTCACATACTTCTTAAAATATACTATTTGTACCACTTTATTTTTATTCAAAAGTACATTATTAAACTAAGAGTTTGTATATCGTGGGTATTATTGCACTAGTTATTTTCTTTTTCTTTACATTTACAACATTTGAAGTTTTAAAAAAATATATCTGACTCGATAGTTTTAGACATTCGCATCGAATAATTATACTAATAATGATATTTTAGAATTTAAATAATAATAATAATAAATAAATAAATGTGTATCTGATTATTTTTTATTTTATTTTATTTTATTTTTTTTACAAAAGTACAAAATCATTATTTAACCTTTTATACAACAAATGTGAAAGAAGCATTTAATAGGATTTCATAGCAACTTTGAAGAAAATCATTAGAACATTTTTTGGGGATGCGAACTTAAAAGCCAACATTAGGTTTTCCAATTTTCACCAAAAGCTGCCAAAAATCATCTGTACTGTCTTAATTATGAAGTTTTGTCGTTATACCTTTTTTCGTTTTGTAGATATAGTCAGAAGAGGCCTTCCCTACACACACGCACATTCAGACACTAAATTATTTCCAAAAATGAATTTTTTAGACTCAAGGGATTTTGAAATATTAAGTCAGGTGAAAACTCGGTATCGAAATATTAATATGGTGATATTCCTCTGAAAATTCCTTAAATAATAATAATAATAATAAATTAGCACCATTTTTTATTCTTCTAAAAGTATTAGTGATTTTTTTTCTCTTGAAACTGTATTTTATTGACATTCTTTTTCTAAATTTATTAGTGATTTAATTAAAAAGATTTTTACTTTTTTTTCTTTTTCTTGAAACTGTATTTTGTTGGCTTTTTTTTTTTTTCTAAAATTATTAGTGGTTTAATTAATAGAAAGTGTTTTTTAACTTTTTTTTTCTTGAAACTATATTTCATTGGCTTTCTTTTTCTAAAATTATTTGTGATTTAATTAATAGAAAGTTTTTAGTTTTTTACCTCTTGAAACTGTATTTTATTTGCATTTACATGAAAATACGAAATAATAATGACTTTAAAAAGACAAAAATAGTTTGTATATATCTATATGTATATATATACTTAACTATTTAAGACGTAAGCAAAAAAAGATTGCGCGGTTGAAAAACAAAATCAAGAAAAAATTGCAGAGAAGCAAAAGTTATGTTATATATATTTTTTTTCTAATATGGTGATATTCCTCTGAAAATTCTGAAAAAAAAAAAAAAATAATAATTAATTAGCACCGTTTTTATTCTTCTAAATGTATTAGTGATTTAATTAATAGAAATTTTTCCCCTTGAAACTGTATTTTATTGACTTTCTTTTTCTAAATTTATTAGTGATTTAATTAACAGGAAGATTTTTACTTTTTTTTCCTTGAAACTGTAATTTATTGGCTTTATTTTTTCTTCTAAAATTATTTGTGATTTAATTAATAGAAAGTTTTTTTACTTTTTTTCCTTGAAACTGTATTTTATTGGCTTTATTTATTATTTTTTTTTCCTTCTAAAATTATTAGTGGTTTAATTAACAGAAAGTTTTTTATTCCTTTTCCCTTGAAACTGTATTTTATTGGCTTTAATTTTTTTCTAAAATTATTTGTGATTTAATTAATAGAATTTTTTTTTTTACTTGTTTTCCTTGAAACTGTATTTTACTGGCTTTCTTTTTATAAAATTATTTGTGATTTAATTAATAGAAAGTTTCTAGTTTTATACCTCTTGAAACTGTAGTTTATTTGCATTTACATGAAAATACAAAATAAAAATGACTTTAAAAAGACAAAAGTTTGTAAAAAAAAAAAAAAAAAAAAAAAAGATTTAACTATTTGCGAGGTAAGCTAAAAAAGAATGCACGGTTGAAAAACAAAATCAAGAAAAAATTGCTTCACTAGTTTTGGAAAGCTCTAAAAGTGTAGCCAAATGGATAAAAAAGGAGAAGAAAGGAATTTTTTGATAAATCCAAATTTCGTGTGCCATAGAAGCAAAAACGCACAGCCTGGATAAACATTTTCCCTCCCCCTTGACTTTTGATACGTAAGATTTTTTGGGTTAAAAGCATTCTTTGAAAAAGAATTGTCTTAAAATATCATGAAACATGCATTAATACTTTCTTTAAATATATGTGTGCGTTCGTTTAAATCTACAAATCTTTTAAAAATTTTCACTATTTAAATTCAATCTCGCTTTCTAAATTCTGGTGATCCTACATGGGACCATAGTAATAATATTAATGACTATGCTTATGATATTGGCTGTATAAAATCCATCTAATAGAATACAAACAAATAAATTTTCTATACTATTGTCAAATTATTATTGAATATTTTTTTTTTATTAAGAGGAATCCTATTTTTAAAACAACAATTAGTTTATAATATTTTTATAGTAGTAATTCATTTTTCACTTCCTGAAAACAAATAAAGAACAATAAATTATATATTTATGAAAAATATTTATAAATGTGACAAAAATATATACCCATACACCACAGAATGTTTCAGTTATGTTGCGAAAAGCTTACAATCTTTAAAAAAAACGTAACACATTTAAGCATACTCTCTGATACCTTTCAGAAACATTCGTCCTTTTTGATTTTCTATCTGTTAAGTGATTGAATCGTTTCTGTTACGTATCTCCTTTTTTTTTACGATCGCGGATATTTTTACGTTTTTTAAACTAATCGGAAAAAACGTTAAAACGTTTCTGAAATATTTATAATGTTTCGATGTTATATGATTATTACGTTTCTGGAACATTTTGTGCTGTTAGGGTAAGTATTATTTTAAAAAAGTAAATACATTTGTCTAGCGTAAGAATCTAGCAAATCTGTTTTTAAATCGTAAATTAATTAATTTGAAATCACGCATTTAAAAAGGAAATAAATTAATAATAAACATCCGCATACGATCATTAGATATGTAATAAATCAACTGTTACAAACATTTAAAAACATATATACATCCAGACTCTGTTTACTATGTAACATTAACTAGACTTACCCCAAGAATTCTCTTAATTCGACATTAAATAATTAGAATGTACTGCATAAATGTTATATTCCTGCAACTGAAATTATTGTGAGCATCATCTATTGTAGTTTATTACTGTAAACGTATTTCATCATCATTTAGTGTAAAAGAAAAAAAAAAAAAAAGTATCTCTAATAAAAAAACATTTAATTTTGTTTTTCAAGTATATGACTTTATAAAAAGTATACGCAGAAGGTTGAACAGGGGAGCAGCCCCGGCTCACCGCTCGAAGAGCGGTGTTGAGCTATGTACGCAAAAGGTTGTCATTATAATTGATAAAAATGGGGGGGGGGGAAGAAAAAGAAAGAGAAGAAGAAAAAAAAAAAATCATAATATTTTCATACGCCGAACAATCTTCCTGAATTTGCATCGTAGGCAGTTGCAAAATGTGCAACTATAATCTTTCTACACTTGACAAATTAGGTTTAAGAAAATCAGTATAAGCTAACTAAAAAATTTTGAACAATTTAAGTTTATATTACGCTATAAATCGAATAAAAGTTGACTAAATATTTTTCATGTAGAATATTGGAACATTGGTTGTAATTTATTTAATAACATCAAAAGTTATTTGGAAATTTTATGTTTCGAAAAATAAAATTTCTAAAAATAAACTCACATGCAAACATTACAATTATCTAGTTTGAAATATTTCGATTATTCGATGTTAGAAATGGATTCCAAATTTTTTCCAGTTTCACTATATAACGATTATTAAATCGGATTCTTTTCTGACTGGTCTCCAATCTCATCAATATTAAGAAGTGCACGATTTGAAAATGGAACTTCAATACATGACACAAAATACGACTTCCATTACATATTGCTTACAAAACTAGATAATAATAGGTACTTCTAGTCTGAACTCAATAATCGTTCAACAGTGACTACTTTTTAAAACCTTTTAAGGGAAACACCAAAATCTGCAATATTAAGTACACAACACTTTACATGTACTACTGAATTGATTTTTTATTCAAAAACTTGAGAGATAGGGGATAATTTTCTCTAATAATCGGGTTCTAAAGAACATAGAAATCCATTAAAACCTATAGCCAAGTTACTCATTTTTTCAAAATAAGAGAGGCTACAATTTCGAGGGTTCGTTCAATATTATATGTTACATATATGTATATTCGCAAACCGAGTTATTTTAGTTTAAATAAATCTTTCAAGTTTAAAAAGAAAATAAATTATCATATTGTATTTATTCTGATTTATTCTGCTTTGGAAATTATTAAAATGATAATAATAATAATAATATTAATTAAAAAAAATATAAAAAAAAAGTTATCGATTTAGTAAAATAGTCCATATAAAATCGTTTGAATAAGATATACATTTTAATTTTTAAATATTGAGAAGATTAATTTGACTTTTACAGTTATGAATAGTTTTAAATTTAATTTGATATATATATATTTTTAAATATTAATAAGTATATTTAAAAATTGAAAATTAAAAATTGTATAGCTAAAAACTATTATTACGTGACTTAATAAATAAAATAAAATGATCCCCAACTGTATATTTATTAAGAAGGAATTATATATATTAAGATTCCACAATAATAATTAAACTTTGATTGAATTATTGATTTTAACTTTCGTTTAAAACTATTTTGATCATTATATAAACATAAAAAATATTTTCTTTCGCAGATCAAAGCAATAATGAATAAATAATTCAAATTGTGTTTGAAAAGCTAATTTAGAATAATAATAATAATAATAATAATAATAATTAAAAAAAAAAAAAGATTTTGAAATTTAATTTATCTAACAAATAATAAATATTATTCTGACATTCAAACAGCTGCACATGAAATCCTCATGCTGTATTTTGTTTTTTTAAATAAAATAATAGTTGATATTACAGCTATATACAACAATACGTACCATCAAATTATCCCGAATTTTGTTATAATGATGATAAGTAATACAAAGTGTATAGGAGAGCGTGGGGTAGTTGTCACAAGGGTAAGAAGTAACAAGCAATTTATGAAATAATTTGTAACATTTGTGATTAAATATTTTTATAAACATAATACTTAGGACACACTTTATAATGTAAGCACAATCGGTGCTCCACAAAAATGGTAAATGAGAGGTTTTGTACACGTGCTTCATTTTAGCTAGTTAGTGGAAAAAAAATATTTCGTAAATTTTGATTAAAGGTATGTTAATCTATACTTTAACGAAATGTTTATAGCTATTTATTTAATCTGTGTGTTGAGTTATAAAATGCGTGTTTAATTTTTTTGTATAAATCATTATATATTTTTATAAATAAACAAAATGTCCAAAATCATACGATGGGACAAGTTGAAACAAAATTTTGAGGTAAGTTGTAACATGTTAGAAGAGTGGCATATGGAGATGCCTACAGCTAGAGCTCGAAGTCTCCGCCCATTTTCAGGAAACTTTCAGAAAGGAAAATTTTTTGGCTTCTTTGCCATTACCATACTTGCCAACCATCTCATAAATAACCGTACAATTGTTAATGCCCCCTGAAAAAACGCCCCTTTTCTCACACCACTATATTTTTAGAGTAATTCTCTCCAAATGTTGTTACGATTAAATAAGACTAAAATTACTCTAAAAAATTATTGGTGTGAAAAAAAAAGGCGGGTACTAAAAATTGTACGGTTCATAATGAGATGGCTAGCAAGTATGCCATTACTATATTTATACAGAAATATTTTCTGCGTTTTTATATTATAGTACCGTGATTATTTAACCACGAACTAGAATCACGATTTAATCACGAATTAGAGAATATTGCGTAAAAATAGTGGTAGAAAAAAAGAGATGAGAGTGTCCTGAAGAAAGGGCGGAGAATTCGCGCTCTGCTAAACGCTCTCTGTGGCATAAAAATGGGTATAATGCTTAATTTGCAAAATGTGTGCACACATTAAATACATGAGAGGGAACAAAATATCATTTGTTTGAATTAATTTAAACTTTGACTAAGATTGACTTCTATGTTGATTTTATCTTTAATTTTCTCTTTATTTTACTAGAATCCATTTGATATAATTCATTGTGACTATACCAAGAAGGTTATAATTTAATATTAGTTATTAATTGCCTTTTTTATTAAATTAATAAATGATTGATGACACAAAACATTTTGAAATATTGTCGTTTTTATTGTTAGGGTTCCCTTTGTATCCGTTACAATTTGCCCCACGTGTGTTACAATTTACCCCAAATCCGGGGCAAATTGTAACAGACAAATGATTTTGAAAAAATATTTTTTGTGCTAAAATTAACAAAATTAACGAAAGTTTTTTTTTTTTTTTTTTTTTATGAATATGATAGATGAATACGCATGCTATGGCAAACAGCAATTATAAACAGGAAAACGTAAATACATTTCAAAATATACTTAATTTTCCAAAGACTGTTACAACCCGCCCCACGCTCCCCTGCTACAGTTATTTCAATACACGAATTTTGATAACATATGGGAAATATTTTATGAATATTTTATTACCGTTGTACTATATAGTGTTGAGAATTTTCCGCATTTTTTTACTACTACTATTTTTAAACATAAATATATATCCCTTTTAAATACAAAAATTGCTGTAAAAATACGATAAAGATTTCTGTGTGAAAATATTGGTTTTCACAAAATACAAAATTTCTCATCCCTGTTTACATACACGTCTTTAGAGGTATGATAACAATTTCCTATTTATTATATTACCTTTATTGTTTAAATGCCAAAATACACAAATAACCAAAAGTAACCAAGTTTATTATTGCAACTAAAAAATTATATTTCAAAACCAGGAAGATTTTGAAAACATAACTGTTGTGTAAAATTTCCACATTACTGAAGTAATCGAATTGCCATCGCCAAGAATTCACTTGCACCATTTGAACCCTGTTTATCTTTGCAGAAGAAGATTAAATTTTTCACAGCTCAGAGAATTGAACATTGTTCTTTAGATGCACATAAATAAAAGATATATTTATATCGCTAAAAACCTCGTAAGTATTTGAACAGCAGGAGTTTTCTTTTTTAAATTAACAATAAAAACCCACACACACATATATATATGTATATTCCTTTCAATTTCTTAAATTCTATCGTAAGATCGGAATTACATGATATGTTTTGGCTTAAAATGCTATTGAAATCTGCAAATGTTTCTGATCAGTAAAGTTTTTACGTTCCCTGATGAGATGTTCTTTAATTTTTGAGCTTAAATATATACAGTCATTTGCAAAAGTTTAGTCGATTTTCAATATTTTAACACATAGTCTCATTTGCGCAGATTATTGCGTCATCTCATGGGTTGATTGCATCAGACGCATTCTACTGCTGTAATTAAAGGTGGCTGGCATGCTTATCGCCAGTTGTTTATTGGATTCTGTCGTAGACAGTACTGTTGTGCAATTATTGTAATGGGTAAAAAACCTTCAGTTAAAGTTACAAAAAGGTCAGAAATATTGACCCTGCATAAAATTGGATTTTCTGAACATCAAATAAGCTCGAGGGTAAATGCGAGCAAGACAGCTGTGCATCAAGATATTAGTAAATTTAAAATTTCGGAAAAATTTGTGGATTTTAACAGAAGCGGTCGCCCTAGAAAAACGAGTGCATGTGATGATCATGTGATAAGAAGAATGGTCGTACGAGATCCAAAAACCGCCTGCCATACGATTAGACATGGCTGCAAAAGACACCAACATTAGTTTGATTGCTATTTCAAGACATTTGGCCAAATATTTTGGTTTTTCATCCCATAAACCTGCAAGAAAACCTCGAATTACTCCAAGTATGAAAAAGAAACAACTGACTTTCACCAGACAATATCAGAATTGGACAGTACAGTAGTAGGGTAGGATCTAATTTTCGGACGAGTAAAGCGTGCAGCAATTTTCTGCACGTACTACAAGTGTTCGCCGCCCAAAGGGTAACATATATGATGAGAGATATACGATTCAAACTGTGAAACATCCTCCAAGCCAAATGATATGGGGTGCAATGTCTGTGTCCGGTACTGCTAGCCTGTATTTTGTGCCATTTAAAACCATTATGAATGGAAATCGGTACCTTAATTTGTTACGTGAGAAATTGAAGCTTCACACGCGTGTTCATAAACGTTCAATTTTCTTGCATGATGGGGCTCCGTGTCACAGTGCGAAAATTGTCAAGAAATATCCGAGGGCACAGAAAATCAAAGTGCTTCACTGACCCGGTAACAGCCCAGATTTAAATCCAATATAGAATCTGTCGTGTATTGTGAAAAATAAAGTCGCCGAAAAGCAGCCATACACTGCTACGGCACTTTTTGAAGCAATTAAGCATGTCTGGTACAGACAATTCTAAAGCTTAATGCAAGTCTCTTATTTATAGCATGCCTAAGAGGATTGCACAAGTTATTAAAGACAAAGGTGGTCCACAAAATACTGCCTTTAGTTACAGTAAATAACAATGTGCAGTCTATTTTGTTCTTTTATATGTAAAATATGTAAGTTATTTTTGCGGAATTTCATTAAATCTGATTTTTCTACAGGTGGTCTTAAACTTTTGCAAACGACTGTATATATATTTATATACGTAATTTGCCATTGATTATTTTCATTGTTAAAGCTTTCGTTATGGATGGACAATCCTTTTCTTGTAAATTTGATTTATGTTCTGCTCTTTATTGGCGATTATGAATATTTCAGATTCATTACGGCGTGAATATTGTGTCTGTTTTAATGTTTCCTTTAAATATTCCTGGTTATATCTATTTTGGTTCTTATACATAACTCTGGCATTTAATATTATGCTTCTCTTGCATTTTTCAAACTTGTAACATATGTATGCATTTTTATCTTACTTTTGATTTCATTTGTAATGTTCTATTACGTACAAATCGGGTTTTGTACTGTGTAAAATTTTGGCATTTGCGTAAATACAGCGTAACAGAAATCACATCACCAAAGCCTCTGAAGACGTATTGATGTTGAATGCTCATTATGAATGCTTACGTTGAAAGATCACGTTGAATGCTCACGTTGATCGATACTCATTATATATACACTCTGTCACAAAAAAATATATGCACCCAGAAGGAAATGAGCTACAATCACGAAACTTAACATGTGTGTAGTGTATGAAGAGATAAGAAAATGATTAAAAATTCAGAACAAAAGATCGTTTTATTAAGAAGTTAGGGCATGAAAAACGTTACAAATCAATAAGTAGTAAAACCACCTCTGGCATCTATACAAGCCGAAACACGGCGTGGCATCGAATCAATCAGGTCACCTATATCCCCCTGCGGAAGATCATGCCATAATCTTTGCAACTGGGCAGTTAATACATCAGTATTCCAGCACGGCTGCAGTTGTCTTCCTAGCACGACCCAGACGTGCTCTATTAGCGAGAGGTCTGGTGACCTGGAAGGCCATAGGAGTACGTCATATCCTTGAAGACATTGTTGGGAGAGTCGAGCAGCATGTGGACGAGCGTTGTCTTGCTGATAAATGGCACCTGGGCGACTTGATAGCATAGGCAGCACAACTGGCGTTAAAATGCTGTCCGCGTAACTGCGAGCCGACATAGTGCCTTGAAGGATGACTAGAGGGGATCGTGTGTCCCAACAAATCGCTCCCCACACTGCCACACCTTGTGTAATGGCTGTATGCCGCTCGACAACAAATGCCGGGTCAGACCGCTGGCCTGGCCGCCTCCACACGCGTGTGCGATGGTCATCAGCACTGAGACTGAATCGGGATTCATCACTGAAGATCACACGCCTCCAGTTGGTGACACTCCAGCTTGACCTGGATCGGCAAAAATCCAATCGACACTGCCTATGGTGTGGGGTCAGTGGTAGGCGTCTTAATGGACGCAGACTTCTTATACAAGCGCTAACCAGTCGTCTCCGAATGGTTTCTCTTGATACTATTGGATGCCTAGAAGATGGTAAATGACGTTGAATCGATGCTAATGACGCTGTTGGCGCGGACTTCGCGGCTCTTATGATTGTGCAATCCTCGCGTTCATTTGTGTTCTTGGGATGTCCTGATCCTTCTCGACGGCTGACTCTCCCTTCCGTGATCCACTGTTGCCAACACCGAGCAACTGTCATATCGCTCCGACCGAGGTGGCGGCCAATACGCCTGTACGACCAACCTGCTTCTCTGAGGCCTACTATACGGCCCCTCTCACTGTCCGACAATTGTCTGTACTGTCGCCGGTTATGTCTCAGAGGCATCTCCAGTCACAATACCGTCTTCAAAATCGACAGAATCGTTTGAGTTACTCTACGGCGCGAGAAATCATGCTTTTAAACTCTCTCAGATGCGCAGTTCAGATGCGCATAGCGCGCTTAGCCTTGTCTTATTGGCGTTGAAATTTTAATCATTTGCATATCTCTTACCAGACTACATTTGTACCGAGTTTCGTAATTGTGCTTATATTTCTTGTGGGTGCATATATTTTTTTGTGACAGAGTGTATATGATTTTTTTTTTTTTTTTTTTTAATTTTTTTCCCGAATTCTTCATGTTATATACCATTTCAATCTGTGCCATGTGTTCGAAAAAGTTTTTCCTAATAAATATATATATATATATCTATATATAGATATAGATATATATATATCTGTACTGATAAGTATAAAGGTCCAAAAAAGTCGATTTTGAGTTAAGTACATAGTCAGACTCAGAAAAAAATTCTCAATCGATTGGTATAAAGGATTTAAGTCTATGTCATTTAGTCTTTGAGAAATTCCATTGGTAAAAAATGGTTCAAGTCAGAAATTTACCCTTCATTTATAGTATAAAATATTTAATTCAATTTTTTCCCGTTATTAAATGAAGGTTGGCAATCACTGAATCGTATAAAGGGTATAAGTCAACGAAATCCCTTTTTCCTAATCGATTCTTCTGATTTGTTTTTAGTTAGTTGAACTTTATTTTTTGTCTCCTGAAAAATCAAGAATATGGACTTAAATCCTATATACTTATCATTACAGATATATACATTACGATAGATTATATGTCTGTCAAAAGCGAGATCATTCGTCATAGGTATAAATTAATAAATTTAAGTAACATATGAACAACTACAATCGTAAGTAACATATTATACTTTTTTTAGCTTTTTCTAAATATAATTTATGCTTTAAACAACCAAACCAACAAAATCGAGATAAAAAGGTTAATGCCAGTCATATACAAAGTGTTTTGCTCTCAAATCTCTGAATGACAAAAACGAAATAATTCGTCATATTTATTTATCATCTTTAGCAGAATAAAACATATATTGAAAGAAAAATAAATATTAAGAAATTTAGCATAAGTACATTTTTGTTTCTAAATAAAATTTCTACTTTAAGTAACTCATTTTGAATAACAGCCGTGAATTTTCCATTCCAATTAGATGTGAAATGCTTTATGCTTACTACCTGACTGACAAGAACATGATAATCCGTCTATTCCTATGAGAGGATGACAAATGTTAACCAGAAATAGAATATTATAGATTTATATATCATATACTTGTCTTAGAATTTTTTTTTTTCAATTTTCCAGGTAAAATTTGTGTTTAAAATCTTTTGTTTTTTATTCATTGTCATCCCGGTCAGAGAGTTAACACATAAACTGCAAAAGTAACTCTGCATTTATTACTGCCATTGCTGTTTTTTATTTATTTATTTAGTTTAATCGATAGACACAAAGTGAAATATAAACTTTAAGTAAAATAAGAAAAAAAAATTAAAAAGACTAATTGTCGCATTTATTTTCTAGTAAAATGCTCAGTACATCAGATTAAATTGAAAACTCAAAATATAATGGCTTACCTTTAAAAAATAATCTATCAATAATACCATTTGCAAAAACCAAGAAAATCTATCACATTTAAAGAAAAAAATGGATTTATATATATATATATATATATATATATATATATATATGCATATGCATAAATATATATATATAAATTTAAAAGTATGATAAAACATTTTTAACATAGTTTTTCATGTTAAACAATTCAAAAAAAGAAAGAAAAAAAGGAATGGAAAGAAAAGAAAAAAAATCCTAGACTTAAGATATTTTAAATTTTGAATCTAAAAGAAGAACTTGTAAATACTTTTAATAACTTTTTATTTATTTATATATTTATTGAAATATAACTGTGTTTTCTGTTCCAATAATTGAAAGGTTTTAAAACTTTACTCTGATATATAATATTGTAATATAGACTATTTCAGCATGTAGGTCAGAAATTCAAAGTTTTCCAGATTCTTAGAAAAAGAAAAGAAAAACGTTAGTTATTGATTTTTCTTGATAATTTTGATAATGGACATACAGATATTATGTAAATAAATAATCCTGTTGCACCAAAATATTTTTGAAATAAAAAAAATTCTTAATGTGTGGCAGAATTTCAGAAGAAATTAAGTTTCTTATCCTTATCTTATAAGTTAACAATTCTTCTATGAGAGTTTTTTCTTATTTTAATCTGTAAAATTAATCTTATTTGCAACACAAATTAAATTTGTAAAAAAAAAAAAAAAAACCTCTCTTTTTTTTTCTTTAATGGATATTTTATTTTACAGTAAATTAAAACAACTAGGAGTTTTAATTTCCTTTTTAAGAATAACAAATGTGTAATATATTAAATTACTACCTTCTTAAAACTCTTGTTTTTACTTTGTTTTGTTTTGCCAAAGCAGTTTAATCTAAAAATAATCTGACCTCTTTTTATATTATATATGGGATTAAGATAAATTTAAGTACTTCTGGTACGATTTTATATTAGAATATATTACTACCTTCTTCAAAACTCTTTTTTTTTTTTTTTTTTTTTTTTTTTTTTTTTTTGTTTTGTTTTGTTTTGTTTTGTTTTGCCAAAGCAGTTTAATCTAAAAATAATCTGACCTCTTTTTATATTATATATGGAAGTAAGATAAATTTAAGTACTTCTTGTACGATTTTATATTAGAAATATGATCATTGATAGAAATGAACATTTTAATAATATGTTTCTAGTATTTTAAATTACACACACACACACGCACATATATATATGTATATGAGAAAGAGTATTAAAATATTTTTTAAATCTAAAAACTCTTAATGTTCGTCAAAACATGAGAAGAGTTCGAAACTCTTTATCCCATCTCATCAGTCACGAATCCTTCTTCTGCAGGATTTTTTTTACAACTTTTTTTTTAACCCTACCCTCTCCGTTGGAGGACCCCCTGGGGCTACCCCTAGTCATCAGTTTTCAAATATTTCTTCGGAAGATATTAGGGTTATGATGAGTACTTAGGTTGCCATATATCGAAAAATTTATGACTCTGACATATCAGGATATGAAGGTAATACTTAGGTTTAAATATTAAAAATCGATGATCTAAACTTAAATATGATGCATGAGAATGTATATTGAATTTTGCATTATTGGATTTCTTGAAGGATTTTTCTTAAACTTAGTATCCAAAAAAATATCGACCTCGATAATTTTTTTTTTAATTAATACACGCTTATTTTGGAGTAATTTTATACTATTTAAAATTTTAATTTAATTTTGAACAATCTCAAATATGTCTGTTAGGAAATTAATTTTTCCTAAATAATCAATATTATAAAAAAAATCTTGATTCCAAATTAATCTAACTTTTTAATTAGGATAAATGTTACTATATTATCTTATAAGTTTTTTTATATTGGGTAAGTGCACCAGTGATTGACACTTTTTAAGCAATATCTGATGCTTTTAATGTTTTAGTCATCAGAAAATATTTTTAGAAATCTTAAGTTAGTACATATGGTATGAAAGACTATCAGAACCACACATATGTTAAAATATATGCATTTGATAGCAATTTTTTTTTTAATGAATTTTTATTTGACACCCACTCAATGTTCCAGTAATTGACACTGCCAGTTTTTAATTTTATCAGCAATTAGCACCTTATGTTTCAGTGTTTGACACTGTTAGTTATTCATTTACCAGTTATTAGCACCCTATGCTCCAGTGTTTGACATAAAATGTTAAAAATCTTATATGTAAAATATATGATTTTATTATTTATTAATTATTTCGGAATAGATGTTAATTACTGGAGCATAACAATTACTGGAGCACCTACCCTATGTGCAAAATGATTATTTATACAGATTTTTATTCGTACGATTTTGTGTGTGTGTGTGTGTGTGTGTGAACATTGCAAAAAATGTTTTTGCTATGTAAAAAATAATATAAACCGTAAACATGTGTTAGGATAACAATACTATCATTATTACGAAATTTAAATGAAACATTTAATTGACATTTAAAATTTCTGAGCTTTTACATGAGAGTTTCATATATTCATTTAATATTTTTCTGCTGTATGATTACTTTTTAGAACTCCATTAAATATATTCTTTAAATACGAAAAATACTTTATAAATAACTGTAATATATTAAAATTACTGTACCGAATGCCCTATTTAATTATAATTTAATATTCAGATCTGTACCTTTAATCATAAACGCGAGCTATTTTTATTTTCTTATTTATGGTATTAAATTTATATTGAATCATCTCAATCGTATAAATTATGGTGATAATGATAATAATTATCAATTATCGATTAATTATACTACTGCTCGTTTGATAAATCAGTGAGTCATTATTTATAGTTTTCTAAATTATTTATTAATGAACTCTAGTTTTTATAATATTTTTTATTTAATGTTAGATGGATTTCGTGACCAACAGGTTCAGGTTCCTTGAAAAATGTAACCGTAGCAAACTCTAACTTGCCCCCCCCCCCCTCCCACACACACAAACTTTGTTTCAGATAGTTAAAGCAGTCATATTACTTAACGTGAAGAAAACTGCTCTTGTTTTATTATTTATTTATTTATTTATTATTATTATTATTATTATTTTATGCTATAATATCCTATAGTTACTATTTTCCAACAATTCCAATTCTCTTCGATGAGAATATATTTTACAGACATTATTTCAAATAGCCCTAAATAATATTAATAAATCCTCTAAATTTATAGTTAAATTTCTGTGAAATATTATTTATATGATAAATTACATTATTAGGAGGAAATTTCGTGTTAATCATAAATAAACATATTAGTATACGGTATAGGAAATTTATACTGTTATACTATTTTTGCCACAAAATGTATTTCCACATTTTGAGGAAAAAATAATATGTAATTAATGATTCATTAATTAATTCACACTATATCTCCTACGATACAACAAAAGTCCTACTTCATTTACGTTTTCTTGGCAAATTTTTCTTATTTGGCATTATTTTTAAACGCCATTTTCTTGACATAAAGTAGAAGCAAGAAAAACATGTTTGGCGAATATATTATGCATAGCAATTGAAGAGTTTAGTGGATGAACATGTAGTGTGCTGCAATGTAGAACATTGGAGAAAGTCAATGATAAAATGATAATAGAATAGGTGAAACCCATATACAAAACAATTTCCTGTGTCGACAGATGCGTTATTAGTAGACTTTAAATTTTTACCAGTATATGTTTGACAGACTGTAATAAGTTTTTTTACTCAGAAATCATTTTTTTTTCAAGAATGCCCCTTACTATATTCATTCAATAATTGCTTCAATTTTAAGAATGGAAAAGTTTTTTCTTATTCTTTATATATATTTAAAAACTATATATGTATTCAATTAAAAAAAAAATATATATTTTTTTTAAGTCTAAATGTATTTTGACCTTTTAACAATAATGATAATAGTTTAAAAAATATATCGTAGCTCTTTTTTTTTTTTTTTTTTTTTTAACTTTTACTGATAAAGAAATTATTTATTTGTTTGTTTGTTTTAAAAGGAGGGGGGAGGGAATAAATGCAAAAAAGAATTTTCTTTTTCCTAAAAATGATTCTTTATTTCTTCTTCTTCTTCTTCTTCTTCTTTTTTTTTTTTTTTTTTTGAAAATTTTCTTAATGAATTCTTCTGCTTAATACAAATTCAGAGATACAAAACTGTAATGTAAACCAAAGAGCATTGTACTGCAGATTTTTTGTAGAAAAGTTGTAAAAGAACTTTTGAATAACCTGGGTATCATTCGAGCCATGGTTCTTTGGTTGAGTGTACTACCGTTTTACAAACTTAGTTAACCTCTTGCTCATAATCAAACTACGATACAGCAGCCATTAGAACACTTTCTTCTGTGTCATTACATTATATTAAATGTCCATGAAAATCTCCATGTTGAAGATAGTAACAGCAGAATATTTATGTTTTTCGCAAGATTCTGCTTTATTTCATAAAATATAGATGTTCTCTTGACCCATTTGACCTCTTACAAAAGTTCTAGATCAAAATTTTGCAAAAGGTACGAAAGTTTTTTTTCCCCTTAACTTTTTTGTGATTGGTGTGCTAACTGTCGAATGAAAGTGAAAATATCACAGTTTTAGGTAACATACGTATTATATAGTAAGTTTCCTGTTATTACATCCGTTAGATGTCGATCATGAGAACGGTAGTTTAAAAATCGTGAAAAATATCAAATACCTTTAGCAGGTAGACAGTCGGAAGATATGCGCCAAAATTTAGACAGTTTTTTTTTTCTTTTAAAAAGATTTTTATCTTTTATCTTTTATCTGTTTTTTTTTTTTTTTTTTTCATATCAAATTTGGAGTGAATCCATAGTTGTGTACCATAGAAAAAAAGCCACTAAGCGCGTTGACTTTCTAAAACAGTGGTACATTTATTATATACCACTTAGTTTTTATTCGTAACTGATAAGGTTCATCCAGGATTTTTTTTTCTCTTAAGTTTGCATTTAAAACTTGAAAGAAATGATTTATTTCTTTCCTTCTAACTTGAATTATAGTTTCTGGGAGCTGTTGATATTAAATGATAGAAATTACCTTGTGCACTAAAGGGTTAAATGAAAAGTATAATTGAACACCTGCCACTCTATATGTAGTCAGAATGAAACATTATAGTATCGGAGAAATGGACTTTCCGTAAATGGGGAAAATTACAGTACACTAGAGCCATTTGCAAGGCCATGTACGTCAAAATTTAAACATAATCAATTTATGTCAAATTTTAATCAAATATAATGTTCCGTTTAATTTTACACATTTTTCCACGAGGTACAACGTTCAAAACTTCAGTAATAAGCAGCAAGCCTTTTTCTAGAAGAGATCAAATCATATTCAGACATTTAAAAAGATTAATTTAGATTAATTGATAATCAAAAGTCGAAAATTTTCCCGAACTAATACTTTCTTTTTATCTACAGCAAAAATTTTATGCAGAATTTGGTATATTCTATAAAATATAATCTAAGTATAGAGATTTGAAGAAACGCGTGAGAAAATGAGGTTGAAAACCCTTTATTGTATTTCAGATCTTAAAAAACGAAAACCAAAAACAATTTTTTTTTTTAAGGAAAAGTGTTATGAAATCAAAATTCATCTGAAAAATTCTCTAGTGCAGATATAATAATGAAGATCTGGAAAACGGTTTTATTTTCCATCCACTCCATTTGTACTTACACTCTAACGCAACAGAATATTGGTTTCGTAAAAAAAAGTAATCCCGAAATATTCTTGAATATATTTCTCACATCATTTATCCCATAAAACAGGCATTATTCGAATCTTTTACCTTGTATGCTGGCAAATTTGCAGAAGCTCCGGAAAGACGAAACTTCCCACGTTTAAAAGAGGAAGAACAAATAAAATAAAATAAAACTTGCGACACTAAGAAATGTTAGAAACCTGCACACTCTTTGCATTGTTACCATGGACACCAAGCAAAAATCATTGCATTTATTTCAATGTCCGATTCCTATTTTATTTATTTTTTATTTTTACATTTTCACTCAAAGTTCGCATTTTTCCAAGCAACCTTTTTTTGCATCTCTTCAATTTTTTTTTCACCCTCGTCTCTTACCGCCCCTTCCCTTTACTCATCCTGAAAGAAAAGTAGAACGTTCTTAGGGGGTGAGGATGGTGTTCCAAAGTGGTCGTGCCAGAAAGCAAGAAGCGAGTGGCACAACCCATTCTGTATTTGCAAATGGAATGAGTCTTCTCTGACAACGCTCTTCGACTTTTCTCTGGCTTATTATTCACCTTTCTTCTTATTTTTTTTCATTCTTCTTTAGCATTTTTTTAACTCTTTCTATTTTTTTTCACCTGACTCGCATATAGGAAAGGAATTCTGTACGAAAAAAAGCAAAAAAAGAGTGAGGGTGAGCGAAATTTGCATGCACACGCTTTCAGCTCATAACGGCGTACATGCTTCTGTCTTTCATTGGTAAAATTTCTACTCTTCGTCATTTTATTTTTGTTTTTTGTTTTTCCCGTCTTAAGTCTAACAAGAAACGCTATTTATATACGAGGGGAGTTCTGTGATTTCCTCGCCCCCCTCTCTTCCCTTTAAATTGACATGGGACGGGACTTTTTGGAGTAATGCAAATAGCGCCGGCAAACGTTAGAACGACGTGTTAGCCCTAGTGACGAAAAATTTGGATTCAAGAATAACATCTTGTTAAGGAAATTCCCATATGAGTGAAAACGAAGTTACAGCATCGCAAAAGAAATTTCGTTTTACGGGATTTTCTAAAAGTTTTTTTTTTTTTTTTTTTCTCTTTTCTTTATAAGAAACATAAAATGTTCATCTAGTGATTTCAATAACTAATAAGGATTTTTTGTTTTTTTTCCTAAGGAGAAAATAATGTATATAAAATCATTTTACATATTTTTCGATGCGACGAAGATTTTTTTTTTTTTTTTTTTTTTTTTTTTTTTTTTTAAATACAATAAATTTTACGAAATTCAATGTCTTTCTATTTTCAATTTCATGCTAATGCTGTTCAAACAGAATTTTTAGTTTATTGTCATTCTTTCTCTAGTTTCATATGAAAAGGTTTTTGAAACAACTTACTTTATATATGTAGTCATTTTTCAAGGACATATTTTATGGAAATATTGTAGACAAATTTAATTCTATTCATTCAAAATTATTTTAAATTTAAAGTAAAAAAAAAATCAAATCAAATTTATAATTATTAAAAAAAAATAATAATAATCTTGTGTATTGTGTAAAAGTGAATTCATTCTTTTTTTTTTTTTTTTTTTTTTTTCATAAACATATGTTACCTGATTTTGTTTCGTATTACTTTCCATTTTACTGTTTCTTATTTATTTTATTTATTTATTTATTTATGTTAAATAGTTTACAACAATTCATCTACATTATTAAATAGATACTTATATGTTTATTATATTTTTATATTTATAATTAAATGTTTCGTTACAAACACATAGTTTTTAAATTTTGGTATTGCAACACTTTTGTGAAAAGAAAATCCTTAATATTTTGCCTTTCATTAAATAAATATTTCGAATCATACTATTCTAATTAAAGTTTGTTCATAAAACTTGATTTTTTTTTCTGTGTATAGATTTTTAAATATTTATCGTGCTAATTGTTGGAGCAATTCTCATAAAATATTACTTAATATAAAATAAAGGAAAACTACATAATATAAACTTGTTTAGAGAAGAGCCTATTTTGCTCTTAGAAAGTAGGAGCGGATATGCTTAAAAAATAAATTTCCCGTTTCAGAAACATTTCAGGAGCTACCTTCGTCAGGTAAAAGCGAACAATTAGGATGGTAACATCGAAGATTTATATATTACACATTTTTCTTGGAAAGACTGAATGTCATGGGATATAAAATGAAAATGAAAAATGGGATATGAAATGGGGTATAAATGTCAAAGGACTCAAGTTCGAATGAGCCTCATCACTTTTTTGCTATTGTTAAAATCAGTTAGGCATTTAGCTCAAAAATGTATAGTAGAAAACTGACCAAATTTGAATAGCAAGAACAAGGCGTTGATTAGCATTCAAATATTTCATTTTATAAAAGTTGCACAAAAACAATGTATGTGAAAGGGAAGTAAAAAGGAAATTTGCTACTCAAAAGAAATCTTAGATTTACATACAAGCGATGTGATACCAAACATTATGAAATTAAAGATATTCCATGTAATTTCTGAAAAAATTAAGCAAGAAAAATTCGAAAAACAGATAAAACGATTGAAGTTATGGGAACCTCAAAAAAATTGAATTAAAGGGAAAAGCTGTTTATTTTGTTTAGAAAATTGAGAGAAGCACGGAACAAATTGTTCATAATAACATTTTTATGCCATAGACAAAACCAACCCTATATATAATTTCTTCTTTAGCCATTCTTATTTCTTATAAAAATGTAATGTATATGAAATATTATATACTTTAATTTTATCATCCGCGGTAATAACCGATTTTGGTTGTAGAAAAATTTATTCATTCATTTGTATAAAATTAATTTTGAGCTTAAATTGATTTTAGCAATTTTATAGATTTAGGAAGATTTACTAAGAAATTTTATATGAATTAAGGGTAAAGGCAGAACCCTGTATCAGTAAGGAACTCTTTTAAATTTAAACTCTGAAAAGAAATTTTCTAATTCTTGTATAGATTCAAGCTTCATTCAGGGTCTTTGTTACAATTCTAATATACTAATATTTTTAAACTACATACATTTTCAGCCATCAGTTTTAAAATAACACCATTTTAATTGAAAGAAAAAAAATCGCTTGTTTTGTTATTTTGCAATTTTAAAACTTTCAAACATAATTGAAAACTATTGATGACTTCGGTTTGTCTGTGTGTTTGTCTGTCTGTATTGTTGGCTCACTGTTCGCTCTCTAACATCGAAAAATCTGTACTGATAAGTATAAAGGATTTAATTCCATATTCTTGATTTTTCAGGAGACGAAAAATAAAGTTAAAGTGACTAAAAACTAATCAGAAGAATCGATTAGGAAAAAGAGATTTTATTGATTTATACTCTTTATACCGTTCAGTGATTGTCAACCTTCATTTAATAAAGGGAAAAAAATTAATTAAATATTTTATACAAAGATTAATGCTAAATTTCTGACTTGAATCTATTTTACCAATGGATTTTCTCAAAGACTAAATGACATGGATTTATATTCTTTATACCAATTGATAGAGAACTTTTTTCTGGGTTTGACTATGTATTTAAGTCAAAATCGACATTTTTGGACTTAAATCCTTTATACTTATCAGTACAGAAATATTCATGGAACTTCTTGAAACAGATATATATTATTCAAATTCATTATGTGATGATCCCTATTTAACATGGGGGTAATACCACCACTGATTTGTGAATAGGGACACCAGAAAGAATATTAAAGCATTGCGTTCTATAAGTGATATTTCTAAAAACCAGATTTTAACACTTTTATTTTAAACAGATCACAAAAGTTCACATTTATTATTCATATATATACATTTTTTTTTTTAATATAGATTACAGTATGATTAGAATTGAGATTTACAGGACAACCCAAAAATATTCAGATACATTAAGGGCTGTAAATGAAAATTGCTGCAAATGTTACAACTACATTTATGTTTTCTTTAGTATTTTTAGCACTAACACAAGAGTTATTATGATTTGAATTAATATATCTGTCTCTCTTTCTGTCCGTATGCCTGTCGTTTCGTTTGCCTGCCTGTATTTTCTGTAAATATTTTTAAATTTTTTCAAAATGATATATGTTATTCGATATCACCTGCTCCTTACTTAAAATGATAAAAACGCACAACTGTGTTTTGTACAAGGGAACCCAAAAGAATGCCAATGCACTGCGTTTTATGAATGGCATTATTATATATCAT
Organism: Salticus scenicus; assembly: GCA_963930645.1. Classification (NCBI taxonomy): domain Eukaryota; kingdom Metazoa; phylum Arthropoda; class Arachnida; order Araneae; family Salticidae; genus Salticus; species Salticus scenicus. The sequence continues at coordinate 193,993,174 of OZ005655.1, read as the reverse complement.
ATTTAAATAACAATATATTGCGCAAATCTTAATGAAATTGATATTTATTATTCATGTGCTAAAAAAAAAAATTACTTAGCTTATTTTGACAAATTATCATTTTGACAATTATTTTTGACTTAATATTTTGATAAGTTATTTAGCTAAATAATTTGCCAAAACGTAGAGTGGTATATAGTCCAAAAAGGAACATTTAGAGTTTGAAATTCGATAATACGAATATGTACCGTATATTTTATACTTTAAAAAAAAAAAAAAAAACATTTTTCATTAGTTTTAGTCTTTACTGTAATGGACGTACGAATGGCAATGAAATGAACAATATTTAAAAATGATCTTATGAAAGAAGTAACAAGTAATAGTAATTCTTTTCCCTATTAAAATCCTAATTTATAAAAGAATCCACTTTAAGACACGTATAGAAATTTTAATTAAAAACATTAAAAATTACATATTGCGTCAAGGCCTTTCACCCTGAAACTCAGGGTGAAAGGCCTTGACGCAATATGTAATTTTTAATGTTTTTAATTAAAATTTCTATACGTGTCTTAAAGTGGATTCTTTTATAAATTGTAGCTTTATACAAAATACACGTGGGATAACATGTCTCTATATGAGATATTATTGTATATAAAATCCTAATTATTTACCTCAAAAAAATTTTTAAGCTTTTTGGTTATATGTAACGTTATAAAACTACTTAAAGAAAGAGTGAGCATTTCATGCATTTATTTGCTTCTTCTTCTTTTTTTTTTTTTTTTTAACTACACGTTTTGAGGTCCTCTGAATGTTCTAAAAATGTTTTGAGATTTTTAGGGGTTGATCTGCGTCTCAATGTGTATTAGTCTATTATATGACTACTTATTTATTTATTTATTTTATTATTTTTTTTTAATACTATTTTCCCTTGCTTCATGTATATTGAGTTCAAATTTCCCTTTGTATTTATTAAACCAGATTATTAAAGTTCCTATAATAAATTAACTTTATAGTTTTTATTACAAAATGTTTTAAAGGAATAATCACAAAACTAAGCAAACATATCTTTTATTAGATAAATAAGCTGACGATTTTCTCTTACCCTGAAAATTAATACTAAAATACAGATTGGACATTAAGGAGTAATATAACGAGTACTGTTATGTAAACCTGTGTTAAAACAATTCAAATTAGGTTTCAGAAAAGCATTATTTGACAAATATTGCTATATGAGGGGGCTACCTCCCCCCTCAACTCCCCCCTCCCTGTTTCATTATTGTACCTGCATTTATATAGAACTCAAATCTGTTTTTAAATTCAAAAGTTCATTTAAAACTATTCAGACAACTTTCACACGCAACAATATTTCAAACTTTTCTAGTAACAAATGTATTAACTTCAAAATACAACATTTGGATCGCCTGAAATGATTTTTTTTTTTCTCATTTATTCAAAGAGACACAGGTAAATATCAAATGTTAAAAACTTGACTTCAGTATTCAGGAAACCTCAAAACGTGTAAATATACAAAAAAAACCAAGCGACGAATATTTAGCTTTAAAAAATACATTATTTATCATATGGCTATGAAAAATTAATTTCAATTTCTGAGAAGCTTTCCTGGACATGGTAAAATATTATAGTAAAGCACTTCCACTAACAATAAAAAAGAATGTTATGGTTTAAATAAGGGCAGCCCTGTATATCTTCTGAAGGTTATGTACACACCATATGGTGCAAATAAATATAACCCTAAATTTATAACACATGGCACAACCTGAAATACACTTCCATCAGTTTTCAAGTATTCTCGCATTATAATCTAGTTCTTTTCTATAGCCCTGTAAACGAAGAGGGAATAATTTCCATGCCATATTCTATTATAGATGAAAAATATTTTTACGCACATAAAAAATATATGTTCGTTTCATTTGGTTTAGTGCAGTCTATAGAAGTTTAAACTCTGCTTACCCGTAATTTCCGTCATAGACGTAATATATTTGAATTCCCTTGGATGAACATTTGCCCTGTACACGAATCATTTTCTTGATCTCAAATAAAAGTTTAGTGTAGCATCTCTATATGATACACATTTAGAATACCAAGTTTGTACTTTCTCATATTACTTGTTCTTGAGATATGCTGGTAAAAAACAGAAGCAGACTAACCGCTAAAAATATGATTTTTCGATTCAGGTGACCTCAAAACGTGTAAATATAACAAAAATTCAATTTCGAAAATTTGTCCCAAAAACATTACTTTCTCTGACATATATATGTGTAAGAGAATGTAAAAAAGAAGAAAAATGAGTGATAAATGAAATCATTTTATTTCGAAAATAACAGTTAACATTTTGTTTACTTTCTCTTACCCACATATATGGTAGTGAAAGTATTGCCTTTGGGTAAAATTTTCTAAATTGAGTTTTTGTTATATTTGTTAAAGTAATTTCAATTTCTGAGCAGTTTTCCTGGACATAGTAAAATAGTATAGTAAAACGCTTTCACTAACAATAAAAAAGAATGTTATGGCTTAAATATTGGCAGCCCTGTATATCTTCTGAAGATTATGTACACCACATAGCGCAAATAAATATAATCCCGCATTAGTAACACACGGCGCAACCTGAAATACACTTCCATCAATTTTCAAGTATTGTCACATTATAATCTAGTTCTTTTGTGTAGCCCGAACACTGAATGATTTCCATACCTTATTTTACATCAAACATGTTAAAATCTACTAACTTTCAATTTCCCTCATATACATAATGTATTTGAATTCCCTTGGTTTTCCCTGTACACGAACCTTTAGCTTGATCTCAACGAAATGCTTAGTGCAGCATCTCTATATGATACACATTTAAAATACTAAGTTTTGGATTTTTGCTATTATTTGTTCTTGAGGTATGCTGACAACAGACACACACACACATAGAGACACACACAAACCAACCGCTAAAAACATAATTTTTGTATCCAGGGGATCTCGAAACGTGTAAATATAACAAAAACTCAATTTCGAAAATTTGACCAAAAGCAGTACTCTCTCTATCATATACACGGTGATCATATTAAAAGAGTACCCGTTTTTTTTTTTTTTTTATTACTCTTAAATCTGACGGATGTGACAGCTATTCTAACACTGATCTATAATTGTTTGAATCTTGTTTAAGTGTGGGAGACAATTTCCAACACTGTTGGGCTGTTACAACTTTATTTGTGACGTAAAACAGAAATGGAGACACACATTTTTTTTTTTTTTTTTTTAAATCCTTTAATAATTTTATTTATGAAAGACAAAATTTAATTAAATTTTTTTGCGTGTTATTCCTACATTTACATTACCATTATCATTTTTAACACGCTTTTATTAGCTTCACCTGTATGTATGTATGTATGTTTGTATGTTTGTAACCGCTCTGGGAGCAAACAAAAAATCTATATTGTAAAAAAAGTCTTTCACAGCGTGAGCATCGTGGCGTTGAGGTATAGCTTCGCGCTACGAACCTAAATGTCTAGCGTTCGATCCCAGTCAGGAGAGATTTTTTAAAAATGATTTTTGTTTAATTCTAAATTATTTTAATTAAATATTTAAATGTATGAAAATCCTACGGTGTGTCACTCACACGATTTTCTCTTACCCTGCATTTTAATACTAAGATAGATATTTTGTGCTTTTTAGTTCATATTTCTATAAAAGCGTGTTCTTTAATTTTTTAAAACTATAATATTATTACATTATCATTTCATAGGCTTTTACAGAGAAGTCCTGCAAACCTCGATGAATTAAAACAGATCATAACTGAAGAAATCTCGTCAATAACACTAACAATGCTGCGAAGTGTGTCGAAATCCTGGTTCCACGTGTTCATGTTTGCATTCAAAATGGTGGCGAACATTTTCAACATTTTCTGCGAGGAATGATAATGTAAAAGAATTGAATTAATTTATGTTTTTCAAAAATAAAATTATTACAGGATTAAAAAAAATGTGCGTCTCCATTTCTGCTTTACCTTACAAATAAAGTTGTATCTGTCCAACAGTTGTGTAAATTGTCTCACAAACTTAAACAAGGATCAAACAATCCTACTTCAATGTTATAATAGTTGCCACATCCGTCAGATTTAAGGGTTATAAGAAAACTCACGGGTACTCTTTTAAACTGATCACCCTGTATATGGGTAAAAGAAAGTAAAAATTGTCATCACTTTATTTAAAGTGCTACTGACCGTGTCTTTTGTTTAGCATAAGCAAATTTCTAAATTTATGAGTCAACTGGATGAGTAAATATGCTAAACTTGTTGAATATAAAATATAACAATAACGAAAAATCACGTGGTTTGCCTATATTATAAACACTTTCCAGCTATAGACACCCGTTGTGTCGTTTAACCTTTAATATGTTTCACTCCATGATAATACTCTAAATAAGTTTAGTTTTTAATTAAGAAGAAAAGTCAGAAAAATAATTTTTATTCATTTCTCTTTATTGTAAAAAAAAAAAAAAAAAAAAAAAAAATCACTGCACTGCTTTTATGTAACCCTTACGTACTGATTGCCTTTAAAGTACATTATCTAAAACAAGAAACATGCAAAAATATATTTTGATTTGACTAGTAAAGAGTCTCACGAAAGTATCTTTATAGCTTTATTTCTAAAGAGAAAGTATTAAAAGCATTGCCTTTGTACCTCTCATACACCGTAGTACCTCGCATATATTTTGTGAATCCTTATATTCAAATCAGTTATATTATTCATACCATTTTTAGAGAAATTCTACCATTTTCAGAGAAGATGCCATAATGAACATGAATAACGTAAATTAATTTCAAGTTATTCTATAATTATATTGATGAAAATTAGTGCACGAACAGGAAACGTGTAACACAAATAAAAAAAAAAAACATTCACTGCACTGCTTTTATGTAACCCTTACGTACTGATTGCCTTTAAAGTGCATTATCTAAAACAAGAAACATGCAAAAATATATTTTGATTTGACTAGTAAAGAGTCTCACGAAAGTATCTTTATAGCTTTATTTCTAAAGAGAAAGTATTAAAAGCATTGCCTTTGTACCTCTCATAGACCGTAGTACCTCGCAAATATTTTGTGAATCCTTATATTCAAATCAGTTATATTATTCATACCATTTTTAGAGAAATTCTACCATTTTCAGAGAAGATGCCATAATGAACATGAATAACGTAAATTAATTTCAAGTTATTCTATAATTATATTGATGAAAATTAGTGCACGAACAGGAAACGTGTAACACAAATAAAAAAAAAACATTCACTGCACTGCTTTTATGTAACCCTTACGTACTGATTGCCTTTAAAGTGCATTATCTAAAACAAGAAACATGCAAAAATATATTTTGATTTGACTAGTAAAGAGTCTCACGAAAGTATCTTTATAGCTTTATTTCTAAAGAGAAAGTATTAAAAGCATTGCCTTTGTACCTCTCATAGACCGTAGTACCTCGCAAATATTTTGTGAATCCTTATATTCAAATCAGTTATATTATTCATATCATTTTTAGAGAAATTCTACCATTTTCAGAGAAGATGCCATAATGAACATGAATAACGTAAATTAATTTCAAGTTATTCTATAATTATATTGATGAAAATTAGTGCACGAACAGGAAACGTGTAACACAAATAAAAAAAAAAAACCTTCTCTGCACTGCTTTTATGTAACCCTTACGTACTGATTGCCTTTAAAGTGCATTATCTAAAACAAGAAACATGCAAAAATATATTTTGATTTGACTAGTAAAGAGTCTCACGAAAGTATCTTTATAGCTTTATTTCTAAAGAGAAAGTATTAAAAGCATTGCCTTTGTACCTCTCATAGACCGTAGTACCTCGCAAATATTTTGTGAATCCTTATATTCAAATCAGTTATATTATTCATACCATTTTTAGAGAAATTCTACCATTTTCAGAGAAGATGCCATAATGAACTTGAATAACGTAAATTAATTTCAAGTTATTCTATAATTATATTGATGAAAATTAGTGCACGAACAGAAAACGTGTAACACAAATAAAATTAAATTGCAGAAATTTCCAATTATAGTCCTTAATCCTTAATATATGAGAACTTCTTTTATGTGGCCCTGTAAATCTTAATGTTAATCAAGCTTATTGAAAACAGTTTTTTATGCATGCTAATAATAAATGACAATTTCATTATTATTTGTGCAGTACAAAGGGGATTTATAAAATGAAATATGATTTATAAACATGCCATTGAAAAAACGCATAGCCTTAGTTTCTTTTGGATATCCCTCTACAGACAGTAAGAGAAAGAGTTTAGATCTGCCTAAAAAGAGTTTACAATAATAATAATAATAATAATAATAATAATAATTCTTTTTGTATTATTGAGGATGACAACAAGGAACACTGAGAAAAAATTCTGTAACTGACATATAGAATATAAACTGTGGCTCTAGAAAAAACAGTTCCATGTCATCTTTATAAATTCTAGTTCCCTTTGAAAGCGAGTCCTAGAAACCCCTATTAGAATTCTAGAGCATTTTCCTATATTATCGAGGTCAAACTTATTTAAAAATCTCTGCAAATAAATGGGAGCACAAGAGGCGTGTTTTAGCAACTATATTATTAATCTTGACGTTATTAATAGTTATTGACATTATTAATTACGTTATTAATCTTGACGCATGACCCGACTCTAGGAAATCAGTCGAGAATTTTTCGCAATATAAAGTATTCACAATATTCAGATTATTCAGAATATTGTCTGACCATACGGAAATGCATAGACTAGAAATTCTCGATCATTTCGTCTATTCAGCTTATTGGCGTGCCTTATACGCATAGTTCGGAAATCTATATTTCTAGTTTAGGGATTTAGAAAATGACCACTTATTCGTTCTAGATGAAGGCGGTATATATACATATATTTTTTTTTATCAGTGAAAGAAGTAGAAAAACTGAAACAGGAGAAGCGTAGTATGTTAATTCTTCGTTAAATAATTTTTAACTAAAAATTCTGTAAATAATTTATGTTACTAATGTCATATTAAAAATGTATGTGTCTTTAAGAAAAAAAAATGTTTCATCGTTCTTTTCATTTATGAAGTTGGATAGTTTTATCTAAACCAGTGCCTGACGACACCTGTCGTGCTATGTGTACAATTTCACTAGAGAACATATCATAGTAAATTTGAATATATCCGTTTGAAGAATTTATGAAAATAACTACGGATTTTAAAGCTTGGACAGACAGTTGAACCAGTCGCAGTCATAAACAATTTTCAATTTTATCGGAAAGTATTTGAAAATTATTAATTTTGCAATCGCTTTCAGGTTACAGAGATATATACGGATTTGTAATCTAATGTGTTGCACATGTGAATATCAATTCTAATGGAACATGCAGACATTTTTTCTACGTTTTGGAAGCATTCATTTTGAGTTTTATCTCTGAACCTAATACTACCAGAGGTGTAATCGGCAGTGCTGATTTCAGAACCGTTTTCTCGGGAGGGAATTTTTCAAGTTTAGGGGGGATATTTAAGAGTTCCAGAAAAGCAATTGAACTAATAAGCAGAAAATTTAAAATCCCCGAGGGCGTGTCTTTTTTTTTTTTTTTTATGCAGGTAAAGAATTTTTTGCCCACTTTTCCCAAACTAACCCTTGACATCGTCAATAATGATCGCTTGACCCATCGTATCATTCCTAATTCTGAAAATTTCGATTTGGAATTTTTACGAAGTTTATGAATGTGGAAAAAAAAAATCGATTTTGAAGCACCTATAAGTAGAATTCCCTTAAGGCAAGTTATACTTCTAAATATCTCAAAATCTTTTTGGAAACGATTCCAGAACATTTCCAGTAACAAATTTCAAGGAATAGCTGATAACTGTAAATGTTGATTGGTGGTTGTAAATGTTGATAGCTCTAAATGTTGATAAATAAAAAAATTTTCACGCACTTTTAAATTAAACTTCCTCTTACACGCAGATTCCTGATTCGTTCAAATTTTGGCAAAGAACATGAAATTTAAAATATTTTGCTTCGAGAGAAAGCTATTTTCATTCCGAGTGTGCTACATAGAAAGTATTGATTAAAATGTATTAAATACAGAACGTATTAATCGGAATTAGTCGAAATCTTCGGAATTATAAGAAAGCACCACGGAGCTTACTTAAAGTAACTTAATACTTAAAGCAACCATCTGTATATTAATTTTAAACGTGTTTTGTCTGTCTCCACTAAATTGAGACAACGGCTAGGTGTAAAAATTTGGTTGAGGTGTCTAAAAAAGGGTCTTGGTCTGTAGATGTGTCATCAAAAGAAAAAATGAAAAAAGTCAAACGGTTACCCCCTGGGGGAGGGGGCAAGAGTTAAAAGCACGTTTGCGAGCTTAACTCAGTTCCAAATTACTTCACGGTGAAGAAATTGTACATGGTGGGACTAGACTCGAACACTAAAAAATCAATTACTGCGATTTTGGAATTTTCGATTTTAAAAGGGGGAAAGCAGTTTTTTTTCGGGGGAAAGGAAGGGAAATTAGTTTGAAAGGGAAATCCGATCTAGATCCGCACATGTAGCACCCCATTTTAAAGGTCTTAAAATGTCATGTTGATTGGGGATGGTATTACCTGACCGTTGGTGATGTTCGTACAGAACACACTGTGACCCTTGGCGGTGGAAAGTGCAACTAAAGGATTTTGCAGTTGACACCACCATGTGACACCTTATTTGAAAGGTCTTGGAAATTCAAGGCGATTGGTGATATTCGTATACAAGATACTGCGCCCCCTGGTGGAGGAAAGTGGATTTTTCAGCTCGTGCGTAGCATGCCTGCTATACGGTGCTGCAGCCACTGGCAGCGGAAACACGAGTCAGAGGTTCGTTCGGCTCAAGGTTAATTTTTGAGAATTTTTTCATGTTATTAGCGGCCCGCATATACGCTGCCGCAGGCACCAGGGTCACGAGCCCAATTTCCGTTCGGTTTGAGGTAATTTTTTTGTTACAGATGAATATTTTTTCTGCGATGCTTTCATTTAAAAATAGAAATTCAAACAAAATCAAGTTAAAGATATAAAATCATACAAATTTAATGTTCATTTAAGGTTATTATCATGCACTCGGGTAACGCCGGGCGGGTTCGTTCGGTTCCGGGTTAATTTTTGGGAATTTTTTTATGTTATTAGCAGTTCGTGTATGCGCTGCCGCAGGCACCGGGGTCACAAGGCAGAGTTTCGTTCGGTTCGAGGTAATTTTTTTTGGTACAGCTGATTATATTTTTCGTGATGCTTTCATCTAAAAATAGAAATTCATACAAAATCGAGTTAAAGGTACAAAATCATACAAATTTAAGGTTCATTTAAGGTTATTATCATGGGCCTTCGGGCGGGTTCGTTCCGTTCCAAGTTATTTTTGGGGAAGTTTTTCATGTTATTAGCGACCCGTGTATGCGCTGCCACAGGCACCGGGGTCACAAGGCAGAGTTTTGTTCGGTTCTAGGTAATTTTTTTGTTACAGCTGATTATTTTTTTCCTGATGCTTTCATTTAAAAACAGAAATTCAAACTAAATCCAGTTAAAGATATAAAATCATACATATTTAAGGTTCATTTAAGGTTATTATCATGGGCCCGGGCAACGTCGGGCGAGTCAACTAACATGTAGTCTTAGTATTAAACGAAATAGAAAATAAAAGATAGCAACTGTTTATTTGGAGTCAGTTTAACGTCACACTGACAGTACTTTGTAGAAAGTGATGTCATATATATTATTTCTAAGCATTTTTCCGAATTTCTTTTTTAAAGTGAAATGTCGTAAATTATATTAGATGTTTTAACTTGAAATACGTTTAAATAATGATGCGACTTGATGCAATTTTTGAAACATTACGGTCAATAAAGTGACCGTCGAATTCGATGGGTTTCAGCTAGTTAAAATTAATTAGATAACCTCTACTTTTCAGGGTACATGAAGATATTTACATGGATTTTAAAATTAATTTTCAAATTAATGGTTTCTAATTAAGAAAGTATAATTAATTAATGTTAATATATCAAAAACAATCTTTTATCAAAATAATTTATAATGTAATACATTTTTATCTTGTAATACGTTTTCATAAATGTGTCAAGGATTCTAATTACGTGTGAAGTTATTTCATGTGCGTTTAATTTTCACACTAATGATTTGACATTAGGGACAGTAATAACGAGTTTTAAGATAGCCTTTTGTCAAAAAAAAAGTTTCTCTATATACAGTGCTGCTCAAAAGTTTAACAAAATTTATAAAAGTTTTTTTTTTTTTTTAATTCTCCATTTAATGAAATACTCTTAAACATTGGAAGGGTTAAAAAAAAAAAAAAAAGAAGAAGAAGAAGTTATCGCTTTCTTTAGTGGAGATTGGGTTGCAGCAGTAATTAGGGAGTTGACAACAAGTTAGGCAGAAACAAGTAGTGTTGCGATAATTGTCTGTACCATTAAGGAAATGTAACGCCCTGTAACTATAAAAAATGTTAATATTGACTCTATACAAATTCTTCTTACATTTGTGAAGAGATAGCATGTCAAATAAAAATATTATGAACATTTTTCTATTAAAATGCTGCAATATTTTCTCTTTAAGCGGGGGGTGAGGTCATAAAACTGAATCTTATGCATTTGAAAAAAAATATTGTAAATATCATGTAAGAAAAATATCGGTATTTTTGTAAGTGTTCGGCTATCATGATAAACACCAATGTTAATTATTGTCAAAGGCTAGCAGATATACATAATAATATGTAATAAAATAAACACGCATTTCATCATGCATATACATACCTACACAGACATTCTAATGTAAGCATATACATACGCGCCAAATAACGCTCCAAATCTTTTTTTTTTTTTTTTTTTTTTTTTTTTAACTATATTACTTGCGTTATGCAAGGTTGCAACTTCTAGAGTCAAAACGCAATATTGTGCCAAGTTGGGGAAATGTGAAAAACGTGTTATGCAGTGAACTAAACTTTATTTTTACCAAAACACTTTAATACAATACGATTGCTTATTGAATAATAACTAAGGGTGACAAAAATAAACAACAATCTAAAGTTTTCTTAACTAAAAATTACGCATATACGCTGCCGCAGGCACCGGGGTCTCGCGCCCAAGTTCCGTCCGGTTTGAGGTTTTTTTTTTTTTTTTTTTGTAACAGATGATTATTTTTTCTGCGATGCTTTCATTCAAAACATTGAAATTCAAACAAAATCGAGTTAAAGATTTTAAATCATGCACATTTAATGTTCATTTAAGGTTATTATCATGCACCCGGGTAACGCCGGGCGAGTTCGTTCGGTTCCAGGTTAATTTTTGGGATTTTTTTTATGTTATTAGCAGTTCGTGTATGCGCTGCTGAATAATGCCAAATAATACTCGCTTTTTTTTTTTCAACTATATTACTTGCGTTATGCAAGGTTGAAACTTCTACAGTCAAGACGCAATATTGTGTCAAGTTGGGGAAATGTGAAAAAATTGTTATACAGTGGACTAAACTTTATTTTTACCAAAACACTATATTACAATACGATTTCTTTTTAAAAAATTACTAAGGGTGGCAAAAATAAACAAAAATCTAAGGTTTTCTTTAATTAAAAATTAAGCCAGGAAAAAAAATGAAATAAATAAATAAAAAAAAAACGTAATTAAAACTACAAACAAAATGACACACATAAAGCTATAAATTGAAATCTCGAAAATATATTCTTTTTTTTTTTTTTTTTTTTTTTTTAATTCGAAATATATATATACAGTCGGTAACAAAAGTGTCCGAACACTAGCAAAATTTCCTATATAAAAAAAGTACACTTCATACGGTTTCGTTAAATAAATCCTTGTCGAATCCTGTTCTTAGTCAGTGTAAGAACACGATTCGACAAGGATTTATTTAACAAAACCATATGAAGTGTACTTTTTTTACATAGGAATTTTTGCTAGTGTTCGGACACTTTTGTTACCGACTGTATGTATATTGAAAGGACAACCAGTGACGATCTAAGTCTCCTCCCTTAGGGTTGTCCGTAGATATGCCGGTATGGACAAAAATCATCATGTAAATAAAAATACTAATAATATATATATATATAATGCTTACTTAAAAAAAAAAAAAAAAAAAAAAAAAATGTCGAGTTTCGAACATAGAGCGATAATAGTATTTTTAATTTCGCGTGAATAATAATAAAAATAAGAGAAAAAGAAACAGTTACGCGACGACAGTTAGTGTATTTTTTTAATCAGGAATTCGCGTGTGGATAAATGTTTTCATAGGACATTTAGTATTAACTTAAAATTTTTATTTAATTTAATAGTACTTTTCTTTTCTTTAGTAAAACGATATTATTCATTTTATTCCCCTACTGTTTATCTAATTTTTGAGATTATTTTATTTTATGTTCTCACTTTAATTGTAAATAGTCATAGTTTAGATTTTATTATGATTTTTTTTTTTTTTTTTTATGAAATAGCTTTAGTATCGGACCCCTTTGGCAAAATTTAAAATTTGGCACCGAAGTAGACCGGACGTTTCTCGCCAAGATCATTTAGTTACGCAATTGCGATAGTCATTTCAATTTATCACAAAAATGACCAAAAATATTTAAAGTTGACAAGGTCTCCCCATACTAAAGTTTACTTTAGTTAAAGTTATACTCCCCTTTTGTATTTATTTACTTATTTATTTATAATATTCACTATTAAAGACTTCGGGAAATGTTTCATACATTTTTCTTTCCATTTTACACTTTCGTTCAGTTCTTTCATTGATTTTGCCTGGGCAACGTCGGGTAGACCTGCAAGTTTCTTTATATGAATATATACCGTAAAAAATCGTTCAAACGCCACCTCATTTCTCAAGGAAAATTCAGGATGTATTTCGAAAGGGGGGCAGATGAACGGTAAAAATCGGCAAAAATATAAAATATTTTTCTGCTAAAATTAAATAACATAAGAAATAATTATAATATATATATATATATATATATATATATATATATATATATATATATATATATTAATGCAGAGTTTAAAATTTTAAATACAGTTAACTCTTGGTTAACCCGCACTCAAGTAACCGGAAAAAATCTGCAAACCCTTTTTCCCACTCCAACAACTTGTTTTAAAAAAAATTGCCGCATTTTTAGGGACCTTTTCTTTTCAAATTTTAAGTAATCACTTTGTCCGATTTATTATAAAAACAAATCAAATTTCATATTTATAAAAGCGAGTATTAGAAAATAAATAAATAGCGTAAAAAACTGTCTTCTATTCGGATAGAATCTTCAAGTGATAGAAAAGTGGCGGTTATACGGTATTTTCGGAAAGAACGAAATTCAGGTGGAAAGCAGAGGGGACGTTTAATCCAGGGGGTGCGGGGGCGCTTTTGCGATATTTTACGGTTATGAAAACTTATAAAGATTACCAAGATACGAATGAATGGAGAAAGATCAAAATAAGACGAAATCACATGAATTAATGGAAGCTTGCAGGTACGTAATTTTGCTTAGTGCATTATTTTATATAAACAGTACAAGGGAATTTTGTTGGTTTCTGCAAATATATGAGCATAATGCTAATGAACCCTTTGCCCTAATTACAATAATAAAAGAACTAGTATGTTGTGGCCACCACAAGACTTTCTTCTATATTTTCCTATACAAATTCACGCAGTAAAAAAAAAAAAAAAAAAAAAAAAAAAAAAAAAAAAAAACGGTTTTTTTTTCGTTAAAAGTAAAAAATATCGATAACGTTGTTTTAAATTATCAAATATTTATAGTTCAACCATTCGTTTTAAAGGTATTGACGAGACCTTTCGAAAGATACCCATCTTGAAAATTTACCCTCCCCGGGAGGTACTTCCCCCTAGGGGGGGGGGCGATGCCCCACATTTTTTTCCTATTTAACTACTACTATTATCAATAATTCATATTAATTTCACAATCACAGGTTAAGAATAACTCTCTTTATATACATTTATACGAAATATTGTCCTATACTGTCATGTTAAAAATTTAGAAAAAATACGATCACAGCGCCACCTGTTGAGCGATTGATCCCCAAATCTAATCAGCCCCAGTTTATGTCAGGGGCCAACTAAATACCAAGTCTAGTTAAATTTCGTTAAAAAAAAAAAAAAAAAAAATATATATCTGTTTTTTTTTTTTTTTTTTTTTTTTTGTTAAAAGTAAAAACAATCGATAACTTTGTTTTAAATTATCACAGATTTATAGTTCAACCATTCGTTTTAAAGGTATTGATGAGACCTTTCGAAAGATACCCATCTTGAAAATTTACTCCCTTCGAGGGGGGACTTCCCCCCCAGGGGGGGGGGTGGCGAGGCTCCTACACATACAAAATTTTTTCCCGAGTTGACTATCTCTATTATAAATAATTCTTTTAAATTTCATAATGATTACTAAAAAATAATTATCTTTATGCACATTTATACAAAATTTTATCCTATATCACCATGTTAAAAATTGTCACCATTTTGTCCTATATCACCATGTTAAAAATTTAGAAATAGCGGGATGGCAACGCAACCTGTAAGACAATTTTTACCAAAAGTTGATAGGCAGTAATTCATGTCAAGGTGCAACTACATATTAATTTGTATGAAATTCTGTGCAGTAGTTTCTGAGATACAGTTGCCACAAAATTTTGTCACACACACACACAGACAGACAGACAGACATTTTCTAAAAATAGTCAAATCGTGTTTTACAGCTCTCAAAATAAAATATGAAATCGGGAGATTATTTTTGCTATTTCATTTATTTATTTATTTTTAATCTAGATATAGTTTAATTAAATGCAATAAATACAATAGATTAAATATTTAATTTAATTAACGATATTAAAATTATTATAAAGTTGTTTTCTCTAAATAAGTAAAAAAGTAAAGGTACAAACAAACAAACAATTGTGATGTTGCCATCGAGCGTATGATTAATAAAATAAAATATAAACATAATAGTTAAAAATAAAGTTATAATTGTGGAACGTATTTAGTTCAAAATGCTATAATAAAATTACAAATATATATTTTTTAATGTAATTAATATACTAATCAAGATTTTAAGGAATTAATATAGATAAACTAGTTTAGATTAATTGAAATTAAACTTCATATATAGAACATGGTTCGTACTGCCCCACCTTTTTTCAAGGACTCTCCTACAAGTATTTTTATACAATACATTTCCTTTTAAGTTTGAAGGCTTTTTTAATATGAAAATTTCCTAAATAATAAATACTGGTGCAGAAAATTAAGAAAATTCAAGGCCTGTATAAACTACGTAGCAGATTTTTGGAAAAAGTATAACTTTTAAGTTGAAAAGGTATTACTTTTAAGGTTGCTGGCAGTAAGGTCCGCCTGTGGGCGTTATTCTCCTAAGTTACAATATTTCAGAATAAAATTTTCTGTATTCACATTTATATTACGAATGGATATACATTATAATTATATTCTTTCTAATCAAATTATTTGTATCCATAGTATATTTGATTGTGCAAATGTGAATAATGGGTATATTCTTAAGAAATAAAATAAATAACATACAAATTGCAAACGAATCGCCCGCTGGCGGAGTTACAGATTTTCAAATGACGTAAATCTACGTCAGCGGTCGCGAAAGTGTTAATCAACATTAAATCACCTTTTAATGTCAGAAATAATTTAAAGGTTTTTAAAGTGATACAATGCTATTTACAAGCCAATTATTATTATTATGAGAAGAAGGCGTATAGAGAACAAATTGCTAAAAAAAGAAAGAGAAAGAGAAAAGCTAGCTATAGCTACAATTACCGGAAAATTAAAGTTTTATTCAATTTAATTTGATTTTTGCCTTGTACACGAATTGCAAAGAAAATTGTCTTCAATTTTTATTGTAGGCAGTTTAGGTCTGAGATAATTTAATAATATAATTGATTTTATTGATTGCCTGTCTTAGTATTTTAAGATCAGAAATGTAAGAATTGCATAATTCTTTAATTTCACACTTCAAGCTTTTCGAAATATATTTATAAGGAAGGAATAACAATAAAAATAATCTGGTGTGTTCGTCACATGGCTTTCTTTTACCCTGAAATTTAATACTATAAATATAGATTGAAGAATAAGGGGTAAGATAACGAGTATTGTTTCGTAAACTTATGTTAAAACAATTCAAATTAGGCTGCGGAACAGCTTCATTCGACAAATAATTATGTAGGGGTTGGGGGGGGAGAGTTAACACCCCTTAAACAACCCATTTTATTATTGTAAATACATTTATATGGAATTCAAATCTATTATTAAATTCAAAAGTTCATTTAAAATTATTCAGACAACCTTCACACGTGACATTCCTTGAAACTTATCAATCTTGATCAATCTTGTTTCTGTAACAAACGTATTAACTTCAGAATACAACATTTGGATCGCCTGAAATTATTTGTTTTTAATTTACTCTAAGAGACACAGACAAAGTTCAAGCATTAAAAACTGACTTCGGTATTCAGGAAACCTCAAAACGTGTACATATACAAAAAAAAAAAAAGATTAATATATAGCTTAAAAAATACATTATTTACCATATGGCTATGAGGAATTAATTTCAATTTCTGAGCAGCTTTCCTGGACATGGTAAAATATTGGAGTAAAGCACTTCCACTAACAATAAAAAAGAATGTTATGGCTTAAATATTGGAAGTCCTGTGTACCTTCTGAAGGTTATGTACACACCACATGGTACAAATAAATATAAGCCTATATTAATAACACAAGGCACAACTTGAAATACATTTTCATAGTTCTTTTGTGTAGCCCTGTAAACGAAGAGTGAATAATTTCCATGTCATGTTTTACACGATAAATGTTTTTACGCATATAAATACATATACTTGTTTCATTTGGTTTAGTGCAGTCTATAGATGTTTAAACTCTACTTACCTCCAATTTCCGTCTTACAGGTAATATATTTGAATTCCCTTGGCCCTGTACACGAATCATTTGCTTGATCTCAAGGAAAAGTTTAGTGTAGCATCCCTATATAATACACATTTAGAATACCAAGTTTGGACTTTCTGCTATTACTTGATCTTGAGATATGCTGATAACAGATAGATACACAGACAGACAGACACACAGACCAACAGCTAAAAACATGATTTTTGGATTCAGGGGACCTCAAAATGTATAAATATAACAAAAACTCAATTTTGAAAATTTGTCCCAAAAACGAAAATATAAAAAGAAGAGAAATGAATGATAAATGAAATCATTTCATTTCGAAAATAAAAATTATTATTTTTTTATTTTCTCTTACCCATAAGGTAGAGGAAGTATTGTTTTGGGGTCAAATTTTCAAAATTGATATTTTGTTATATTTACACGTTTTGAGGTCCCCTGAATCCAAAAATCATGTTTATAGCTGTTGGTCTGTGTGTCTGTGTGCCTGTGTGTCTGTGTGTCTGTCTGTCTGTGTGTCTACCTGTTATCAGCATATCTCAAAAACAAATTATAGCAAAAAGTTCAAACTTCGTATTCTAAATTTGTATAATATAGGGACGCTACACTAAACTTTTCGTTGAGATCTAGCAAATGGTTCGTGTACAGGGACACCCATAAGAATCTAAATTACGTCTATGGGGAACGTAACACATTACGTCTATGGGGAAAGTCGCAGGTAAGTAGAGTTTAACAGCTACAGACAGCACTAAACCAAATGAAACGAACATATATATTTTATATACGTAAAAACATGTTTCTTCTAGAATATGGTACAGAAATCATTCACTCTTCGTTTACAGGGCTATACAAAAGAACTAAATTATAGTGTGACAATACTTGAAAATTGATGGAAGTGTACTTCATGTGTTGCCGTGTGTTACTAGTATAGGATTATATTTATGTCTAGCATGTGATGTGTACATAACATTTAGAAGATATACAGGGCTGCCAATATTTAAGCCATAACATTCTTTTTTATTGTTAGTGGAAGTGCTTTACTGTAATATTTTACCATGTGCCAGGAAAGCTGCTCAGGAATTGAAATTAGTTCTTCATAGACATATGATAAATATTTTTTTTTTCTTTTAAGATTAATATTCATCGTTTGGTTTCTTGCATCTTTAGACATTTTGAGGGTTCCTGAATACCGAAGTCAAGTTTTTAACGTTTGATCTTTGTATTTGTTAGAGTAAATTAAAAACAAATAATTTCAGGCGATCTAAATGTTGTATTTTGAAATTAATTTGTTTGTTACTAGAAAAGTTTGATCAAGATTGATAAGTTTCACGGAATGTTGGTGTAAGAGTTTCCTGGATAATTTTAAATGAACTTTTGAATTTAATAACAGATTTGAATTCTACATAAATGTAGTTACAGTAATAGACCGGGGGGTTGAGGGGAGCGATAGCCACCCTCACACAGAATTATTTGTCAAATAAATGTGTTCCGAAGCCCAGTTTGAATTGTTTTAACTTAGGTTTACCTAACAGTGCTCTTTATCTTACCCCTTAATTTCCAATCTGTATTTGTAAGTATTAAATTTCAGGGTAAGAGAAAGTCGTTTGAGTGACACACCAGATTATCTACTTTCTCTTACCCATATATAGTTAATGGTAGTGAAAGTATTGTCTTTTGTTCAAATTTCCTAAAATGAGTTTTTGTTATATATTCACGTTTTGATGTTTTTCAAAAAATCATGTTTTTATCGCTTGGTCAGTGTGTGTGTTTGTCTGTTATTAGCATATCTCAAGAACAAACAATAGCAGAAAGTCCAAACTTGTTATTTTAAATGTGTATCATATAATGATGCTATACTGTTTTTTTCATTAAGATCAAGGAAATGGTTCATGCGCAGGGACATCCAGGAAAATTCAGATACATTATATCTATGGGGAAATTTCTGGTACGTAAAATGTAACATGAATAGGCTATTTTTTTTTATATGCATAAAAGCAAGTTCTTTGTAGGTTGCAGCAAGGAAATCATTCATCATTCGTTTACAGAGCTACCCAAAATATTTGGATATATTTGGGCTATACATGAAATTGCCGGAATTATAATTCATTTTGTGTTAGATTTTTTAAAGTAAGACTAAATTTAAGTGCACAATATTGTTTATAATGCGTATTGTTTATAGACAATATACAGGGCTACCTAAAATCGAGCTAAACGTTCTTTTCCATTGAATGTAATTGATTTAAGTGCTTCGCTGCATTTTACGATGTCGACGTACACTGCTCAGGAAGAAAAATTAATTTTTCATACTTATAGTATAAAAAAAGTTTTTTCCAAATTTGAACTTTTTTTTTCTTCTTCTTTTTCCGTGTAATATCACATTTTCCCGCGCTATGATTACGAAAGTCCAATTTTTAGCAAATGTCCAATCTGTATGTAGGGTAGGTTGGGGTAATTGTAAACATGGGGTTATTGTAAACACACCCCTTATTTTTTTTATTAGTTCAAATTTCAGAATGCAGATGCCAGCACATCTTCATACCTTCAAGGACCAATAGATGTCCATTGTTAATAAATCATTTTTGTTGTGAAGCACCATTTTGTTTATACAGTTTTGTTTTGGTCTGTGAAAAAAGTGAAATTTAGAATTGCAGGGATTGATTAAAAATACTCTAAATCATACGAAGAGGTGAAATATTAATTCATTTTCTTTAAAAATAGTTCTAAACATTTTAATTTAGTTTATTATAATGATTTTTCTTTGAAATTCATGACTAAATTTTAGTTATTGCTTGTTTACAATTACCCCAGAAAAATCTTGAATTGGGGTAATTGTAAACATCAATTCCTCAGTAACGCAACTTAGTATGAATGCATCTTATGTTTTTATTTTAATACTAAATTATATTATAATTTCAATATGAATGTTATATTTCATTCCATTTTATAATTTTCCTTAGTAATTAGGCCTAATCTATTCTATGTTATAAGTAAGCTTTTTTTCTTTCTACTATTCTATTATTTTTTTTATAATTTAGATATATATATATATATATATATATATATATATATATATATATATAACAGAAATTAAGAAAACAAGTATTAGCTACAGCTCTGATGATTTAATCAAAGCAGTGAATGATGTGAGAGGACAATCCTTCTCCACAAAAAGTATTTTATCCGCAAAAACCATTGTTGAATTTTTTTCAAATAGTATCAAAACCAATGAATACGCAGTAGCAGTAAAAGAGAAGACAGCAACGTGCAGACTTAAGCAAATGAATTATGGGGAAGTACTGACTTCTACCAGTGTCTTAGAACGTCTAAAGGAATGTGATAAAAAAAATTTCAAAAAGAAAGAAAAAGAATGTAAATGATTGAAAATCAAAAAGGAAGAAAGTTAATGATGATACAACAAAAAAAAGATTGATATTGTTGAAGAAATAAAAGAAAATTCTATTGAAGTCCAGTATGCAAAACCCAAATTGCAGCATTTAATTCCTGGAAGTTATATATTAATAGACTTTATTTCTAACGATAAAAATAAGGTTAAATACAAGTATGTTTGTGTTATAAATTCCTTAGCACAAGATGAATGTACAGTCATGTTGTAGAAAATGACATTTTTTCCCATAAATTTATCATCCATAAAAGCTATTTTGTCAGCACCCTCTATTAAGTATAATGAAAGGAAATTTGTGCATACATTTCCTGGCTTTGTGAGTGTAAAAGAAAAATGAAAATATAATAAAACAATATGTTTGTACTTCAACAAATGTTAAATAAAATGCTTTAGGTTTATTATCATCCAAAATTTATTAAATCATTTATTTAAGACATTATGTACTAATAAAAAAAATAGTTATTACATATATAAACATTAAAAAACTTTTTTAAAGTATTATATTTCATGTTATTATGTATTACATTAAGGGAATATATCTGTTTACAATTACCCCATACTATATGGGGGAAATGTAAACACTATGGGGTAATTGTAAACAGGCCCTTATACATTTAAATAAAAACTTCAATGAAAAGTAAAAGGCTTAAAACTTAGTTAAATGTTCAAAAATTAAGTTTCTGTCATTTTTTTAAACTAAAAGTTATTTGTTTAGTTTGTACGAATGATCATATTCAGAAGTGATCAAAAGTGTTTACAATTACCCCAACCTACCCAATATATTTTAGCACCATAACTTAAAAACAAATAACTGCATGAAATTCGAATTTGATATTTTGAAGTTCGTATTAGTTTGCCACTTGAAACTTTCATATTAAATTTGATAAGTTTGAAGTCAAATTAATAACAGTCTTGTCCTTGTTTTTTTTTTTTTTTTTTTTTTTCATTTTAATAAGTGTAAGCAATATTGTCTAAGGGGGTGGTAGCCCCCCTCTCATGGAATTATATGGCAAATAAAACTATTCCTAAACCAATTTTAGATTGTTTTTATAGTACATTGAACTTTATTATCTTACGTTATTGACCTTCAGACTTATGCAATCTATCTTTATGGTATTGAAATGCAGGTAAGAGAAAGCTGTGTGAGTGACACGCCAGATTATTTAAATTGTTATGTCTACAATAATTTTGTTGGATAAGTATGACCAACTGAAACCAGAGAATGATTTAATTTTTATTTCAGCGGAGGTGAAAACCGCCTCTTTCTTTCTTTTTTTTTTTTCTTTTTCTGATAATAATTTGTTTTTAACTATAGTAATGAAGTTTTATCTTTATTAGTGAAAACTGAATATTTAAGCTTGTGTTAAAAAGGGATTGCCACAGTAATTGATATATTTATGTTTTAACATCCATATGAGTAACTGTAGCTGAATGCAAAAAACACTATAAATCACTATAATCCAAAAAACAAATTGCTCTTTTTATGATCTACATGGGTTGATTTTATGTAAAATAAGCACAATGCGATTGAAAATGTAAAATATTAATAATAATAATAATAGCAATATTAATAATCGATTTCTTAATAAAATAATTAACCCTTAATGAGAGTATTTTGTAAGAATATGATTTTAAAAACAATTTAGAATATTAAGATTAGAGTATCAGTTGTAGGGTATTCTGTAAAAGTAAACAAAAATTTAATGAGTAACTGTAGCTCAGTATAAAAAAGCCATATCTAGAGAACTGATTCCTCTTTTTATAATCTACCTGGGATGATTTAATGGTAAATAAACACAACACGATGAAGAATGTTAAAAAACCAATTTAATAGCAATATTAATTATCGATTTATTAATAAAATAATTAACCCTTAATGAGAGTATTTTATAAGAATATGAGTTTAAAAACAATTTTGAATATTGTGATTAGAGTATCAATTGTAGGATATTCTGTAAAAGTAAACAAAAAGTTATTTTAATGATTTATAATATTAATGTCGTGGCTATTTAGGTATTGATGAATTACTTGTATTTGATTTTTATACTTTCATTTACTAATATTTCTATTTAAGAGGTTAATAATAAATGACCAGTTATCGTTTAATATGGCTAAGCAAAAAAAAAAAAAAAAAAAAAAAAAGTAAGCTGATCATCATGAGATTTATTTGCTAAAGTATAAAATGTAAACTTTGTTAACATTTTATACTTTTTCTTTCTCAAATAACGCATCATTCATAAGTTAAAGAATACATTCCTATGCTTGTAAGGTAAGAAATAGTTATTATCAGTGGAGTATCTCCATTCTGTAGGAAGCAAATTACAATTTTAATTTGCAACTGTTTTTTATTATTTTTATTATTTATTTATTTATTTTTACAATATGGATTTTTGTAATAGAATCTCATTTCAATCTTTTTATGTTTTTACGTTTAATTTTTTGTATTTCAGTGCTTCATTTGAAAATAAACCCAAGTAAATTACACTGCGTTGCAAAAATAAATAAATAAATAAATAAATAAATAAAAAATCGAGCCCTGATACCATTCTTGTTGATTCTTATGTAAAATGACCTCCTGAATCTGAATATAACTCCAATTTTGCCCAATCACCCAGCTTTTTCTCGAGATACACATCCCCCCCCCCTCCCCCAACTTTTATCACTGTTCTATATTTTTATGGCCATGAATTTGATTTGGAGAATGGAAAAGAATTATTTTAACACTTAAAAACAAAAAGTATGATGTTTAATAAATAACACTAATAATAGATTAAAAAAATATAACAAATGTAATGCATAACTTCTGTGGCAAATCATGTTTTAGAATTTTCCAACTCTGTAGCCCTCAGAAAATATTTGACAGTTAAAATAATCTTTCTCCCCCCCCCCCCTAAAAATCAAATTTATAGCCATGAAATTACCGAAAAATGATAAAATTAGGGGCAGTCTCTAAAAGCACGGTGGGTGATAGGGCAATATGGGTATTCTGGATTCAGAAGGTCATTTTACATAAGAATTTGCAAAAATGGTGTTGGGCAATTTTCATGCAGAGCAGTGTTATATTAAGCATTTTTTAAGACGAGTGATTTTAACTGAAAGAAATATTCATTTTAGACTTTACATAGCATATGTGTCACCTGCTATGCTACAATACGGGAAAAGTTTTAAGTTCAAAAAAGGGTCCAGATGTGCATTGCAGTTGACGGACAGAAATATGCGAACATCAAAATAAATGTTTCTTGGGGTAGCTATTTTTTTTTTTTTCTCCTAAGATCGCTTTATCATATCACAGCAGTGTTGCTAGGTTTTGTGACATTTATATTCAAAATCCACTACTAAATTTTAAATATAACGATTGCCTAATGACATCGATGATTTATCGACTATTATGATTATCAAATATCACTTCTCAAAATTATTGGTGACTGTTGAATAAAAAAGTCGAAAAATCTAGCCGCACTGCATCACAGTACATGAAAATGCAGTCAAAAAATGCATATTTTAAGCGTACTGATTTTAACATATAGGTCTACGAGGTGTCTTTTTTTCCTAAATCGATGATGCTCTATAATTTTCTAATCAACTCGCCCTCCCTTATCTCTGACATTTTTCGAGATAGGAACCCTGACTCTGGCGGTGACGATGCAAGTGGTCGCACTTAATAACACATAGTCACTTTATTATGTTACTTTGACACTAAATTTATGACAATAGTTGCAGACGTTCAGCAATTAAATGGGCGAGATCGGACTTTAGTGGACAGAATATATTTTTTTACTGTAAATGAATCACTTTTTCTGCATCTAATGGATACTTGACATTTGAAATATTGTTTCCTTGGATTTTGCCTCATTTGTCAACTTATATATATACAGGGTGGCAACTTGTAGTAACAACTTTTTCAACTTGCTATATATTACATATACAAAACAAGGTGTAAAAGTGTAAAAGTAAAAAAATCTGTAAATGCGATCAAAAATGAAATATGATATTTATTTACAATCGATTAGGATGTTATTATTTGAAATCTACATCAGACAGATGGCCTTCATTTACATAAACTCATTGCTGCAAACGTTTCTTGAAGTTGTCATATATGCGCCTTCGTAGGTCCTCAGAAATGGCTACAACATTTTTAATAATGACTTGCTTAAGTTCTCGAATACTCGTGATATGCGTTTGGAATATGCGGTCTTTCAGGAAGCCCTACAGGAAAACATTTGTTACATTGAGGTGGAGCGACCTTTTGCAGTAATATATTGATGTAAAAAGGGCTATCTGCCTCATGTTGTAGTTTTCAAAAAATTGCCTTGTAATCAGTGATAAACAGAATGACATACTTGGTCCTATTTACAGACACTCTTTTCTTCCCCCCTGCTTCCGTATATAATATATGACAAGTTGAAAAAAGTCACTTAGCTCCGCGCCACCTGTATATGATTAATCCCTGTATATACTGCAATTGAAACATAATCATGTTGTAAAAAACAAAAATTACTCATATATATATATATATATATATATATATATATATATATATTTTTTTTTTTTAATGCATAAATTTTGGTATTCGCTGAAGTTGAACTGTGTAATCAAGAGTCCTAAACCTTGGGGGATTGATCTCAGCGAAGTCTTTCTAAGGAATTCTGGTCTGATTCATGAGAGTTTCGGAGAAAACAACGGAAACTCCCCAGTGGTTAGGTCGATAAGCACGACTTCGTTTCGAACCCAACATCTCCCGTCAATCAGGTTGGTTGGATGACTTAAGGCCGATTGACTATTCTAGGGTCCTTGGCTTATAGGTGGGATGTTCTCCGTGGTGGTCTTTATAAAGGGTCCGACTCCCGTATTTACACGAGTATCGAAGAAAACCACGATAAATCCCAAACGTCATAGCTCGATGACCTAGCCGATCGTTAACAGACCTAACTAATAACCAAATACAATGACCTAGGTCTGGTAGCGCGACCTGTGATCAAACCTGGCACTTCCTTTCTACCAGCTTTGAACGCAGAATCGCTCAGCCACTGGTGGGTCACCCGTCTATCAGGTTTTGAGATGCGCAAATTCGCCAGACAGAATTTCCAATTAACTTAAAGGAAGAAATTGCTAGCATTTTTTCAAAAAATACATATTTTGCAAAATCTTTTGCTTTCATTAGATGAAACAAAAAAATGTATCAATTATTTTGAAGGAAATGTTTAATATTGTTTTATAAGTAATTTTTTTTTTAAAGCACATTCTTACGAGATTTCCATTGTATTCAAATTTATCGATTTTAGAAAACGTTTTCTTTCAAATTTAAACTAGATAGCGCCATCTATGTTTTAAAAAACCTATCATAATATCTGTTTTATTAGGCTACAATTTTTAGATTAATGGTGTACTTGTATTCCATTTAAGGCTGCTTGACAACATGAGGGTTATAACGTCGGGGAGAATATAACCTCCGTCAAGGACTCTTTAAAATGGATTCTAGCCTGCTTTCATGCGAGATTCGGTTAGGTTTGCAGATTAAAACCAACTGACAACACAAGGGTCCTAGACCTATAAAGTGAATGCCCTCCTTAGGATATCTTTTTAAGGGTCCCAGCCCGCATTTATGGGAGTTTCGGAGAAAATCACTGAAAATTCCGAACGCTTAAGTTGATGAACACGACCTGAGATGAACCCGACACTTCCCGTCTACCAGCTTTGAGCGCATAACCGCTCAGCAATTAGTAGAGTCCACGTGAGATTCGGTAAAATCCTTCGCAAATCGAAATACTTCGAATTGCTAATAAAGGTGAGTTTGACCTGAGCTTTAACCCGACATCTCCCGTCTATCAACTTTTGGAGTAGAACCTCTCGGACACTGGTGAAGATTTAGTTAAGGATAATAATTTAAATAAAATTGAGAATGCATTTTAATTTTATCTATAAATAATTTTATTTTAATTACCGACACTTCAGTGGAGGTCTCCCTGAGAAGACTCAAAAAGATTTTGGATTCCATGTGTGTGTGTGTCTGTCTGTTTCTTGCGCGATAGCGGCCGCAAAAATCGCGTTATTGACTTGCAATTTCGTACACGTGTTCACGAGCTACGTGGAGTTTGCTGTATAGTTTTGGAAGTGTATTCCGCTTGTAGTTCATGTACAGGCGACAATCCAAAGTTTTTCTTATCATTACGGCCTGTGGACAGAATTTGTATGTACCGCAATAGCGGCCACAAAAATCCGCCGATTGACTTGCGAATTGGTACACACGTTCAGTGTTCAGTCTCTGTATAGAAATAGTTGCATATATTTTTTTTTTTTGTGTTTATATTGATTATGGATTGTGTTCAAGGACACGCCAAAGTTTTTCTTATCATTACGAACTATGGGGTGAATTTCGCTTAAACGCATTTTAACATCGTTACTCTGCATTCAACAAAATGAAATTAGCATACATTCTGAGATGCTCAAACTCACGATTTCTCTAGAAAATATGTGTGTCTAAGCTTCTAATTAATGTATAGGACCTTACAAATGTGTACCGACAATGTCACGTAATCATCTAAATTATGTCAAATTTTGAACAATTATTGATGAAAAACATAGAATAAGTTAAATAGTTTTTACTGGAGTATACAACTTTTATGGTCGATTTGAAAATAATTTCGTGACATTGGAGTCTATAGGCAAATTTTTATTTAAGTGCATTTTAACGCGTTTATGCTGCATTTGACAAAATGGAATTATCATACATTATAAAGATGCTTAAAAGTATATTTTCTCTTAAAAAATGTATGAATGGACTAATTTATTTACAGAACCACCAAACGAATTTAGTAGTATTACGGTCTACAGACGGTATTTCTTAAAAGTGTATTTTAACATGGTTACACCCCATTAAATAAAATGAAATGTTATTAGAATGTTTAAAAGCATGTTTTTATGTGAAAAATTCTGGGCATAGAATTGGTAATTAGTTTACAGGTTTACACAAAATAATTCCGATATGTTATGCAAATTTTTGTATGAAATTTGGTACAAGTATTTACGAGTTAGAAGGAATTTATACAAGGCTAGTAATAAAAATACTAGTAAGTACAGTTACTAGTAATAAAAATGTATATATATATATATATATATATATAGATAGATAGATAGATAGATAGATAGATAGATAGATAAATATAGAAAGAGAGATACAGCGGCGGGGGGGGGGGGGGAGGGGTGAATTACGTATCTGTTTGTGTAGTGAGTCAATTGAGTCAGTACATATATTGTATAAAGAGAAAAAATAAAAATTACCTGTTGAATAATGTTTGATGCAAATAAGACGTTGAGACTCCTGATCTGCAGATCCACTACTTATTTTTCTTCAAATAATAATAAGATTAAAAACTGACCCAACAGTGGCCGAAAGTTTCTACTCTCAACACTGGTAAATGGTAATTGTCGGTTTAAATCCATGTCATTTGTAAACTTCATAATTTAGAATTTTTGTTACTTTTCTTCGAAACGTATGTAAGACGGTTTAGAACACCATAGTAGACCTGGAGAGGTCACGCTCCATGCGTAGTGAAACGGTCCTTAAATAAAAAAAAACACACAAAAATAATAATAAATTAAAACATTTAAATATTTTATTTGGAATTTATTCTTATTTATTTATCTTTTTTTTTTTCCCCATACGTATTTGATTTCTGAAATATTGTAGTAATAAAATAATCATTTAAAAACAGCTTGTAAATATTAACAAATTGTTTTTAATAAAAAAAAAGGGTAATTTTCAGAGTTTTTCGATTATTTATATTAATTTTTATGGGAAAAAAAAAGTTTTTATTTTCTTTTCCAACTTCCATTTACATCATTTACATTAAAAAGTGAAAGATAATATTTTCAAAATAGTTCTAATACAATGATCAATTTATAAATGATACATGACTTTCACAATCATCGATAGATGGCAGCACTACTCAGTACTAATACTTTTTTGAAGATATAAGAGCATTTTGCAATACAAGATACAAAATGCATTTTTAGCAATTTAATTTGATTTGTACCGCGACAAAAACTATTAAACACAAAATAATTTTTTTGGGAAAATTTATATGTGGCATTTTAAAACTAAAAATAACTTTCATCGTAAATATTTACCATCTAGGACAAATTATTCGAAATATGTTATCACCAAGTATTTGAACAGCCTTAATTTTTCAAATTTCTTATTTATTACATGTCTTCGGAAATAATTTATTAAAATAATAAATCTGCATTTATAAAGTATTATGTTTTAACCTCTCAAGGAGTAAGGTTTTTTATTCCGATTAATATATATATATATATTAATCCTGTTTATGTATGTCTACCATTAAAAACGCATGCACATATGTTTAATAAAAGCAAATTCTTGAAATTCTTTTAGTTAAAATTTATTTTCAAATCCATTGGCAAAACTTTTTTTTTTTTTTTTTTTTTTTTTTTGGGGGGGGGGGGGGGGATTAAAGCATATTTTTCCTCAGCGATCACAGGCTAGCCTAGAGGCCCACCAGAAGCCAGGCATTTCTGCGCGCAAAGCTGGTGGACGTGAGGTGCCGGGTTCGAGCCCAGGATGTTCGTCAACCTAGACCTTATGAGTTTTCCGTGGTTTCTCCGAAACTTGCGTAAATGCGGGCTAGGACCCCTTAAAAAGACCACACGGAAGGCACTTCTCCTCAGGCCTAAGACCCATGTACAGTCAATCGGCCTTACTCACGAAACGCCTGTCCTGTAAGGAGTGATTTTTTTACTTCGCATTAGAACAATAGAATAGGAAAGAGGTCAGTGTCTGAGATCCCCGCCATGGAGAGTTCGGAGATATGCCATTACAATTTTTATCTTTCGCAGAGCGGATGTCTCCCCCGCTTCGGCATTCCATAGCCTAAAAGAGAAAATGTACCGCTAGTAGGATATGACATATTAAATTTTATAAGAATATAATTTTAATTAATTTAAACGCTTAATTTACTCTATTTAACTGCAAGTTATTGAATTTCAGTGAATTCTGTATCGTAACAAGCAAACCGATTTTATAGCGACCCAGGCCCTGTGTACAAATTTAGAAATGTAGTAGGTAATTAGGTACGGCTTATAAATATATATTATATATATATTTCCTTGTACGTCCCGTGTCCCATAGCACGAATCCAAGCAGAAAAAAATAAGATATGAAGTTATGATATGAAGTTAAGATATGAAAATATGATTATAGCTTGGATATCATAATATTATTGTTAATTCGAACTTAGAGTTTAGAATTTAGACCGCTTGAAACTTTTGCAAATATTAAATTATTTGTTCTACATTTTAAGATGCAAGATAAAATATTCTTAAAATTTATAATTTTGTGCTATGGAAAACCTTTTCTGCAAGGTTTATTTTATCAATAACCCTAATCTAAAAATTAAAATTATTGCTTAAAATTTTAAATTAAATTAATTTTAATTAAAAATATCCACAACTAAATCCTTGAAATAAAATGTCCTAAAAAAAGTAGGACATTCGTGTTGAAATTACATACTATGACGGAAAAAACAAAATAAATAACTAAAATAAAATAAAATAAAATAAAATAAAAAGGAATCACAAAAGTGCTTGATTATTATCAATATTTTTATTGATCTAGGATTAATTCAAACATCGAATCATTTTTTCTTACTTCTGTTCCTTTTCCTTGGCCAGATATCAAATAGTTTTCCTATTTTTCCCTAGTGAATTCAATTTATTTGAATTAGAAAATAATGTAACACTGAAAAATTTATACAGAGCAACACAAAAAATATGAATACATATTTGAAGTGATTGATAACAATCTTTAATTGGGCAAAAATTGTCCAACGTACGTTTTACATTGCAATTTAGGTTTCCGATCAGATAGAAATTTCTGTTCTGTTTGCAGTGGGAAATTTTTATATTTTGTATACGAGTCCGCACTAAAGAATACAAATTTTGCCAAATTTCAAAGATTTCTTAAAAAAAAAAAGGCGAAAAGAGCCCAATTATTGGTTTACACGCATATTTTATTGATTTATTAATTTACTTTTATACTAATTCAGAGTATTTATCTTCTTTAGTCACATGATGTTATTATTTGTACAAATCTTTATTTGGAAATTAATATCTTCAAACTTAATTTTTGTAATAGTGGAGTCTTCTGGAAAAAATCTTCATGACTTCTGAAAAAGTAGATACAAGTATAACGTGAAAGCAAGAACGCGTCCTCCAAACTGCGCTTCTTCTTAATTTTTGTTCGGATGGAAAGTTATTAGTGAATTCTTGTCGAACTTAGTAAATCTGATCCGAAACAATTGCCATGTAATTTTTTAATTTATGTTATTTGCTTTTTTTCCATCATATTCTCATATACTTAGTCAAAGGGAAACGATAGTGCGACGATGTAGCGATGACGATGTGATATCGATATCAACCGATAACGTGATGATGTCTGGTCCTCGTTAATCTGTGCTACACATTCAAGTCTTCCAATCTGTGCAACACTCGTCGGGCTAGAACACCGGAAAAGCCATTCGTGGAGAAAAAGAAAATCATGAGGATATGTCTTCGGACCATTTTTCTTTTCCTTTCAGACTTTAGGGACAGTATGTGTGATAACACAGGGTAAAAAAAGAGAGAAAATACATACATTAAGTTATTTTTTTTAAAAAAGCAACATGAAAAGTATTGCCCTTCAGGAGGTACGATATAAAAGTCTAAAAGTTACAGTTTTGCCTAGCGGAATTCAGCAAACTTCTTTTCTCTACCAGAGAAAAAATTGGTCTTCAGGAGGGAGGAAGTACCGATATAAAAGTCTAAAAGTTACAGTTTTGCCTAGCAGACTCCAGCAAACTTCTTCTTGCTACTAGTCATCATACACATAAAATTTCGATGAGTGCCAACTTTAACTCCAATAACCTCACAGCTGAGGTTTTCAAATCTTTGCTAACCTAGTCCCCAATTTAAGAAGCGCTCACACTGACCAGATACCTCTTCAGTTTATGTCACAAGAATTCGTATAGACCGTGTCTCCTGTATATTTACTCTGCCTCCCAAGGTGTAAACGTCAATAATTATTGATATCTCAATTCGTTAGCCATAAGATCAAGTTTGAGCACTTCTGAGCTTGACCATCGTCTCGAGGTTGCATATAAAATCCAGCCACTAATAGTCCACTCAATCTCAAGCTGTATTAAATATATATAGTGCATATTTAAGTAAGTTATTTGTCCCGTCAAAAATACTTACATAATTTTTACATTGATTTCACAAAAGCACTTTTGTGGCTTTACAACTAATTTTTGTGTATTTCGGATTTCGGACATAAGGAAATAGAAAAAAGAACTGTTAAGTCGATTAAAGTCATTTTAAAAGCTACTGATGTCGGGAACTATGTTAGATACTTTAAATATATAAATGTATTTAATAAAAAGTGTCTCAGATGTTGACGGTTAAATCCAAACATTCATTATCACTTGAAAGGTTTTCAATGTGCATAAACATCTACTATGAACATATACGAACGAGGGTTATATACGTTAAAATAATACCCTCGAAACTTTTCATAAAAATCCTCACCAATATTTAATATGTATAACTCTCTTTAATGTAATTCTTAATTGTATCACACATGTAATTAACTACACAACGACAATCTATCACACAGAACACTTCATAAATGACAAAGCCATTAAATAATTACTTCTAGGCTTTATAAAATACATTATTTGTCCTTAAAATAAATATCAAATCTTAAATTACTTCACAATATAACTTCCATTATTTCTGTATAAATTTTCCTGAAACTGCCTTCTTTGTCTACAACTCTCTTACAAACTAACATTACGGAAAGAGAATTAAGGTGATTAAGCCCCTGGCCATAAAAGAAGCCCTCCCTCCAAATAACCCCTCTATTTCAATCAATAACTCACAGGCAAGAGAGAAAAAAAAAAGGATATCCCTGGCGCTCTCGCAGCTCTATAAAATATTTCTCTTGTAACAGATGTCAGCAATGACACAGCTAATCACATAACTTGAACTGTCAGCAGTTAAGAGGCCCACTCGTTTGCGATATGGACCAGAAATTCGGTCCTGGAATTAGCGCCCGCTGTTCATTGGTCCGTTCCTGTGGTATTCTGTAGTATTCACACACCATTGGTCAATCAAGTGGTCCACGGTACCGGGAGGGGGATAGAAATTTAAGGTGGGTGACAAACAAATCTGGCAATCTTTAAGATCAAACTCATTGAGTTGTGTTATGAGAGACGAATGCTTCCATTTAGGGGGCAAACTTAAAGTGCAGATTTCCTATGCTAGAAATAATATAGAAAATATTTCATGTCATTGTTTATAATTTTATTTAATCACTTTCAATTTAGAGATAACTATATGTGCTTAAAGAAAATTATGCAACGGTAACCTAACACATATACATAAAAGTTGAAAATACTGCGTACTTAATTATTATTTATACAATCTAGGCTGTCTGCCTTTGATTAAAAAAAGAAAGAAAAAAATGGTTACCACTGCATTTAAAAAGGGCAACACATTAAAATAAATTTGCGTAAAAAAGATACATATTTATATATATATATATATATAATGTCGATGAGAGGAAGAAAATATTTCTCAAATATATTTTAGAAGACGATGATTATGTAGCAGTAAAACTAAAGAAATAGCATTATGTAATTATAAGGGGTACCAATAACTGAGAAAATATAGAAAGACAGTCCTTCTATTATGCGTAAGATCACTATCAGTGACAGAGAGGTTATGATTTCTAAGCTGGTAAACAGGAGATACAGGATACGAATCCAAGTCGAGCTTGTTGACTCTTATATTGTAAAACTTACATGAATACGAGCTAATACTCTATAGAAAAACTCCCAGGAGAAACATTTCCCCAGTCCTAGGTCCTTCACGTAAACAATCGGCCTATATCCTTACACAATAATACTAATGGTAGATGCACACAATATTACTAATGTTTTCAAGGCTGGTAGACATGAAGTACAGGATATGAGCCCATGCCGTGCTTGTTTGTTCTTATATTATAAATCTCACATGAGTACGGGCTAATACCGTATAGAAAGACTCACAGGAGTAAAATTCCCTCAGGCTCAGGACTAGGTTCTTCGCGTAAACAGTCGGCATTTATCCTGACACAATAATACTAATGGTAGATACTATCTCCATAAGCGAACAGAAATGTACAGTCTTCAATTCCCTGTTGCGTCTAATTCGGTTTAGGTATTTTTCTGTATATTTTTTATTAATAAAATGTGACAACATTTGTATTCCGGAATACCTAAGACAGAGCTGTCTTTTAAGATAAAATATCTTGAAGGGCAGCGCCATCTACCGTCCCCGACTGCCAAACGTTATTCTATGAGGAAATTTGTAATCGGAATTACTTATTATCTAATATATATATACATATAGTTTTATTTGACATATAATTCTGTGTGAGGGAGTCTATCACCACCCCCTCAACCCAGTTCCATTATAGTGCCTATAATTAATTTTTAAAAAAAATGAAGGTTGTAGTTAATTTGCCTCCAGATTTGCTAATCTTGATTAAATTTTAATGTAGCTACCTAATACGTACTTCAAAATACAAACATCGAATTTTCTGCAGATATTTTTTTTTTTTTTTTAAATTTATGTTGATACATACAGACATACATACAGATCAATCGTTAAAAATTGAACTTTTGTAATCAGAGAACCGCAAAACGTAATATTATTTAAAAAAAAAGTGTTCAAACTAAAATTCAGAAAATACTTTGTTTATAGTATGGGTATGAAATATTAATTTTCCTTCCTGAGCAGTGTTCGTCGACATAGTAAAATGTAGCGATACACTTACATCAATTATATTCAATAGAAAAGTACGTTTAGACGATGTACCCGAACCATTCGCTTGATCTCAACAAATAAAATAAAAATGCGTAGCATCATTATATATTACAGACTTAGAACGCTGAGTTTGGAATTTCTACTACTATTTATTCTTGAGATATGCTGATAACATACACACAAACAGGCACGCAGACACACGTGTAAATACACAGACACACGCGCAGTGACATATAGACGCACACACAGACCAACCGCTAAAAACGTGTTTTTCCGATTTTGTGGACCCTTAAACGTGTAAATATAACAAAAACCTAATTTCGAAAATTTGACCCAAGAACAATACTTTCTCTACCATATATATGGTTATGAGAAATTAATATATATATATACATAACACAACAAACAGTACATCTTTATGCAACTAGAGTAACAGCCCTAGATTGAAACATTTACGAGCCTGCAATAATTGCTGATTACTGCCACCAGAGAGGGGGTAAAAAGAAATTCACGTCACCAAGATTCCACTGAAGTGAAAGTTACGGCTTTCTCTCTTTCAGCAGCGGGAACTCTACAGAGATTTACAATTTTTTTCCCTTTTTTATTTCTAATCTACACAGTCACGTATTATTAGATCGATTATTTAGAAAAACAAAATAAAAAATCAAAGGTGTATTTATGATTTGTATTTATTCCAGACAGTGAAAAAAGGTTTTATGTTGTGTTTTATTAATTGAAATGTTTTTTATTTGATTAAAAACGTGTTTTTATGTTCTATGACATTATTGACAGTCAGCTGGCATTATTAATAGGAGTAATATAAATTAAAGCTTTTTTTTTTTTTTTTACTATTAATAAAAGACGAAATTATAAATTTTTGTAGAAACACGAAATAATACGGGAGAATGTTAAATTCTGTGATAAAGAGAAGGAAAAGAGATTTTGCTCTCTTTCTAAAATGAAATTATTTGTTAAAAAAAGTAGTATACGCATTCTATTACAAATACATTATGTGGAATCTGGCATAGTATTTTGTTTAGAATAAACAAATGATAATCCATAGAAATTAATTTCTCATTAAAAAAAAAAAAAAAACTTATAATGAAAGCACAGTTTTGATTATTTGTATAACATCAGATTCGATGAAACATCCTTAATAGATCTGAATATGTGTTTTTAAAGAAAAGTGAAGATATCGGAAAATACACGAAACAAAATTCACTATTAGGCCATATATCACAGTCCAATGCAACAGAATTCACATTAACAGATTTTAATTTACATGCCATAAAACAGATAAGACAATATACAAATCTAAAGCAATGATTTGCTGCTCTCGGCAAAACTAAGTATTACGCATAATTTTCTCTTTATATAGACATAACCTGAAATATATATATATATATATATATTTCTAACATTCTAGATTTCTTTAATGTGACCTAATAAAAGCATCCGACTAAAAGTATCTACAAATAGTAATTTCTCACCAATGTCTGGATAAAAGAAAAAAAAAAATTAAAAATATTTTGCTAAATTTGTCTACAATGCTGCTGCTCCCTTAAAGTGATTTTAATTCCTTACAATTTGTTATTTTACCTGTAAATGTCGTTTTACGGCAACGGTACCATCCGTGCGTGAAAGCTAAATATTTCACACTAGGTATTTTCAGAAAACAATAATACAAGCAATATTTACAAACTTGTAGCAATATTTCTATTTAAAGACATTAAAATGTTACAGAAATAATTGTTTTTAAAACTTTCTTTCTGTATCTTCTATTGTGACAATGAAAACAATAGTCTATAAACGATGAATTTTGCCTCAAATTCTTTACTCATAAAAAGGAATGCTTCAGGACTTAAAACGTTATTTTAATAGAATACATTAGGGTTATAGATCTTCGTACCGTAAAGCACCGTTTATACGTTTTTCAAGGAGGACGTATAAATGAAAAAAAAAACGTATAATAGAAATTTTAATAATAGAAATTTGATTACTACAAATTTAATGACACTTAAGCAAAATTTATCTGAAAATTTTCTTACGTTAGTAAATGTATATTATACTTTTTTTAAGACAATTTTTAATAATAATAATAAAAAAAAAAGATTTATCATATAAAGTGAGCAAAATCACACTATTAATGCATGAATGGGTACTAATTACATATATCATATATTGAGTATTATATTACATTTCTTAAGAAATATATGAACACATTTTGACTATTAATTATATATATTACGTATCTTTAATAATAAGCATGCAATATATGTCCATACAAATAGTTATTTAATAACATTAAAATTCTTTAATATTCGTCTGATATGCTGCTTGTTTATGAGTATTAAAAGTTCTACTGTGAATTCAATTGATTCTTTGATCAGTATTCTTCAATCTTTCCTGTGGTCCTCCATTTAAGATGCTTTCTAGGAAAAATCTGTCTTATTTATAATGAAAAATAATGACAGGTTCAGAAATTTTACAAATTTTAGTAAAGTGGAAAAGATGTATAACCGATATTAGCGGCGTATAAACGAAGAAATTTTGCTTTAAAATGAATAGGAATGAATCGGGACTTCACTAAAAGGACGTATAAATGTAAAAAACGTATAAACGAGAGACGTATAAACGGTGCTTTACTGTATACAATTTTCAATGCAACTCGATTTTTTTTCAATTCTTAAAGTTTAAATTGTTTTTAAATGAAAAAATTTCAAATTATCAGATCTCTCTCTAATTTCCATGGAATAATTTCAATATACAGGGTGACCAAAATTAAACTTGGTATATTCAGAGCATTCTGCAGCTGTATCTAAAATGTGGACTGAGTCGAAAATTTGAATATAGACATTTCAAAGGATGCGCTCAAAGGATCTGCAAAAAAATTTTAAAAATTTCTGCTCCGAGGAGACATACATCAAAATACAAACAAGCATTACAGTCAAAATGATTGAAATGGTATGTAATAAATAACTTTCGTCTATTTTAGCATTTTCAAAACATACGACATTTAAAACTGTTATTCTTACATTTTGCAAAGATTTTGTTGTAAAGTTTTACAGATGACAGAGTCATTACCCGTTCATTTTCCACTCCTTGGATGGCCTATGGGCTCAAGGAGGTTTAATATATTCAACCTTCTTGTATGGGATGGCCCGTTCCCCCTATCTTATATCTTTGGAGGTTTTGTTATGGCTCCAGTTAAAGAGTTTGATTTTTAAAAGAAATGTTGTAACTTTGGCTGACTTGAAAGACTGTATAACGTTGCATGAGCGGAGGATCACAGGTGACCAGCTGTTGAACGCATTGTTCATCGGCTGCAGATTTTACAACTTAATGATTGGGCCCACATTGAACAATATGATCTCCCTCGATAAACAGTTTGCAAAGTGTAACAAATAACAATTAAATCTGTAATAAATGAAGTTGTTTGTATCAAAATTTGTAGGTTTTTTTTTTTTTTTTTTTTTTTTTTTTGTATTTTTATGTATGTCCCCCTAGAGCGGATATTTTTTACATTTTATTTAAAAAAAAAATTTTTGGAGATCCATTGAGCGCATCTTTCTCATCAAAAATCTCATCAAAGTGCATATTGCATACACTTAATCAACAGACACACACCAAAACTTGTCATCATTAGGCAATTTAGAGCAGAATTAAGCTTCATAACATGTTTTTTGCCTCATTCTCCCAAAAAGCAGGGGAAGTTGGTAAGTTCGCAAAACTAATTTATAATGCGTGTTAGGCGCATATAACCAACCGACACATCATAAAAATTGCTTTTTTGAGATACTTTGATGCAGCGTTATGCTTCAAAACGCGTTTTTTCTTCCGTCCTTTAAGGGGGATAGATTGTGGGATTTTGCAAAATCTCTTTATATCGCGTGTTGGATACATATAACGAACCTACACATCAAAAAGCGCCTTTCTAATAATTTAGAACAGAGTTGCACTTGGAAGCATTTTTTTCCTCCCGTCCACCACCCACACATTCACCCCCAAGGAGGGAAGTCACAAATTTCTCAGAATTCCCTTGTAGTGTGTATTGGGGGCATATAATCAATCGACACATCAAAATATCGCTTCCCTGGGATATTTTGGAGCAGTGTTACGCTTGAAAAAGTGCTTTTTCTCCCCTCCCTCTCTTAACGGGGAGGGGAGTAAAATTTGGAAAATCCACCCAAAGTGCGTGCGAGGTACGTATAATCAACCGACACATAAAAATTTATCTTAATGAGATTATTTGGAGCAAGGCTACGCTTGGAATCGTATTTATTGCCCAACCTTTAAATCAAAATTTTGGACTCCATCTCCCATAGAATCGCCTCGGCTATGTTGAGTCAGTGAGTAAGTTTATTGTTTTATATAGAGAGATATTATCATACAATATCTTTTCTTTCTTTCTAAAATTATTACATTCAGCATAAAAAATAACACAATTAAGCGATATTTTCTTATTCTTCTTCTTATTATTATTATTACTTTTCAATATTCTGCACATGGTTTTAAAAATCCTTTAAATTATTTACGTTTAATCAATAGCAGCATATGCTGTAGTCATTTCAAATTTTTCTTCCATGTGGTCGGAAAATTTCACGGAAGAGAAATTGTAACAGCAGGATATCCGTACGGATTTTTTTTTTTTTTTTTTTTTTTTTTTAACCTGACCTAGGTGTATGCTCTGGGTACAAAGCCTTCATACTGTTTTTCCATAACTGATGATAGACCTTTTATGTGATATGCACCAAAATTAAAATATCATTTCATTTTCGTAATATTCCTCTTCTATGTTAAGTTTCATGCAATTAATCCCCCAGATTATGTGATTATAAAAAATAGTAATTTTGTTATAATATGCACAAATTATACACGCACGAAATTATAATATAAGGTGATATGACCAAACTTTAATCAGTATTATTATTTAAAATAAGCATATTTGATGTGATCTCATGCAGTACATCATAGAAGCTGAGATATAGCTACTAAGCATAACATGAAAAGTTCAGCTTAACATCGCCATTTGTCGGCTGATATGTAACTAAATTGAATCAGTGGTATTTTTCACAACAGCTCTCTCACATATAAAGTTTGGTGCACTTTATACATTACAAAAGTTGAGATACAGCTTTACCGAAAATAGATAAATTGCAGCAAAATAATAATAAGTAATTTACCGCCGGTCATTCTTACACCCAATTTAAATCACCATCTTTTTCAATAATAATCGTCTTACATATCAAGGTTAACGCTTTTATATACGCTGTAGAAGCTGAGATACAGACTTGCTGTAAATAGAAATAGATTGTAACATTGCAACGACACCTGTTTCTCGATATGCACCTAAACTGAATAAGTGTATTTTTTCATAATAAATATCTCATATTAAGTTTTGTGTACTCGCACACTATCACACACTATCTCGTTTTTGGGAAAATTTTCAGTATATCAGTACGATCTGCTTGACGATATATGCCAAAATCTAATTAGTATGATTTTTTTTTTTTTTTTTTTTTTTTTTTAAGTTTTAAATAGTTAGAAAATTTCGATCGGCTGCAGTTTTATCGAAAACCAGAAGTCTTCATAAATTTCCCTGACGTTTCATTCTTCTGATGTAATAAAAGAGTGTGGAAAATGGAAAACGCTACATCAGTAAATAAACAACAAAACTTTTCCAAACATATGTTGCCTCATCAGTTACCAAGAGGTTGTGCACTCAAAATTGTTAAACTTTCTGTTTATCTCCGAGTCCGAATCCAGACCGCGCATGTCAGCTTAGCTGTTCGGAATTTTCCGTGGTTCTCTTCCAAACTAGCATAAATAAGAGTTTGAATTAAAAAAAAAAATTCAAGAGGTGAAATTTTATTTTTTAAAAATTAATTTAAAAATATTTAAAGTGGCATGCTCACAGAAGACACTCCCCTTTCACCTGGCCAATGTCAATAGCGTTAACTTTTGCTTTTCTGCTTGTGCACGAGTGTTTTTTTTTTTTTTTTTTTCCTTTAATATTCAAAAATTAAATTCCTTTAAAAAATTAAAAGATCCCTAAATATCGAAAAAGGAAATATTATGTATATATTGAAAAAATAATACCCTTAAAATAATACACTTAATAATGAAAAAATCTCAATATTTATTAATTCAGTGTATGAATAAATAAATAGTCAGAAGAAAAATATTAAAAATTTTATTTCGCGAATGCAACAATGTTTGAATTGAAGATTCCATTGAAGTTCCACACTGGTATTGTTACGCCATCTATTGCTGCAAAAAGAAAAGATATATCATTTATTTTGAAAGAGAAATCATTTTCAATGTTACTCGAAGGGAAAAAAAAAATTTAAATCGATATTTTCATTTCTAATGATTTCTCAACAGTCCTCATATGAAACTAACTCAAGTAATATTAATAAATAGTAACTTATAACATTAATGACATTAAATTTATATTAAAACAATTAATAAATTCAATTGCATAATATCTAACAATTTTAAATTTTTAATTACGGGGTGACCATAATTAAACTTAGCCTATTCAGAGCGATTTATAACTGTAGCTAAAATGTGGATTGAGTCGAAAATTTGTATATAGACATTTCAAAGGATGCGCTCAAAGGATCTGCAATAATAATAAGAAGAAGAAGAAGAAGAAGAAGAATAAAAAGAAAAATAATAATAAAAAGAAAAATAAAAATAAATAAATAAAATTTTAAAAATTTCCGCTATGAGGGGACAGGACATACATCAATATACAAAAAAGCTACAAATTTCACTATAAACAACTTTATTTATTACAAATTTAATTGTTATTTGTTACAAGTTGCAAACTGTTTATCGATGGAGATCATATTGTTCGATGTGGGCCCCATCATTAAGTTCAACAGGATTTAACACGGAAGAGGGGCCGCTCACCACTCCAGGAGTGGTGTCGAGCGATTCTAGCTATGCTAGTCCCCTCCTCCGGAGCGTTTATTTAAAAAACTTCAAGGGCCGCTGGAGACAGGTCTCCCACCGGACAAGGAGCGGCGGTAAATACGTCATATTTCAATATATTACTGAACTCATCACGACAAGGGGCACCAATGCAGAGCAGAAACTGGTTAAGATAGTACCGGGTATAACCCTTCGCGACAAGGAGCACTTGGTCAGGATGCTGTTGAATTGCAGGCAAAGATTTATTGAAATTGCTTATGGTAAAATTGTGATCTGTGCATTGAGCCAGTAGTAATTGAAAATCAGTAGAGGAGTAGAAACATAAGCAGTATTTAATTGACTTAGTCTATTAAGTTTGAAATTTCCATAAGAAGAGAAAAATTTTTGTTTAGCTTTTGAATTAAAGAAGGTCTAGTAATTATGTTTTCTAACCAGTTGGGAGGTTTAGTAGGAGGGTTCCTTAAGTGATAGGAAGAGGTAAGCGGACTACTATAATAATAATGCGAAGAAGTCCCTTCCTGACCACAAGAACACAGGGGTGAGCGTCGGCAGTGAAACTTGTTAAGGTAAAAGGGGAAAGGGCCGTGGCCCGTGAGGAAGGCTGTAATTTGAGGGGAGAGAGACCAAGAATCTAAAGAAACCGTTGGAACCAGATTAAAGGTATGTCTCCCTTTTTCAGAATAGTCCCAAATATTTTGCCAGTTTTGTTTGAGAGATGTTCTTAGAGTTTGTTTTATATATGATGGTGGGACTGGGAAAGTGTATTGAATATTGGGACTTTCTGTTGCCTTGTTGGCCAGTTGATCTGCCATTTCATTGCCAAACGACACCCCTGTGGGCAGAAACGTGTGTCAGGGTTAAATTATTTTTTAAAAGGGAAATTTTGGATTTTATTTTTAGAATTAAGGGATGTCTACTCCTGTAGCGGGCAAAGCCTGCAGACCCGAGAGACTGTCACTGTAAATATTGATATTGGGAAACTTATGATTATTTTCTTCCGTCCAGATAACCGCCTTTAAAATGACGAAGAGTTCCGCCTGAAAGATGGAATTGTAGTTCTCGAGTCTGCACGACCACTAGTAAATGGGGTCATTGTTGTTAAGCACGCAAAATGCGGCTGCTACACCCTGTACGGTTTTTGAGCCGTCAGTGAAAATCGCCACAGGAGCAGATGGAGAGAAGCTATTAATATTGCAATTTATATGATCAGTCCAGGTAAGGCCCCTGTCCAGTGTAACACCCAAGAGTTTTAGCTGTTCCACATGCTTCACACTGATACCAGTGATCCGCATCACAGGGGATCTTCTAAGGGAGATGGGGAAATTAAGTTAGTGCCTTGGTTTTAGAATTTGATAAGGAGAGGTCTAGGTCTAACAAAATTAGATTAAAAAGAGGGAGAGCTCCTTTGGCCTGCTCCTCCAGGTCTTTCGTCGTTGGACCCAAGGGAATCACCGAAAAGTCATCAGCATAGGCACATGTTTCAAAGCCCTCAGAGTTCATTCTGGTTAAAATTTTATTGGCGATGATATTCCAAAGAATAGGGCTCAGACATGAACCCTGAGGACAACCCTTTGTTTGAGGCAGCTCTGTTGAGCCAGTGCCCAGTTGGCAATAATTTCCAGTTTTGAAAGATAAGAGCTGATAAATCTTGCCAGATTCCCCGGGTAGTTGAGTTCTTGTCGTGCTGTGAAAATGTGAGGCCATTCCAAATTATCAAAGGCTCCCTTGATATCTAGAGAGACCAAGGTGGTGTAGTTTCTTAACTGTTTGTTAAGGGCGCAGGAGCTCATAATATGTTGCAATGCTCTTTCACATGATCTGCCCTCTCTGAAGCCGTACTGATATGGGTGAATCTGCAGCCGATGAACAATGTGTTCAACAGCTGGTCGCCAGTGATCCTCCGCACATGCAACGTTATACGGCCCTTCAAGTCAGCCAAAGTTACAATATTTCTTTTAAAAACCAAACTTTTTAAATGGCACCATAAGAAAAATCCCAAAGATTAAGATCGGGGGAACGGGCCAGTCAAGGAACTGAAAATGAACGGGTAATCACTCTGTCATCTGTAAAACTTTACAACAAAACCTTTTCAAAAAGTAAGAATAACATTTTTAAATGTCGTATGGTTTGAAAATACTAAAATAGACCAAAGTTATTTATTACATAACTTTTCAAGAATTTTGACTGGAATGCTTGCTTGTATTTTAATGTGTTCCCTCAGAGCGGAAATTTTTATTTATTTTTTCTTTTTTTTCATATTTTTTGAGCGCATTCTTTGAAATGTCTATATACAAATTTTCGACTCAATCCAAGATGTTTATTGTATTTTAACAAATTAAAATGTTAAACATTACATAGGTCTGAATGCTTATATTTTTTTGCATCTAAAGGCAACGTGTTTTTATAATTTAGCATTTCATATAATTTTTATTATGATATGAAAATTGTTCTACGCTGTGATCCTCATTTACTTTTTCTTATCCTATATTACAACAGACATTTACAGCTTACCTTATCATCCAGTTTAAAGTATAACATAACTAGTGGATCTGCAGATCAGGAGCCTCAACGTCCTATTCGCATCAGACATTATTCAATAGGTCATTTTTATTTATTCCTTATTATATAATAGCATATACTGATTCGATCGACTTATTACCATAATCAGATACATTCCTGAGATCATATAAAGTGTTACGGAATTGTAAATAATTCATTTATTTTTGTATAAATTCTTTCAAAGAGGCTTAGTAAGTCGATAAAATGCTAATTTTCTGCATCTCTAGTCGTTTTAGCGCTAAAAGAGACTAATTTTGCTTTAAAAACGCATTAAAAATCTCCAATAAGGGAAGAAATAGATTTGGCGCCAAATTTGGCGACTGTTTCCCTCCTTGGCGATTTTTTTGGTGACCTTGGCGAGAAAATACTTATTAGGGATATAGCAAATATGGAAGCTCTAATCTCATTGGCTGATTAGATACGAGAATTTTCCAGAACAGACTGTGTTCGATAGACTAGTATAAAAGGAGCATGTTTTTAGCCAAGGCGCCCAATCTCAGATCTGTGTCAGTTTCGTCAAATGCTTGCTTTGCTTTGAGCCCCTTTGAACGACGCTTGCTTTATGTGTTATTAATAACCGTAATAGTACGAAATTCTTTTATGTATCCCGGAAAAGTAGCCACACTCTTTATAAACGCCAATAATAAAAATAAACCTAATTAATTATAACTCATTAATTTTTCAAACTAATTTGACATCATTTGGATGATTACAGTACATACTCGGAATTATTTTGTGTGGTCCCATAAATTATTTTTAGTCTATACATAACCTTTTTTAAGAGTAAACATGATTTTAAGCATCTTTATAATGTATGTTAACTTTATTAAGTTCAAGTCCGAAGTTCATTTCTGGTACGAAATTCTTTCGTGTGTCTTTGTAAACGAACCATAAACATTGTATACACCAGTAAAAACTATTCACCTTA
The DNA here is from genome assembly GCA_963930645.1 of Salticus scenicus. Classification (NCBI taxonomy): domain Eukaryota; kingdom Metazoa; phylum Arthropoda; class Arachnida; order Araneae; family Salticidae; genus Salticus; species Salticus scenicus. The sequence continues at coordinate 193,948,513 of OZ005655.1, read as the reverse complement.
TTTTGCGTTTAAAATTAATAATTGCTCCAAATTTAACATCGTTTGGATAACTACGTGACATTGTCAGAACACTTTTGTATGGTCCTGTACATTAATTAGAAAGCTTAAGAGCACATATTTTCTTCAAACAACATAAATTTAAGCATCTTATTCACGTACGCTAGTTTCATTTTCTTCATTGCAAAGTAATGATATTAAAATGTGTTTAAACGAAATTCACCCCATAAGCCGTAATGTTAAGAATTTTGGCGTGTCCCTGTACACAGTTTATAAAAAATATAGCAATAAAAATTATACAGCTTCTTATATGCAAAGCTGGAACGTGTGCGCCAATTTGCAAGTCAATCAAAGGAATTTTGCGGCCGCTATTGCGGTACATACAAATTCTTCCCATAGGCCGTAAAGATAAGAAAAACTTTGGCGTGTTCCTGAACACGAACGACAAATGGAATACACACCTAACACTATACAGCTAATTCTGTTGGGCTCATGAATATGTGTACCAAATTGCAAGTCAATAGCGTTATTTTGGGGGCCGCTATCGCGGTACATACGAATTCTTCCCATAAACCGTAATGATAAAAAAACTTTGGCGTGTCCCTGTACACGAACAACAAATGGAATGCACACCCAAAACTATACAGCTAATTTCGTGGGGATCATAAACATGTGTACAAAATTTCAAGTCAAAAGCATGATTTTTGCAGCCGCTATCGCACGACAGACAGACAGACAGACGGACAGACGGAACCCAAAATCCTTTTGAGTCTCAAGAGAGGGCCTCCACTGAAGTTTCGGCAAAAATTGGAAGTCAATAGCTTGATTTTTGCGGTGGCTATCGCGGTACATGCAGATTCTTCCCATAGGCCGTAATGATAGAAAATTTTTGGCGTGTCCCTGTACACGAACTACAAATGGAATACACACCAAAAACTATACAGCTGATTCCGTTGGGCTCATGAACATGAGTACCAAATTGCAAGTCAATAGCGTGATTTTTGTGGCCGCTATCGCGGCACATACAAATTCCTCCCATAGGCCGTAATGATAAGAAAAACTTTGGCGTGACCCTGTACACGAATTACAAATGGAATACACACCCAAAATTATACAGCTAATTTCGTGGGGCACATAAATACGTATACTAAATTGCAAGTCAATAGCGTGATTTTTGCGGCCGCTATCGCGATACATACAAATTCTTCCCATAGGCCGTAATGATAAGAAAAACTTTGGCGTGTCCCTGTATACGAAATACAAATGGAATGCATACCAACAACTATACAGCTGATTTCGTGGGGCTCATGAACATGTATACCAAATTTCAAGTCAATAGCTCTATTTTTGCGGCCGCTATCGCGCGACAGACAGACACACAGACACAGCCCAAAACCGTTTTGAGTCTCAACAGAGGGCCTCCACTGACGTTTCGGCAATTACAATTGAACTTATACAACTAATGCTAGTTACAGTTTAAAATAGTTTGACAAGCAGTTTTATTTTATACGCATTTCTGTGGGAAGGTGTCTACCACCCCTCTCAGTCAAACGTTTGAATATTGCAGCTAAATTCATAAAACACTTAGGGCTGTTGTTAAATTTAAAAAATACATCGAATTATTAAAATAACTTCCACCATGCCAATAAGGCCAATGTGGGTAGGGGGCGAGGGAGAGGGTATTTGTGTTCTCCAACGTCCTTGAAATTATACAGATTTGTTGAAACTTTATCTTTTTTACGTCAATTATAACACTGAACGTTATTTAACAAAGTTTAACACACACACACACATACATGAAATTCATTTTTGGCTACGGCATTGCACACCGCTCATTAAAAATTGTTTGAATAATTTTCAGTATCTCTGTATATTCTCTGTAGACAGCATATATTGTCCTTAAATCTAGAACAACAAAAGAAAAAATAAGAACGAATGAAAAAAAAAAAAAAAAAAAAAAAAAAAAGTAACTTATAACACAATGTGCAGTGACTTTATTCCAATATAGAACTAATATAATTAAATAATTTTATATTTCCCTGTAAAGATAAATACTTTATATATCACATTCTATGTGAAACTTGTTTTTTCCATGAAAAATTAATATTTCATTTTAACTTTGTTTATTGCTGTCTGAAGATATAAAATTGTACCAACAAGACAAAGTGAATTTGAATTATTTTGCTAGTTTCTGTACACAAACCATTCGTTCGATTTCAATAATTTTTTTAATAGTACAATATCCTAATATGTTACGAATTCAACACTTTTAGCATTGTGCACGTCTTTTTCCGTCATGCATAGTTCTAATAAATTACTGGTGTAACCAGTTTTCTAAGTATGTGTTGCTTTTCTCTAAAAACTAAGAATAATGCATGTAGTTCACAGTATAAAATTTTCATACTTATAGTGTACATAGTATCAATTTTACGAACATTTAAACAGATATATTGAATAACTCCTAAAGTTTAAAGGGTTGAAATACTGACTTTGATTTACTATTTGTTATAAAGTTATGCTGCAAAAAATAAAAAATAGAAAAAAATTAAAAAACAGGTACACAGATCAATTGTTAACCCTTAAAGGAACTTTTTTTTTTTTTTTGTTATCGGAAAAAAAAAAAAAAAATGTTTATATAGATTATTATATAGGTTTATGCAAAAATATATAAAAATATATAAATAATTGATATGTAGGTTGTATTTTATTTTATTTTGTTTTTTAAATTAAGTGTTTTAAAAATGTTACACCATACAGTACAAACATAAATAATATCGTTTTACGTTAAGGAAAAGTATACATATATTTCTTTATTAACTATTATGAAATAAATAAAACAAGCTTGAATTTTCGAAATACAGTAGGTAATCAAATTATTAGCTTTTTATTTTTTGACATTTTTTTTTATTTATTTTTTTATTTATTTATTATTATTTAAAAATATTTTAACAAAATGGCATGAGACTTCATGCATGTAAATAACATTTAAAAATTTATAATTTCTGCTGTCGATTTAGCTGCAATTAGTGGACCAATCACAAATTTAAGAAGAATGGAAATATTTTGAAACACCGTGTATCATAAAAAGTTACAAATGACTTGTAACTTTAATACTTTGTTGTACATACTACATACAATATTTCTATGTTTTAGTGTGGGTACGGCGCTATTATTTAGGCAGATATATTTTTTTCTTTTTACAAATTACTAATTTTTTGACACTTTTTATTTTTTTTTGCTTATAACTAGAACAGATTTCCATAAAATTTTACAAACCTTAGAGAAAAATTGACAAAACATTAGAGAAACATTATACTCAAACATAAAATTCGCACGTGTAATATTCGTTGAGATATAAGTAGTTTTAATAAATATTATTTTACTATGCATGCGTGAAAGATCGAAAAACTTTTATTGCACAAGTTGAAAGCTAAATATATTGAGCAACTTTTGTCAAAAGTTCATTTCAATGCAGTAAAAATTAAGCAAATTGTCGGCAAAAAAAGTCCCAGATTTTAGGTATTTCTCAGAGCTGAAATTTCATAAAGGGTTTTACACTTGTCGCGTATTTAATTTGATGATCCAATTAATTCAATCACGTTTACAAAAGTTCTTTTTTGTGAAAAACCCCTTATGAACTTACAAATCTTAATAAACAAATAAAAATATTTTAAAGTTGCAAACCAATAAGGGGTTTTTCATAAAAAAAAGAGATTTTGCAATGTGGTTGAAACAACTGGATTTTCATATTAAATACGCAGCATGTGAATAAACCCTTATGAAATTTCAACTCTGGAAAATACCTAAAATCTAGGTGTTTGCTTAGTTTTTACTTTATTCAAATGAACATTTGACAAAAGTTGCTCAATATATCTAGCTTTCAATATATGTAATAAAAAAGTTTTTATCTTTCGTGCATGCGCAGTAAAATAATACTTACTATAAATACTCCTATCTCAACAATATCACACGTGGGAATTTTATGTTTCAGAATATTGTTTCTGCAACGTTTTGTCAATTTTCCTGCAAGTTTTGTAAAATTTTATAGAAATCTGTTCTATGAAAAACCGTATAAGCAAAAAACTTGTCAAAGAAATTAGCATTAAAAAAATAAAATAAATAAATAAATAAATAAATATTTGTCTAAATAATTGTGCAATTACCGCACCAAAGCATACAGATATTCTACAAAGTATGTACAATAATGTATTAAAGTTGCAAGTTATTTGTTGCTTTTTATTGATACATGGTGATCCAAAGTATTTTCGTTCTTCTTCAATTTTTGGTTGGTCCCCTAATTGCACTCTGGCCTAAATCGATAGAGGAAACAATGAATTTTTAAATGTTCTCTGCATGTGTGAAGTTCCAGTCCATTTCGTTTAGTGCTTTTTTAGAAAATTGAAAAAATGTCGAAATAAAAAAAATTCTAATAATTTGATCACCCACTGTAAATCTCCAAAAAATGTAATTTTATAGCCACTCCTAACTTTCATGAACTTCTTCGGATGCACCAAAACAATTCGTTAATTTAACTGTCACATTAAAAACACAAGGATTTTGTTTTCCCTCTTTTTTTTTTTTTTTTTTTTTTTTTTTTCCTGTCATATTTTGTTTGTATGAACCAATGTAATATAGCATATTGCTAAAAATAAAAGTTTCGCTACGATTAATACTGTAATTAGGAGTTGAAGACAGTGTTTCGCTGTTCAAACACTGTGCATTTAAAGGTTAAAAAACTGATTTTTCAGATTCACTGGGCCTCAAAACATTTAATTTCATCAAATACAAAATTTTGAAAATTTTACTCAACAATACTTTCACTACCATATATGGGTAAGAGAAAGTTAAAAAAAAAAAAGCATATTTAAAAAAACTCATATTTTTGCTGATATACTTGTAAGTTGGAAGGATCACTTCTTCATTTGTTCAAAAATAATGTATTAATACAATACACACGGATATATATAAATACATTTTTTAATAGGTGGTGTGGGTTGAAATTAATTGTCTACACGAAGGACCTAGACCTTGGTGCAAAGCCATCTGTGAGGACTGTCTATGAGTTCATTGCCTGTTTTACACGATCTTCGGAGAAAAACGAAAAAAAAAAATAGCGTCTAAGCCGAAGAACGAGACTTCCGATAGCTCCTAATCTAATGTCATAGAGAGTAAAAAGCTTTAATTTTTCTTTAATTTTTCTTTAATTTTTTACTGGTCCCCTTTCACTTTCAGGGCAAAACTTTCACTAAAATATATGAGGTCTAACATGTTCTTCTCATCCCTAAAATTTTAAGATGATTTATCTAGTACACTGTTAAAAATTTCTGTGAATTTAATATGTAAATATTTGTCCAGTCTCTGTAAACTTACAGTAATTCTTAGGTAAAAGTGACTAATCGAGATTCTCAATCTTTACTCTATATTTTTACCTAATTTTATTATTTAATCTTTTAATTAAAAATAAAAATGACTGTTTTTACTTAAGAAAAAGTATTCCAAGTCCGGAATATATTCTCACCAACAATTAATTAAATTAACATTAGTCATTAACAGCAATGTATAAAACAAGTTTTTTAACATCTTCGTTTATTTTTCTCTGCAATTATACGTAAGACTTAAGATAACAGATTACACAGAGTTTTCTGTTGAAATTTTTAACAGTGTACTTTTTTAGGTATTTCAAAAAACGTTTGAAATCGAGTGTCCGGTCATTTATGGAAAAGTAGTGTACTACTAAAAAACAGTACTGCGCCGTATGGTTGTGCGTTTTGTGCAATACAGAAGGGCGTCTCCCTGCCCGGTCAATTTAGAACGAAATTCTCAAAAGGACGAAGATGCCATATAGCCACTTTTGGCAGCACTACAATAATTACATTATTCATTAATAAACCTGATTTAACTAAGCAAGAAATTAAAACCATAACTGTTAAATATGCAGATCATGTTTATTTTATCGGACATTTTCGCTCATTTTGAGATCTGTTTCGTAAATTAAAAGTAGTTACAGTAAATAGCGGATTAGTTATAAAATGGTAAAAATATTAATGTAACGCATATGAATGAGCTGATTATGCGTTCTCGTTAAGTACTTGAATATAAAGTATTTTCTAGAGACGATTAGAGATTTTATTCTGTAGATTTATAGTCAAAATACGCAAATATTATGTGTATAAATTTAAATTAACATAATATGAATAATACATACAGTATTTCTATACGCAAACAAAAGTTTCAAAAATGTATAGACAGTGTATATATACTTAATATTTTACATTCTTTTAAGAATAATTTGATTAATCAAGATTTACATTAGGTATATATGTGGACAAAAGATGTTTTCCACAAGTCGTTCTAAATATTTGTAAACCTTATTTATACTGAGAGCAAAAAAAAAAAAAAAAAAAAAAATGTTTTTCTATAAAATCGTCCAACTAAAAGTGTATTTGGTTTTAAAATCCGTTGCAGTTCATGTAAAAGGTGGTTCTGAGAATTCGTTTATTAGAAATGTCTCAGAATAGAAAACATATGCAGTAAGTCTCTAACGGTCATCAGCTTCACACTGAAAGCAAATATTTGAAAAATATTATGTATAAAATTGTTAATATTTTTTTACTTCTTTTAATAGAATTTTAAATTTCTGTTTGATCACTGTTCGGTAGATAGCAGCACTATACCGAAACTTAACAAACGATATTTCAGAGGAAGCCAAATGCAGGAGTTATTTTACAGTTCTTACTAGACGCGAGTGCCTAAGTTGCTGCTTTGATGACGCACTCGTGCTTTTTTTTTTCCTTTTAAAGGTAGTTTACACTATTATTTTGATCTTAAACACCTGTTGCGAGTTTTTTCGAAATTTACTGTCTTTACTTACAAAGTTATTTATTATTTCAGTAATTAATTTAATAATTAATTTCTATTTGAATTTAACAAAATTAACAAATAGATGTTTCAAAGAAAAAATTTCTCAAAAAAAATTTTTTTTTCATTTTACATATTTATGATCAGCTATGTTTCTTGCGGCGATTTTTTATATTTCAAATACAATTAGTTTTCAAAAAAAAATATGGAGAGAGCGCTAAAGGGTTAAAAAGAAAAACTTACAATAGAATCAATTTTGATCATACTCGGAATTTTACACCTTCCAGTCGTGTCAGCACTTTTAATTCGATCGGAATTAAATTATGATTTGGAAATACATCTACTGGCAACACGAAGTTGAACTTTCCTTGTAACTTACAAATGTCACAGGCTTTAATCTGACAGTTAAAATTTTAAGTACCAGTATGTTGGTTCGATTTTACGATACACTAGTGCTGCGCGATGGGCAATTGGCGACGATCTTGGATTTACAGCTAAGGTGGTCCGGAAACATGCCATCACAATTTTGATCCTCTTCGGTGGGGATGGCTATCCCGATTTTGTGACCCCTAGAGGTATAATTTGGAAGGAGACATGAGGATATTGCGGTCACAACAGATTTTACGTGAACCAGCCGCCATTAGTGGTCACGATGGTCTTTGATCGGCTCGAGTATCGAGTACATTAAAAGAAGTATTTTATCATAAATATATCAGACCAGCTTTAAAATATCTTTTTTAATGCTAGCATGAGCGTGATTGACCAAGTACATTTTACTTTTTAAAAACTTTGTAAGTTATTTCAAATTTACGATTTTCTTAACGTGGCAAATAGGGCAAATTTTCGAATAAACGCCTTTTATGAGGAATATTTCTATAGTAAAGATGTCAGATCACATTTAAAACATCACTTATAAGACTATCAGGAACGCCATTGGCTACGAATATTCTAATTTAAAAAGTTCGTAAGCTATCCTAAATTTGAGATTTTATTATCTTGTTAGAATACAGCAATATTTAACATAAACATGCATTGTGCAAATCGTTGCTTTAATAATGGTATGGAATTGCATGAAAATTAAGATGCGAAACTAACCCAAATAAAATTAACAAGCAAATTACGATAAAATAATTGCATTGCATCTAATGTAGGGTAGTTTACTAGATGGAGCACTAGCCTATACTAATCTTCGACCGTGGCGAGTAATCGGTCAAATTCATTTCTCTTAACATGTGTATACCATGTTTTGTAGTAGAAATTTATGAGGGAAAATATATATATATATGATACCAAACTGAACAAAATTTACCTATATCAACTATTTATTTGTTTTTTTTAAGAATTAATTTAATTACGATCCAAGATAAATGATCGATCTATATATAAAATTATTGGTAATATTAAAGATCATTTGCATTTATAATGATACAGTTTTGAAGAAAAAATGTATTTTAATAATGTTCTAAGATAAAAAGAGGCAAATATTCAAAAATGTGGTACTCATAAGACAAAGTCTGTGGGGATCTGTAACAAATACCCTTATGAGCAAACCAACACCGACAATAATATCAGTTGAAATCAGTTCATGCCTATTTTGATTCTCAGTTAGCACAGTCATGATACTTAAACAGATTCAATGTGTAAGCTAACAAGTTTGTTCTAATTTCTTTTCTTTTCTTTTTTTTTTTTTTTTTTTAAACCTATAATTAAATAAATAAAATCTGAGATGGGATAAGAGGAAACTGCTCGATTGCACATCATAATTTTGTTCTCATAAATTCCTACTATAATTCCTACTATATTCATATTAATATGCATGAACTCGAACTTCACGTACTCGGCCACTGTTCCTCCAATTTGTGATACCAATTAATTATTCAATTGCATTAAGTTTAGATTCATATATTAGTTTTCCTCCAATTCCATACTATTTACAATGCAATAATCATAATAATGCAAGATTATGTAAAATATTATCCTATTAGCCCACGTTAACAAAAATCATAAATTTCAAATAAACAGAAATCAGAATTCACAAAACAAAAATGTTCAAAATCAATAGAGTTGTTGGCAGTATCTTAATCAACACTTTAAAATGGATTCGAGCTTTTTACGTTCATTTGATCTTAAGATAATGCATTCACAGACTGAAAAAATCTGATGTGGGCACCACATGACTTCCTTATACACTTTTAGAAATATACATAATGTTAAAAATTATTGGAATTGAACCCGAAACAGTTGACTAAAAATATTTTAAAAAATGAATTATCACCGTTTTCGGAGCTTTTCTGAAAGTTAGTTAAAAACCGATTGCAAGATTTGTACTGATAACGCTGACGAGGGCAGCAGGGACCCGAAAAAATTGGCTAAAAGTATTAAAAAAATGCATTTTCACCGTGTTCTGAACTATTCTGAAAGTTTCAAATGTCTAGCTAGTCGGGAAGTTAGTTAAATAAATTTTCTGTTGAACCATATAAACGCTGCCGAAGGGAGTAGGGACCTGAAACAGTTGGCTAAAAATATTTAAAAAATGCATTGTCACCGTGTTCTGAGCTTTTCCGGAAGTTTTAAATGTCTAGCTAGTCGGGAAGTTAGTTAAAAATCGATTGCAAGATCTGTACTGGTAACGCTGGCGAAGGCAGCAGGGACACTGAAGAGTTGGCTAAAAGTATTTAAAAAATGTATTTTCACCGTGTTCTGATCTAGTCTGGAAGTTTGAAATGTCTAGCTAGTCGGAAAGTTAGTTAAATAAATTTTCTGATGAATCACATAAACGCTGCTGAAGGCAGCAGGTATCGGAAAGAGTTGGCTAAAAATATTTAAAATATGCATTGTCAATGTGTTCTGAGCTTTTCTGAAAGTTTCAAATGTCTAGCTAATCGGGAAGTCAGTGAAATTGCAAGATTTGTCCAAAACGTTTTTGAGTTATTACCGTTTTTTGATACATTTTGGCCATTATGAACCTAATTTTCCAAAATATCTCCGAAACGGAAAATCATACAAAGTCCAAAAAGGGAGGTGCACAACTAGATGTTATAACAAATCTATTTACCAATTTGCAACTTTCTACGTCCAACCGTTTTTCACTTATGCGACATACACACACACACACACACACACAGACACACATACATACAGACGTCACGAAAAGTCGCGTAAAATCAATTATATCTCTAAAACGAGAGCTCGTGTTAAGACGACACTTGCAGGTGTACAACTAGACACCATGACAGTTATATGTATAAATTGGCAACATTCAGCGATCATTCGTTTTCGAGCAATGTGCAATACAAAATCCATTTCGCAAATCGGGATTACTATACTTCCTTATACTTTGTATAAGGAAGTAAAAAATGACCGACCACTTAACTAACGAATTAAGTAACTAACTTCTTAAATAACTAACTAATAGACGGAGACCACGTCAGTTTTGTGATTTTTTGATTCCTGAAACCTCAAAACGTGTAAAAACATGAAAACCCGTGGTAGAAATATTCCTCCTATTCCTAAGTTCTTTATATTTACAATATGATGGTGAATTTAAAAAAAAAATAGAATACGTTTAAAGCAATTTATAACCTTTTACATATCCACTAAACGTGCTTATTAACACGTTGAGCGCCACGCGAATTCTTAATAAAATCCGTTAAAATTCCTTAACGGTATTATCCTATAATAAATAAAAATTAAGTAAATTTTCAATGAATTTTCGATAATTACTTAAAAGAAAGTAATATTACTTTCTGAACACTATAGTGAGGAAAGTATTGTAATCATGTCAAAAATCCGAATTTGAGATTTTGATGTTTTTATACGTTTCGAGGTCATCTGAGTCCGTTTTCACTATTTTTACGATGATATATGTATGTGTGTGTGTATGTATGGGTGTATGTATTTGTATATATATGTGTGTGTATGCCTACGCTAGCATCTAAACGCTTTGTTCTTATAAGCTGAAAGTTGGTACGTATATTGTAAGTCACCATAGTACAAACCCTATTGATTTTGGTGAATCTACCACTTATAGCTTTTTTACAGGGATACCAGGAAAAATTCTTTATCATTATGGCCTATGGGGCCAAATGTTTAAAAGTGTGATAGCGTCTAAACGATTTATTAATCTGAGCAAAAAATCTGTACACATGTTACAGGTCGCAGTTGCACGAACTGTATAGATTTTGGTGAATTTAGCACTTACAGTTTTTTTTACATTGGCACAAAGAAAAATTCTTTATCATTATGGCCTATGAGGCCAAATTTTTAAATATGTGATAGTGTCTAAACGCCTCATTAATCCAAGCAAAAAATTTGTACACATATTATAGGTCACAGTTGTATAGATTTTGGTGAATTTAGCACTAACAGTATTTTAGAGGCACAAAAAGAAAAATTCTTTATCATTATGGCCGATGGGACCAAATTTTTAAAGTGCGATAGCATCTAAACGCCTTATTCAATTGAGCTGAAAATTTATATGAATATTATAAATCATTGTTGCACTAATTCTAAGCATTTTGGTGAATCTAGCATTTATAGGTTTTCACAGGGACACAACGAAAAATTCTTTATCATTATGATCTATGGGCTCAAAGTTCAGTAGCATAAAATAAAACATCGTGTAATATATATGGAGAAAAATACTCAAACACTCTATTATGGTTTTCTCTCTTTTTTTTTTTTAACAACTCCACTTTCTTTACTTTATCTACAAAACTGTTAATTACTCAATGTTCGGAAAGTCGGCTGGAGTCACTCCAGATTTTTTTAGTTTTATGACATATTTTACACTGTCAACCACCGATGGTTGACACGGCTTTATATCATATCTGATACTGTCAGCCACCGATGGTTGACGTGGCTTTATATCGTATTCGATACTGTCAGCCACCGATGGCTGACATGGCGCTCAACGTGTTAAAAATCCCTTGATTAATTTTACAAATGACTGTTAGACACGTAGCTGATCATAAATGTGTAAAAAGAAAAAATAAAGAAAAAATTAGCATTTTTAATTTTCGAGAAGTATTTGGCGTGAAAAATCTACATATATGTGAACATGATTAAATTCAAATAATAATTAATTTAATAAATACATAATTTCGTAAGTAAACACTATAAATTGGAAACTCGCAATAGTTGCTTCAGGTCAGTAGAATAGCATGGTCCATCATCAGCTGTAAAAAAATAGGCACGGGTGCATCATGAAAGCACGAAGGTACACCCGTGCCTACTAAGAAATTTAAAGTGACTTCAGCATATGGCTTCTTCTGTAACATCATTTGTTAAATTATGTAGTAATACTGCTATTTACGGAAAACAGAAAGGACAAAATTTTAAAAATCGTTAAAAAAGAGGAAGGGGATACTGAAAAATTGTTGCATGAAAAAACGTTAAATGTGTGGTTCCATTGAGAAATCATTGAAGACTAAAGGGTTAATATCGAATGCGAAAAACAAAAATATATCGCGCAATGAAACTCTAAGAAAGCTTCAGAATGCTGAATAGGCAAGTAGCTTCAATTTTAGAGAAAACGTAGCTCTAGTTTAGCAAGTAAAATATTGACACGCGATTTTCTTTTTCTTTCTTTTTTTTTTTTTTTTTTTTTTGACTTTTGACAGTATCTGCAAGTTTTAAAAGAGGAAATCGCTTTGTTACTAGGCACTATTCAAGACTTTCTTTTCAACTATATATAGTTTTATTACCATAGTGAATTATTAAGTGGAATAAAATGGTGGCACATTTATTAGAATTTTTAGTACAGAAAAACAAACTAAACTATATAAGGGATATTGATAACTAATAAGAATTGAAATGTGTTTAAAATACTTTATGATGATTGAGATTATCATTTTCATAAAATGAAAAAGATAATAAGGTAAAAAAAAAAAAAAATGCTAAAGCTGTAAATTATATTTACGTTATACAAATTTATACAGGGGGGGGGGGGTAATAAAATGAAATTATATCTACCGATATCAAACCTAATATTTAAAAAATTCCTTTTATTTATTTGTTTTTTAATTTTACATGAAAGTAGTAATATTCTATATAATTTTCATGCACTTGAATGAATTTTGCGTTGTGTTATAAATAGTTAAATCAGTATTTAAAGGCAATGTATATCTTAAGAATTTTCTTTCAAATTCATATAGATTCCTCGAAAAATGTACGGCAAACATTAAAAGCTACTAGGGGACCAGAATTAACTTTTTTTTTTTTTTTTTTTTTTTTTTTTTGTCATGGAATGTGTGCCCAGAAATCACTTGTTTAAGTGTTTGTCGCAGAGAAAATGCAACAGATGAAAAGCATTCAATACAAAGGAAATTTAAGAACAGTTTAGTGAGTGATGTTTTGCAAACAGGGACTCAAATAAGCAACCACCAGTACGAACACATACTTCAAACCGTTGCTGCATAGATAGCCGTACATTTTCAAAGATGACAGGCATTTCATAACACCTTCAGCATTGATAGACAGTCAGGAAAGAAAATCCTGTTGGGAGTCGATGGGGTTTCAGTGAAGGTGTGTTTTGGATCCTGCCACAAATCGAATTTTTAACATGATAAATCTAATGATGATTGTGGCCGAAGAACAAGTCCACCTTGATCTACCCAGTGATTAGCATATATCGTGTCCTGTGTACTCCAGGCATCAGTGCTAAAATATCTGGGAGAACTATCATGTCAGAATGCTTGTTTTTGTTTTTAAATGGTACTTACATTTCTCAGCACATGATCTTCAGGAGAACAGATCGGTATTTACGGTCACAAACGGAAGTTTTATTTCCATTTCATTTTTATTTAGGTGTACCTATGGTTTGTATTTTTGTAAGAAATCCAATCCAAGAATACACTGGTCGGATACGTCTACGACAGAGACTCTGTGGTCGAATGTTCTTAAACACATTTTAACGTTATATTCATTTCCCAAGCATACAATATATACATATTTACCATGTATATTTGCATGATCTTCCGCAATAATCTTCAAAGAAATCAAACTAGTCAAGTAGATAAATTTCACTCTAAGATCCTTATCTACACCTGTTTTTATTAGAGTCGCACTGGCTCTAATATCTCTAACATCAAGCATGGAATATCATTTACTTATCCTTAGATATATAAGCCCTTTTATCTCCAATGAGAACAAACATTTCTAGTTCGTTTGATGAAGCTTCTTTAAGAGAAGAAAACTTTTGACCAGCAAGTTACCGGAAATTTTATCTTTCCGATGGTTTTTCTTTGATCTTGGTGCAGACAATTTGAAAGTGCCCGTTTTGATTGCAATTTCAACAAATAATTCTGAGACTCAATCTTGACTTTTCGCTCTTGTAACATCTTTATACAGTAAAGCACCGTTTATACGTCTTTCAAGGGACTGACGTAAAAGGACGTATAAATGAAAAGACGTACAATCGAAATTTTAATAATAACACTTTGATTACTACAAATTTAATGACACTTAACCAAAATTTATATGAAAATACTAATTAATAAAGTCTCTTAAGTTAGTAAATGTATATTATGCTGTTTTTTAAAAAACAATAATTAATTAAAAAAAAAAAAAAAAAGATTTATTATATTAAAAGTGAGAAAAATCATACTATCAATGCATGACTGGTTACTAATTGCATATATTATATACTAGTATTATATTACACTTCTTAAGAACTATATGAACACATTTTGAGTATTAATTATACTATACGTTTCGTATCTTTAATAATAAGCGTATGATATATGTCCATGCAGATAGTCATTTAATAACACTAAAAATCTTTAATATTCGTCTGATTTGCTGCTTGTCTATGAGTATTAAAAATTCTACAGTGAGTTCAATTGAATCTTTGATCCGTGTTCTTCGATCACTCCTATGTTCCTCCATTTAAGATGCTTTCTAAGAAGAATCCGTCTTATTTAGAATGTAAAATAACGACAGGTCGAAAAATTTTATGAATTTTAGTAAAGTGGAAAAGACGTATAACTGATATTAGTGGCGTATAAGAGAAAAAATTTTGCATTAAAATGAATAGGATTGTATCGGGACTTCACTAAAAGACGTATAAATGTAAAAGACGTATAAACGAGAGACGTATAAACGGTGCTTTACTGTGTATGGCTCTCTTGACTGCATTTCCAATACATTATTCCGAAGATGCGACGATGAGAATTGTCATTACGGGTGTTCTTTAAAACGTCTAAGATAATTTTTATGGCTTTCTCTAATCTTAACTTCTTACTCACTATCTCATCTGTCCTAACATGTCTTGATGGTTTTTCGACATCAATTTAAGACGTTCATATATCATACTAAAAGCCAAGTGCTTTTTAGAAACTAATTGAGAGTTGCGCATTTTGATCTCTAATTGTTTGAAAAAAGATTTCAGCTGCTAAGATTTGTCTGATGCAAAAAGATAATCGAAATATGCAAAACTGACGAGCTTTTCAATATCTGCTATTAAAACTAGGAAACTTTTATCTGATCTCTGTTTGCAAATTTTCAATTCAGTTCAGTAAAAAAAAACCCTAAATAACTATCCCCAAATCAGCTTTCCATGGTTTTGTCTACTACAGTCAAATCAGTCAGATTATCTGATGGACTGCCTTGAAGAACTTTAGCGAATATTGTATTAAAACATTTGTTACTTTTTAATGTTAAGATTCTATATATATATATATTTGCTTATTTGAAAACATTCTAAATTTATTAATTTCTCTAATTTATCATTTAAATACGTTAATTCTCACTTCTTTGCTAAAATGCTGACGCTCTACCAAAATGTTATCTAAGTTGGTAAAATCTTGGCACGTTTAACCAAAGTATCCAGATGCAATCTTTGTCTGGTAACTTCTGTCTTGCGAAAATTAATTCAGCTTTTATGTAAAGTATTTGTAGTATATATAATAATAATAATTTCTCATCGTAATGACCAATCACTAAGAATTAAGACTTGAATTAATTAATAAACAATTACATATGGAAGTGAAACCTTATATAAAGCAAAATATATTGAAAAAGGTCAATACGAGCTGTCTCTGTGACATTGATAGATGAAAACATATATAACAAATAGGAACAAAGTGTAACACCAAAAAAAAAATAATAATAATAATAATAATGATGATAGCTAGAAGAAGAAGGAGCAGAAGCCACTACTGCTAAAGATAGGTGGAGTATGTTATCGAAAGAGTTCTTATCATAGTTATTGTTTGCCTTCCAGCAATTTTACAATTAACTAAATAAATAAAAATCATTTGTAAGATCCTACGTTTTATTTCAGAACAGATAAAAAGTTTTCAACTTTCATTTGAGCAAATAATTCTAGTCATATCAACTGAGTAATTTAGTTGATAAGACTGTTGATGAGAATACATCTTCTTCTTCTTATTTTTCTTTCTTTTGCTACCACTATTAACATATAGAAATTTTTATCACATTTAAAGCTTATTTTTTGGTAAATAAGATAGTGATTATTGTTAGAAAATAGTGGTAAAAGCGGAAATATTCTTTTGTATGACTGAAACTACATTTAAGACAGGATTTCCCATATATAAATATTAAATTTATTTGCAATGGTTTTCCCTTAATTGTTAATGTTTTTCATTCTTTTTAATCAATTTTTCCTCTCCTCAACTTTCATGTTGTAGATAAGTATTTATTTTAAATTCTATTATGTACTAAATAAGAATCGATGCATATACAAAGCTCTTTTCTAAAAAAAAAAAGCTTTCTGACATATTTCGATTTCAATTAAAAACAGATAATGGCATCGTTATCTCCGAGGTACTAAAAATTCATAAAATAATAAATTACCTTAATGTATTTAAAAGATTTTTACATCACGGCTTCCAATCTGCATTTATTTTAAAAGCGAACTCGTTTTTGACTTTCAAATAACACCGTTAGAGAAAAAAAAAAAAAAAAAATTACAATATTTTTAGCGTGTACACTGAGGAAGAACAACAAAATTTAACTGCAGTTATGGTTCCTTTTAAAACGAAATTAACGCTTAAATTCCCAGCCATGCTTTCGCATAGTGTAATCCATAATTCATAAAATGTTGCTGGCCTTTTCAAAGTCAAGTAGGCCATAAAACAACTGAATTTCCGATTTGCCATGAAAGCCGGCTGTTACAAGCAACTAGCAACCATTATATCTATCCGAAAGTGCCGCTAATGGCAGAACACATATTCCCGACCTAAACACACATCACATAGAATAATCCTCCCCGATGTAAAAGAGTGCGCGTCTATGTACGAGGGGTATAACATTATTCTTTTGTTCTAAAATCAGAATTAATAAGTGAGGGGGGAAGTTGGTAAAGAGAGGAAATTATTGATCTATTGGAAAACAACCTTTGCTTTATGCGGACAAAAAGATGTTTCACAGAATACTAAATACATGAATCAGATTTTTTTAACTCCTTTTTTTTATGAACAATACAGCCACATCGATTAGGAAGTGTACTGCAACATTAGCAATGTCATAGTCATGGGAAATTGCCTTTTATCGGATCTAAAATCAATCTGGCAAAATTTAGCAGTCATTAAGTAAAGGGAAAAAATGAATAATTTCTGATATAATAAACGGAGTTTGTTAAAAGGGAAAAAATAAAATTATCGAACTTCGAACCAGGGAATATTAAATTTTAAAGTCAATTTAGCAGTTATTTAGAACAAAACAAATGGGATCGAGTTAAGCTGTAATGTTTTAAATGATAATCGATGTCATAAACCGAAATTTATATATTTTTTTTCCTCTGGGGAATTACATTAGTTAGTTTCCTTATTTATTAATCATTAATGGAGATATGTAAAATACGTTTATTGGTAAAATAATTTATTACGATTATTTTGCGTTAAGTAATAGGATGAAATTTATTACTCTAAATCTCCTCCTATTATTTAACGTAATTGATTATTTAAATTATCATTTCAATGAATAATTTTAAAAAATTCTGTAATTTAAGTTAGAGTAGAATAAAATGTGCGATTTTTGTGAATTGTTTCTGTTTTTTTTTTTTGCGGGGGGGGGATATAAATAATAATAATAAAGGCTGGAGTGATTCCATACGATTTTGTAAACAATTAGCAATTAACGGTTGTTTATATAGACTTAAATTATAAAAGTCATTAAATAAACAAAAGGGAAAATCATAATAGTGTGTTTGATTATTTTCCCTAAGTTATATGTCGTTTAATGTATCGTATATACGAATTCTTTTAAGCATTTCTGTAAAAGGATTATAAATGATAAGCTCATAATAATTAGCTAATAAATAAATAAATAAATAAATAAATAAACGTTACTAAAGCAAACTTTCAATTGTCTGAGCTCATAGACCGCAAGGTATAAAAATTCCTACTTTATATACCGGAAAAAAAAAATTATAAGTTTTACACTCATGTAAATCTGTACGGTTCTTGCGATAATAACCTATAGCATGCCTACTAATTTATATCTTAATCAAATGTATAGAGTTTAGACGCTAATGGACTTCAAATAATTTTAGTTTGGAATCCGTAATGATAAAAAATTTCTTTTTGTGTCCATTAAAAAAGAAAAAAAAAAAAAAATATATATATATATCCTGTACTTATCAAAAACAGTACATATTGTGCAAAAGTAACCTATAAACAACTTACCGTATCAATTTTTAGTTCAATAGGATAAGGCATTCAGACGATATCGCTTTTCAAATAATTTGAGCCTTTTGTCCACAATGATAAGGAATCTTTCTTTTTATTTCTGGAAAAGAAATTCTCATCAAAATCTATAGAAACTAAGCGACATTTAATCTATAACCAACTTATCAATTTTTAACTCAATCGGATAAAGCGCTTACACGCTATCGCATTTCACACTATCTGAGTCCATTGGGCGTAAGTATAAGAAATATTTTTTATGTCCCTATAAAAGAACTATAAATCCCGCAATCATAAAAATCTTTATATTTCGAACGAAGGGGATCTATAACGTATCTACCAACTTTAAACTCATTCAAACAAAGCGTTTGGACGTTATCGTGTTCACTTTCTCACACACGCACACACATGACCGTATAAAAAGTAAAAACGGACTCAAGAGACCTCAAAACGTATAGCTACACAAAACTCTCATAGCCGAGTCCTTTCGTGGTTACAATAATTTTCTGACATAATGTATGTTTGGAAAATAAAGTCTCGCGCTTAAAAAAAAAAAGGCATTTTTTTTATAATACATGCATTATATTATCATCATTTAATTTTATAGCTAAAAAGGCTGACAACGAAATAATTAACAAGTATGAAAACGTTTATTCATTATTATTTTTATAAAAGCTCATTAAATTAGTATCCAAAATAAAAATTTAAAATGTAATGCAAATACATAAATAACATTTAGTAAAACTAAATATAAAAAGGGGTTGAGGGATCACTGAATAAGGTGCATGTGATAATGTAAAAAGGCTTCTGTCTTTCTTGAGCTTACAGATGATTAAGGTACATTTGTTAGATATCCATAATTCTTCCCTGTTTAATTACATATTTTTCTTATTATATATTTTTTCTATTTAAAAAAGAAAAAAAAATATGCTAGAAACTTAACATATTTTCTGGTAAAACATAAAAGTATTTGATTATAGTTTTTGTAAAATTTATTTTAAACAAACGTTAATAATTTAAGGGAGAAAGTTATAATATGCTTAAAATATACGAATAGAATCAAAGAAATGTAAATAAAAAGAAATAATTAAATGATCATTGTAAATTTTATTATAAAAATTCTTTTCATTGAAGAAATAATTATAAAAAAAAATTATAAAGAAAATATATCCAGTTAATTAAATTAAATACACAATTTTCTTTTTACTCTTCATTTAATCATGTTAGAAATTTAAGAAATTTTATAATATATATATATATATATGTATATATTCTTCAAAATTATTGTGACAATAAGTATTTAGTATTGACATTTAGTAAGTACAAAAGTGCAACACATTCAGAAAATGAAATAATTAAAAAATATATCACATTCACAAAATGAAACAAGAAAATCATCGAATTTTTAAAAATATAATTTTGAGTGTATTAAGCAAAGAATTTTTTTTTTCCGAGATATTATTTTAAAAATTTCAAATTTTACCCATATTTTCTACATATATCATTTATTATTAGTCGCCTTAAACATAATAATTAATAGTCCATTCGTAAAATTTTAGAAGAATGTGAAATTGTAGCAGTATATATTTTTTATTTTTATGCGTATATAGCAGAATAAAAATTTTTATACATAACAATAACATTAAGAATATTAAACAATGTAACAAATGAAAAAAAAAAAAAACTTATTAGACAATTATTACTATTGTTATCATTTCACTTATTATTATATTAAAATTTTAAAAATGCGATAATCAATTGATCAAATTAAATATCTTATTTCAAAGCTAGATTGTAAAGCAATTTCAAATTACATGCATATTGTTTGCATTATAATTAATTTATTTTAAGTCCGTTTAAATATAAAGTGTAAAGAGCTTTTACTAAGGCTTTAAATTATTAATATATGGAATTCCACAAAATTCATTTCAAAAGTTTTAAAACTTTATTCAAAAACATTTGCGTATTCCCCTTTTTAAATTTTCTTTTGTACATTGTTAGAAATTTCAGTTCAAACTTGAACCACATGGAGTAAAGTTTTAAGCAATACCATAATATGGTTCAACCTCACTTTTAAATTTTTTACTTCTTGCGATTGAATTTAAGTTGCACCAGAACTTGGAGCTACCATACATCCAATCAGAAGGGAAGAATGAATCAGTAAAATTACTATTGAAACTAAACCAAGCTTACATTAAAGAATATGGTCGAAAACATAGGGGAAAGTACAAAATTTGTGCAATAACTCACCCATGTGCCGAGATAAGGCACTAGAAAATTTAGCCCCTTTTACCAAAATCAACGAAGCAGAATTAGTGGACAAGAAAGTGTGACACAGTGCCAGAGTGTTCGACTTGAGACAAGAAAGTCTTTAGTACAGTCTCCGTCGAATTTTGATTTTATTTATTTATTTATTTATTTAATACCAATATTTGGTTCAACGTAAAATAACCAAAGCATGATAAAAGGTTAAACCATCGGGTGGCCGCAGATACTTCAGTACTAAGATTTGGTTCAAACTAACACCAAATTTTTAAAAGTGTAATTATGAATTTAATATATGATAATTTATCGTTACTGCTATTTATTATAAAAAATAAACTTAATATCTAAGTATCATTATAAAAGAGAAATAAATTTTATTTTTATTAGACTTAATTTATTTTATTTGTCACTTAATGAATATAATGAGTCGAACTTAAATGTCGTTTAATTAAATTTAAAAAGTTGGATAAAATGGTGTTTTATCTTTAATATTTTTTTAGTAGGACAGGTTGTATTATTTCTTTCAAACAGCGACATTTTTTTTTTTTTTTTTTTTTTTTTTTTGTTACCAATTTTTAATTATCACCTTGAATGAACGTGCAAACATTTTTGCTTTTATTCAAAATATATAAAGCTGTAAATTGGTCATTGTATCTCTCCAGATTATTAGATTTTTTAGAAAATTGATACACTTATTAATAAGAACAAAATAACTAACAAAGTATTTTTTTTTTGTTCAATAGAATAGTTGTTTAAGGTATTAAAGGAAATCCCATTTTAATTAAAAAATTCTTTTAAAAAGAGAGAGAGAGATGCCAAAAATAGATAAATAAAGAGGTAACTCTAGTTTTATATTGAAATAAAAATGAACGTGCAAACACTTTATATATATATATATATATATATATTTAAAATAAAATTGAGAAAAATCGTGCTAATAATCGTGAAGTGAAAAAGCTTCAGTATATGAAACCCCTTGGCGAAATTTGAAATTTGGCACCGAATTATCTTAGACGTTTTTCGCCATAGTCTTTACTTAGACAATTACGATAGCCATTTTAGTCCATCGCGAAAATGACAACAAAAATTTAAAATCCGCTAAGGCGCTCCTACGCTAAAGCTATAGCAAATAGAATAATTAGGTAATGAACATAGTAATTGATGGTAGGCAATGAAACACAGTTACTGCATACCTATATATGGGAAAATAGAATAAAATAAGTCCTGACGTAATAAATTAAAATTCAGTTTTGTATCTATTACTCAGGAAAAAAAAAAAAAAAAAAGGGCTTAGGTTTTTTTTTTTCTGTGTGTACATTCATAAATTAAATAATCTGGTGTGTCACTCACACGACTTTCTCTTACCCTGAAATTCAATACTATAAATACAGGTTGCAGATTAATAGGTAAGATAACGAGTGCTGTTATAAAAACCTGAGTTAAACAATTTAAATTAGGCTTCGGAAGAGTTTTATATGATAATTAGTTCTGTGTGAGGGGGGCTACCGCCCCCTCAACCCCCCGTTTCATTAATGCACCTACATTTATACAGAATTTATTTCGGCTATTAAAAAATAATTCTGTTTTTAAAAAATAATTTATTAAAATTAATATTTTAAAAAATTATCTTTTACGATAATGGAGACGTTTTCCATATTAGAGAAGTAGTATAACACTAAATATGCAAAAAAACTCCATTTTATTCTCAATATTTAAAAAAAAAAAAAAAATTTCGTTAAAAGTAAAAAAAAAAAAAATCGATAACTTTGTTTTAATTTATCGCAGATCAGTGGTTCAACCATTCGTTTTAAAGGTATTGGCGAGCTCTTTTGAAAGATACCCATCATGAAAATTTACTCCCCTCGAGGGGGGACTTCCCCCCCCCCCAGGGTGAGAGGCGAGGCTCCTACATACACATTTTTTTCCCCAGTTAACCATCTCTATTACAAAAAATATATATTCGTTTCATTTGGTTTAGTGCAGTCTATAGACGTTAAACTCTACTTACCTGCAATTTCCCCCATAGACGTAATGTATTAGAATTCTCTTGATTGTCCCTGTACACGAACCATTTGCTTGATCTTAACGAAAAGCTTACTGTAGCAACCCTATATGATACACATTTAGAATACCAAGTTTGAACTTTCTGCCATAATTTGTTTTTGAGATATGCTGATAACAGACAGACACACACACGCACACACACACAAAGATACACACACAGACATACACACAGACCATTTGCTAAAAACAGGATTTTCGTATTCAGGGGCCTCAAAACGTGTAAATATAACAAAATCTCGCGTTCGAAATTTTGACCCAAAAACAATACTTTCTCAACATTATGGGTAAGCGAAAGTAAAAATAAAGGGCACCATTTAAACTTTAATTTTTTTTTTTTTTTTTTTTTTAGTAATAAATATGTCTAACTTCGTGCATTTTTTAACTGCTTAATTACTTTAATTAAAGTAGTGAAACAATATTAAATATTTTAAATGTATTACTTCCTGATAGTAAACAGTTTGCAAATTATTTGATACATGATTCTAAACTTTAATGATATGTGCTTAATTTTATACAAATATACATGCTACATGATTCACTTTTAAGCAATGTATTACAATATTTAGATAGAATGTTGAGAAAGCATTTCGATTGATAATTTGTCCGATTGATAGTGAAAATACCACTGGTAGATTAAAAAAAAAAGACTGTAAATCTTCAAAAATATTGTTTTACATAACATCTGAAAACTTGATTTTAGTAGATTAATTTTAATACACAAATTTTGTATACTAGCAGTGAACTTAAAATTAAAACAAGAAAGAAAAATCATGCAGTACGCATTGATTAGTAACACTTTCCAACTGTACGTAATTGTTGTATCGAATAACTTTTAATATTATTTGCCTACGTTATCACACAACAGACAGAAGGACTGAAAAATATACAGATAGACTAATTGATTTTTAAATTACTCTTCATTTTGGAAAGCGTTAAAAAGGCTTAACGCAAAATAAAATGCAGCCATTAGATTATAATTACAGCTTTTGATCTCTCTGAATATTTTAGTGTAGCCCTGTAAATCAGAAAGTTAATCATATCATATTCTATACAAAACATTATTTTAGAGTATTAACAATAAATTTCAAAATTTTTATGATTTTTACAGTAGAAAGACTTTTAAATATAACTTTCAAAAAATTCTGTCCTAAAACGTAATGCATTGGCATTTTTTTTTTCTGTCCCTGTAGACAAACTAGTTGTACAGGACCTATTAATGTCATTTCAAATGGGGAACATTCTATAGGGATAATGTTTCTAAAAATAACACTCATAGAACACAATGCTTTCAAATGCTTTTGGGTGTCCCTGTACACAAACCAGAAGAGATATTCACTCCATTTTCAATATCTAACATCCGAAAGTGAACTTCAATAAAATATATCAGTTTCGAGAAATTCCATAAATAATTACAGGAGTTAGAGCGCGAGCTTACAGACAGGCAGACAGATGGACAGATACACAAAATGAAATCATATTCACACTTAAAAATGTTAGAAAGTGTTAAAACCACTTAATGTAAACGAAAGTACAATTTTAGCAATTTTTTATTAATAGCTCTTAATATAAATGGATATTTTCTGTCCCCCTGTAAATCTAATGCTAATTATGCTATGTTCTATGCAAAGCATTTTTTTATGCATATAAATAACATATTTCAATTTCTTAAAACTTCGTGGAAAGTAAAGTTATAAAAATTTGATTTATAGAAATCTCTCTCACAGAACGCAATGCTTTGGAATACTTTTGAGTGTCCCTGTATATAAATCGGTGGTGGTATTTCCTCCATTTTATACAGGAAACATCCAGTAGGGAATTTGAATAACATATTTCAATTTCATTAAGATATGTCTGCAGTAAAGGTATGAAAATATGGTTTATAGAAATAGCTCTCATAGAACACAATGCTTTGAAATACTTTCGGGTGTCCCTGTACACAAACCAGTAGAGGTATAAACTCCATTTTCAATAGGGAACATCCGATAGTGAACTTAAATAACATATTTCAATTTCATTAAGATATGTCTACAGTAAAGCTATAAAAATATGGTTTATAGAAATACCTCTCATAGAACACAATGCTTTGAAATACTTTCGGGTGTCCCTGTACACAAACCAGTAGAGGTATAAATTACATTTTCAGTAGGGACCGTCCGATAGTGAACTTGAATGACATATTTCAATTTCATTAAGGTATGTCTACAGTAAAGATATGAAATTATGGTTTATAGAAATACCTCTCATAGAACACAATGCTTTGAAATACTTTCGGGTATCCCTGTACACCAGTAGAGGTATAAACTCCATTTTCAATAGGGACCGTCCGATAGTGAACTTGAATGACATATTTCAATTTCATTAAGATATGTCTAGATAAAAGGTATGAAAATATGGTTTATAGAAATACCTCTCATAGAACACAATGCTTTGGAATACTTTCGGGTATCCCTGTACACAAAGCAGTAGAGGTATAAACTCCATTTTCAATAGGAACCGTCCGATAGTGAACTTGAATAACATATATCAGTTTCAAGAAATTCCATAAATATTTACGGGAGTTAGAGCGCGGACAGACAGACAGACAGACAGACAGACGGACAGACAGACAGACAAACCGAAGTCATAAACATTTTTCAACCTTGTTGGAAAGTGTTAAAAATAAAAAAAGATTAAAGAGAATTTAAAAATTGCTGTTATTAAAAAGTAAATTAAAAGAAATTTAAAATTTTTGCAGAATTATGATTAATTTTTTAATGAATAATAATAATAATTACTATTGTTATTATTATTATTATTATTATTATTATTGTTAAAACACTTTAAAAATACGTAAAATTAATTTTTATTTAAAATTTTTAAAAAATATTATCCTAAGCTTTTCGCTTTGAAATTCCAAAGCATAATCAGGGATTTTTATTATTGAATTAACCCGTTAACGCCTGAATTACTTTTGCAAAATATTATTAGTAGATTATTTCACTTCTATATTAATATAGAGAACTGACAGTAAAATATATTAACTTAAACAATTCTTCTGATAGTTTTAAATTTAAAGCCTATCCTCCTTTATTGACATTTAGTGTTCTAACGAGAAAACTTCGAGATAGAAAAACTTTGAGATAACATATTAATTTCCAATTATATTTTGATAAAAATCTCGAATGTAAAGTATTATAATATATATTATTATTCAACTTGATTTAAGTTAGTATACCTGCGCAAAAAGAAATATATATGTGCGACGAATGAAAAATCATAAAATGACTGTCCAAATTATGAAATAATAATTATATAATACCTTCAGGGATAATTTAGAGTGACACTATAAACTGTCACTAAAAAGCAGAAATCATTCCAAGAAACCACAAAAAATATACGTGCCATTTTATTAGCTGTCCTCAAATGAGGACACTAACGGGTTAAATGAGCAGTTTTTTACAAAACTCTTGTTTAGAGATATTGTTTATTATTATTATTGTTATTATTAACAATTTTCACTTGCAAATATATAATTTAATTATTTATTGTTTCACTTAATTCTATATGTTTGATTATTTATACATCAAATAATTTAATAATTAATTTATTCAAAATTTAAAAGAAAAAAATCATATTTTGAATTAAGTTATTTAGGTTATATATCCCCCTCCTTAAAAAAAAAAAAGAAAAAAAAAGTATGATAATAATAATAAACTCAAGATTATTTGCCTCTAATTAATTAAGAAAAACAAAAGTATTATTTTTATACAAAGTATTTCCATCACCTGAAAATTTCACACAATATTAAATAAAATAAATTTATTTTCCTATATTTTGGTTGCAATCCGAAAAAAAAAAAAAAAAAAAAAAATCTATCACATTAATCAGAATTACACTCCCAACCAAATCTGGCTCTATCATTCACAACTTACGAATTTCCCATTCACATATTTACTCGATATAAAAAAAGAAAAAAAGAACAGAATCTCAACAACACACGCCACGCACGAGGGTAGAAGGTACCTAAGCCTAATAAACAGCTCTCTGCACTCTGCTTCCCTGTTGTGGACAGTGACTCTAAAGCAGAGATCATCACGTACAGACTGAATGAGTTTCACAAAAAATTTCTCCTTATCCACAGCAGTAACGATGATTGACAAGGGATAGCCTAAATTCAATGTATCGGAAGTACTATCTAGTTGAGGTAAGTGTAGATTCGACTGACCAATGTGTTATATATAGATAATGTATCATTTTGGTTGAACATCTGCTTGAAGTTAGGCTTAGCTTCAATCAGAATGTTTTGAAAACGTTTCCAGCTCCAGATATACCGTATTTTTTTCTAATTTGAGTAAAATTCCTCTTTTTTCTAGTCTAAAAAGGAAGCTGTGTAAATGTGTTAGTATGTTTTAGAGCTTAAAATATCCGTAGATGAAAAATGTATTTAGTAATATGAGCACGCTAGAGGGACGGTGTTTAAAAAATCAATATAAAGCGATCGATAAAGGAGTGCATTGCATACGAGAGTGTTTAAATTATCTTCAATAAGAATTGCAGCTAACAGAAAGGTTAATAACTACTACTACATTTTAAGTTTATGAACGAAAGTTTTTTGTTTAAGGTTATAATATTAAATGTCGTTATTAATATTGACATTAAAATAGTTTTATTGTTACAGACATTTGAATAAAATTGCTTTCGTTTACGTCTGTTAACTAATAAAGATGATTTTGTATCATGTTGGTTTACATAAAGGAAAAAAAAAGCTTAGTAATTACGAAAGTTTTTGTTTAAGGTTATAATATTAAATGTCGTTATTAATATTGACATTAAAATAGTTTTATTGTTACAGATATTTGAATAAAATTGCTTTCGTTTACGTCTGTTAACTAATAAAGATGATTTTGTCTCATATTGGTTTACATATAAGGAAAAAATAAATGTCTGTATTATTCATTT
Source organism: Salticus scenicus (assembly GCA_963930645.1). Classification (NCBI taxonomy): domain Eukaryota; kingdom Metazoa; phylum Arthropoda; class Arachnida; order Araneae; family Salticidae; genus Salticus; species Salticus scenicus. The sequence goes on along the minus strand of OZ005655.1, from coordinate 193,920,743 downwards.
TGAAGATTTTTTTAAATGTCATTATGAACATTTTGATAAAATTGAAATTTTTAGATAATTATTTTTTCAATTAGTGTGTAAAGAGAAATTTGGAAGTATAACAAAAATAAATCATACTATTTTGTATCGAGTTTCGCTATATATTTTGAATTGTCTATGTATGGCATTTTAATTAAAGCATTACATTTTAATTAAAGCATTGTTCACATTTTTTAAGGTTTTTAAGATTTTCAGTATCAATATTTTTATAAAAGTTCTTAGATAATTATTATCTCAATTAGTATATTTAAAAAATGGACGCCTAATAAGATAAATAATAATGTATTTCAAACCTAGTTCTGGCAAATATTTTTAGCTGTTTTTATATGGCATTTCATTAAAAATATTTTAAATTAAAAATGTCGCAATCCATTTAATAAATATTATCTTTAGATTATTTTAATTTCTCTTATACAGACAGTTATTTTTTTTTTTTTTTTAATAAAGTCCTAGTTAAAAAATAAAAAAATAAATATTCATGTAAGTTCATAAATATATTACTACAATTTGAGTGAGGAAGAAAAGAAAAATAATTTACAGTTATAAATTTTCAATATTCTAATTTTTTTTTCTTCTTGGGGGGGGGGGGGGTGTAAAGGAGGCTTAATAAAATTACAACAAATTTAGTTTAATAGTACACAGATTTATAATATGTTACACAAAAATATAGCCATGAAGTAATAGGATTAAATTCCTGAATAATTTTATGATATGAAAATGATACATATCAAAAACATCCATGTAATACTATACAGATATTTACATCATAAACAAACCAAATTTAAAATCAAGATATATTATACAATATTTATTAGTTTATAATTTCCACCAAATCGGACATATACGAATTCAAATCGGACATCTTTCGTTTATGTTTCAATTAGATTTTTTTTTTATATTATTATTATTATTATTATTATTATTTTTAATCAAATTTGAATTTTTTAAATGAAAGTGTTGAATTGTGTTCAAATTGAATCTCCCTTTATGTTATCATTGTCAACAGACTAGACATGCAAATTAAAAAAAAAAAAAAAAAGAGAGAGAGAGAGAGAGAGAGATGCATAAATTGAAAGTTAGTTAACAATATAAGTGTCCTATAAATCATTCTAGTAAATAATATTTAAATTAAAAATTTGAAAATGTATCTTTTTAATACTAACATATATGATAAAGGTTTTGGTGAAAGGGAGACAAAGTAACGTTTTGATTATCCCCCCCCCCCCAAAAAAAAAAAAAAAAAAAAAATGGGGCCGTGGTAGCCCAGTCGGTAGAACGCCGCGCTCGTAATTGGAAGATTGCGGGTTCGGTACTCGAGTAGCCAAAGACCGTCGTGTACACTAATGGTGGCTGGTGCACTTAAAATCTGTCGTGGCCGCCATGTTCCCATCAAAATTACTTCTCTGGGGGTTACCAAAGCGGGGGCTCTGTGTAGAATCAAAATTGTGATGGAATGTCTTCGGACCACCTCTAGGGGTGAGTCCCAGACCGTTGCCAATTTCCCATTGCGCAGTTCTAGTGCGACGTAAACCCAAACCAAACAAACAAACCCCCCAAAATGTTCCTGTAATAAAATTTTATCATGAGCATAAAAAGTTTTTTTAATATTTAACATAATTCATCTGTTGTATTTTAGAAATTTAGATTTCGCAACAAGACAAAAATTAATAAACTCCTAAAATTAAAAAGATTTAGACATTTTTGCTTTGAATCATGCTTTAAACGATCCATTTTTAAGGAAATTTTATTGGTTAAGTGCAATTGATGATGAAAACTGAATTTAATGATAGAAACATTAAATACTTTCATTTTTATTTAAGACGTAAATTAAATTTTTAATATTAATTTTTGTTTGAATTTTGTGTTACATATTTAAATTTATGAAGGAAAATTTGAAAATGACACAAATATAAATTCATTAAAATATTAGATAGTCTATTATCTGACATTCTATATAGAATAATATGTTATATGTTAAAAAAAAAAATCATTATTGTAAATACGTATTCATTTATTTTTTAATAATTAAGGAGATGATGGACCTTGAAAATCGTTCTTTGAAATTACTGTCTTAGGGTTATAAAAATTTCTATATATATGCATTGAAATATATTAGTATTAAATGCATTATTATTATTATTATTATTATTTTATTATTATTTTTAATTATTTAAATAAGAAAAATTATTTTCAAATTTTTAATTTTTTTTTTTTTTTATGTTTAAATTTTGAAAATATGTATGAAATTTCAGCATTCAGATACAAAAATATTTTTTTTAATGTCCACTTATCAATCAGTACACAAATTAATACTTAAATACATTTAAAATACACAATCTACCAACAAGTATTTGAACACTTTCGAATTTAGACATTTTGCCAAAAATCTAGAAAAGTTCTTTAGGAATCATCTTGAAAATTTGGTAGCGTAAAGAACACGTTACATCTCATATATTTCAGCAAAAGTTGTCTCCTGAAAAGGAAAAAGGCACCAGTAAAAAATTAAACAAATATCAAAATGATTTAGATTACCATTAAGTAATGTTTGAAATGCAACAAGTAATGTTTGAAATGCATTTGGCTGTAGCATATGATAACTTTCTCATTATGTGTATAAATTTTTAAGAGACTACCACATATAATCATAGGGATATAACTTTTAAAAAAAATTGCAAGAAAAAAAAATTTCACTTTTTTAATTATAACATGTAGGTTATTAGACCAAGAACAAAGACATTTCCAAAAAAATGGAATACTTCATTAGACACAGCATACTGCAATGAAAATGCAAAAATACTAAATATCTTACGAAATATGAGCATTTTTACTAAATAGTTTTTATCTACGCATGCGCTAGCTTTTAAAAAATTCCATTTGCATGGTTTAATGGCCAAATGTATTGAGCAACTTATATGAAAATCCCAAACAAATATCGTGTAAATTTAATGAGTTATGAGAGACAGAATAAACAAAATTTCAGTTCTTATCAAAAAAAAAAAAAAAAGGAAAGAAAGAAAGAAAAGGAAAGAAAGGGAAAGAAAAAAAGAAGGAAAGGAAGATGATATAAATAATTATTTACAATCAGCGAATACTGTATTACCATTGGGTATTGACTGAATCAAAATAAAAATGTGAGTAAAACCCTTTATAGTTTAGCTTTTATTTTGAGAGAACTGAAATTCTCTTCGTTCTATCTTTCATAGCTTTTAAAATTTGCAAGATATTTGTTTGGGGTTTTCATATATGTAGCTCAATATATTTGGCTATTAAAATATGCAAATAACTTTTTTTTTTTTTTTTAAGCTAGCGCATGCGTAGATAAGAATTATTTAGTAAAAATGCTCATGTTTTGCAAGATATTTAACATTTTTGCATTCTGATTGCAGTACGCTGTGTGTAATAAAGCATGCCCGATTTTCTGAAAATGTCTTTGCTCTGGGTCTTATTCCCTACGTGTTATAATTAAAAAAATGGATTTATTTATTTATTTATTTTAAATGATTTTTTTTTCTTTTACCGTTATATCTCTATGAATATATGTGGTAGCCTCTTAAAGATTTATACAGATAATGAGAAATTTTTTCATAATCATTTGGTGCAGCCACGATTTTCAAGCATTATTTTTTTATAAAGGGTAATCCAAGACATTTTTATTTTTGTTTCATTTTTTACTGGTCCCCTTTTCTTCTTCAGAAAAATCTTTAGTTGAAATATATTGGGTATAGCGTGTTCTTTAAGCTACCAAAGTTTCAAGATGATTTCAAAAGAACTTTTTTAGATATAAAATGTCTAAGTTCAAAAAGTATCCAAACACTTTTTGGTAGTGTATATTGACAAAAAACAAAAAAAAAAAAAAAAAAATAATAATAATAATAATAATAATAATAATAATAATAATAATAATAATACAAAATCAAGGGGGGTATTAAAAGATATATAAAAATAAAAATAAAACAAATCTCGTGGAACATTTTAAAGTTTTTCAAAAAGTTTAAAATTTTGAGGTTTTTTTTTTTAATAATTAATAGTTTTCGAAAATTTTTAATGTATTTAATAGTGATACATTTCAATGTTTATGTATGCAAATTTTCATGATTCAAAGACAGTCATTTCAAAGGACAATATTCAATTTCCACCACCCGTAAACGGCCCTCTTCACTCACCGTCACCGGAAGCCCGAGCCAATGTTATTCTATGGGGAAATTTTCTTTACAAATAACTTATTAACTAATACATATTTTCAAATTCTGTTTTCACATTCAGAAAATTCTCAACTGTTAAATTGACGGACCTTTTTTAAAAATGTATTTTTTTAATTTTTAATATTTTATTTTGAAATTGCAAAATGAAAAAAATTCACATATTAAAAATTCGTATTTTTAAGCTTCAAAATAAAATATAAAAAATTAAAAAAATAATTTTTTAGACAAGATGCGTCAATTTAACAGCTGAGAATTTTCAGAATGTGAAAACAGAATTTAAAAATATGTATTAGTTAATAAGTTATTTGTAAAGAAAAATTTCCCGTAGAATAACATTAGGTTCGGCTTCCGACGGCAGTGAGTGAAGAGGGCCTTTAAACATTTTTTTTTTTTTTTAATTTGTTAAAATGACTAAATTTTTCGTTTATACTTAATTAATTTATCTCTGTACCCACACAAGCAAAATATAAATAAAGAAATATTTTAAAGAAAATACTTGAGAATTATGAAAGTTTGTTTACCTAACAAAACACTACATAAGGGAAAAAAATAAATAAATAAATAAAAGCTTTCATATATCTCAAGAAATAGGGGACATTTAATCACTTTTTAAAATAATGTCAGAATTTTTTTTAAATTAAAAATAGACTTTATTAGTTTGAATTGAATCTTTTATAAGCCTTTAAATGTTGTTTTACCACAGAATATCTATTGAAGCAGCAAACCATGATTCAAACAAAAGGAGAAAAACAATTATATGTTAGAGAGTTTTAATGCAAAATAAATTTTATTGGTGTGAATGTACGATTTGAGAAATCTGAAAATATCATTTTACCGTGAATTATTGATTAAATAATTCGAGCTAATAATAATAATTTTATTAATTACTATTAATTATTAATAAAATTGTTATTATATTAAATATTATATTGATTATTTACTGAAACAGAACAGCATGTTTCAACCAAAAAGTGAAAATTAAATATATTCCGGAATTGAAACATTCTAAGCATATATTTAAAATCGATTCCTATAGTTTGATTGAAAATACAATTTTAGAAAATTGCAATTTTTCTTTTTTAACGCCGAATGTTTATTGAAGTTACCTTCCGATCAGAAGGTGAAAATTAAATATATACGAGAATGTTTTAATCCAAAATCAATTTTTATAGTTTAATTATTTGATTTGAGAAACATTTAAAAGTGTTTATTTATTTGTTTATTTATTTTATTTTATTTTATTTATTTGTTTATTATTATTTTTTTTAAAGCCAGAATGTTTAAATCCAAAACGAATTTTATTAGTTTAATACATAATTCAAAACATGTAAATGTTCTTTTACCACCGAATATTTATTAAAGAAAAAAAAAAAAAAAAAAAAAGAAGAAGAAGAAGAAGAAGCATGTATCGAGAAAATAAAATATATATGAGAATGTTTTAATTGAAAATGAATTTTATTAGTTTGAATATATGATTTGAAAAACCTGTAAGCACATTACAAAATATTTATTGAAGCAGCAAGACAAAAAGGTGAAGAATAAATGTTTTAATCCAAAATATGTTTTATTAGTTTAAATATACAAATTGAGAAACCTGTAGATGTTGTTTTATCACCAAATATTTATTAAAGCAGCAAAGAACGTTCCAAACAAATAATTGCCAGAATGTCTAAATCCAAAGTTAATCTTATTAGTTTTAATATATAATTTAAGAAACCTTTAAATGTTGTTTTACTACCGAATATTTATTGAAGCAGAAAAGCTCATACCGTCTAACAGGTGATAATAAAAATTGTCAGAAAGTTTTAATCCAAAATATATTTTTATAGTTTAATTATGTGACATGAGAAATCTGTAAGTGATATTATCACAAAATATTTATTGATGCAGCAAGATCAAAAGGTGAAAAATAAATATATGCCAGAATGTTTTCATCCAGAATCGGTTTTATTAGTTTGAATATACGATTTGAAAAACCTGTAGCTGTTGATTTACCACTGAATATTTATTGAAGCAGCAAAGTACTTTCCAAACAAAAGATGAAATCAAATAAATGCCAGAATTTTTAAATCCAAAATCAATTTTATTAGTTTAAATATATGATTTAAGAAACTTATAAAGGATGTTTTATCACCGAATATTCATTAAAACAGGAAAGTACATATCGTCCAACAGGTGATAATAAAAATTATGTTAGGATGTTTTAATCCAAAATCAGTTTTATTAGTTTAAATAGACGATTTTAGAAACCTGTAAATGGGGTTTTAGTATCGAATATTTACTAGATCAGTGAAGCAAGTTCCGATCAAAAGATAAAAATCAAATATATGCCAGAATGTTTTAATCCAAAATAAATTTTATTAGTTTCGAAATATGATTTGATTAACCTGTAAATGTTGTTTTATCACAGCATACTTAACTTTCAACAACATAATATTCTTACGATAATTAAGACTATTTACATGTAGATAAATATTTATAAACACATCACAGCAAAATACAACGTAACTTTTGTATTTGCCATGAAAAAATATTTTCCTACCATATCTTTCATTCTGTAAGAGTCCGATTTGCAAAATTAGGCAAAATTTATTGGCAAATTTTTTGCTAATAAAACAATGTATATATATATATATATATATATATATATATATATATATATTATTTTTTTGCTTGAAAAAAACCTCTGCGAGGCAAACCGCATTGCTCTAATTCTTTCAAATTTTATAAATTTTAAACAATGCATGAATTTCAGCGTCACCTCATATAAACAAAAATATGCAAAGCATATATTTTTACAAAACTATAAAAAACTAGTATGTTGTGGCCACCACAAGACTTTCTTTTATATTTTCCTATACATATTCAATCAGTAACAATATTTAAAAAAAAAAAAAAAAAAATACGAATTTGTTTCTAATTTTTTTCTTTTGTTAAAAGTAAAAAAAATCGATAACTTTGTTTTAAATTATCACAGATTTTTGTTCAACAATTCGTTTTAAAGGTATTGACGAGATCTTTCGAATGATTCCCATCTTCAAAATTTACCCTCCCCCATGCACAAAATTTTTTTCCTAGTTACATACTACTATTATCAATAATTCATATTAATTTTACAATCACAAGTGTAAAATAACTCTTATTATGCACATTTGTACGAATTTTTGTCCTATACTGTCATGTTAAAAATTTAGATAAAATGCTATCACAGCGCCACCTGTTGAGCTATTGATCCCCAAATATAATCAGCACCAGTTTATGTCGGGGACCAACTAAATACCAAGTTTGGTAAAATTTCGAAAAAAAAAAAAAAACGATTTTTTTTTTTTTTTTGTTAAAAGTAAAAAAAATCGATAACTTTGTTTTAAATTATCACAGATTTATGGTTCAACCATTCGTTTTAAAGGTATTGACGAGACCTTTCGAAAGATACCCATCTTGAAACTTTGCCCCCACATGCACAAATTTTTTTTTCCTAGTTAACTACTACTATTATCAAAGAGATCTTTCGAAAGATACCCATTGTGAAAATTTACCCCCCCTGGGGGGGTATTTCCCCCCCTAGGGGGGGAGCGATTCCCCCCCCCCATGCACAAAATTTTTTTCCTAGTTACATAGTACTATTATCAATAATTCATATTAAATTTACAATCACAAGTTTAAAATAACTCTTATTATGCACATTTATACGAATTTTTGTCCTATACTGCCATGTTAAAAATTTAGATAAAATGCTATCACAGCGCCACCTGTTGAGCTATTGATCCCCAAATATAATCAGCACCAGTTTATGTTGGGGACCAACTAAATACCAAGTTTGGTAAAATTTCGTTAAAAAAAAAAAAAAAAAAAAAAACGATTTTTTTTTTTTTTTTTTTTTTTTTGTTAAAAGTAAAAAAAATCGATAACTTTGTTTTAAATTATCACAGATTTATGGTTCAACCATTCGTTTTAAAGGTATTGACGAGACCTTTCGAAAGATACCCATCTTGAAACTTTGCCCAAACATGCACAAAATTTTTTTTCCTAGTTAACTACTACTATTATCAACGAGATCTTTCGAAAGATACCCATTGTGAAAATTTACCCCCCCTGGGGGTGTATTTCCCCCCTAGGGGGAGGGAAGCGATGCCCCCCCCATGCACAAAATTTTTTTCCTAGTTACATAGTACTATTATCAATAATTCATATTAATTTTACAATCACAAGTTTAAAATAACTCTTATTATGCACATTTATACGAATTTTTGTCCTATACTGCCATGTTAAATATTTCGATAAAATGCTATCACAGCGCCACCTGTTGAGCTATTGATCCCCAAATATAATCAGCACCAGTTCATGTCGGGGACCAACTAAATACCAAGTTTGGTAAAATTTCGTTTAAAAAAAAAAAAAAAAAAAAAAAAAAAAAAAAAAAAAACGATTTTTTTTTTGTTAAAAGTAAAAAAAATCGATAACTTTGTTTTAAATTATTACAAATTTATGGTTCAACCATTCGCTTTAAAGGTATTGACGAGACCATTCCAAAGATACCCATCTTGAAACTTTGCCCCCCCGGTGGGGGGGGGGGAACCGATGCCCCCACATGCACAAAAATTTTTTCCCAGTTAACTCTTACTATTATCAACGAGACCTTTCGAAAGATACCCATCTTGAAAATTTACTTACCCGGGGGGGTATTTCTCCCCCGAGGGGGGGGAACCAATGCCCCCACATGCACAAAATTTTTTTCCTAGTTAACTACTACTATTATCAATAATTCATATTAATTTTACAATCACAAGTTTAAAATAACTCTCATTATGCCCATTTATACGGAATTTTGTCCTATGCTGCCATGTTAAAAATTTGCATAAAATGCGATCACAGCTATTGATCCGAAAATCTAATCAGCACCAGTTCATGTCAGGGTGCAACTAAATACCGAGTTTGGTTAAATTTCATTCATTGGTTCGTGATATACAGCGTCCACAAAAAAAATGATACAGACAGACATTTTCTAAAAACTATTAATTCGTGTTCTCCACATCCCAAAACATGTAAATCCATCAAAAAGTGGAGTTCGAAAATTTTCGCGAATCCAATACTTTCTCTATATTATATATAGAAGAAAGTAAGAAACAATGATTTTAAGTTTCTGAAACAATTATTCCTTTTAAAAGAATAATATTTTTTTAGAAGCTAAGAATAATATATATTTATTTTAAAAAAAATACATTATATTTGAAAAACATAGTTATAAAAGCAATCAATCATCTAATCGTTACCAATGCTTTTAATGAATTAGGCCATATGAATGTTTCCAAGAAGGTCGATGAAAATCCTTCAAGGAAATGAATGTAAATAAAAGTTCTATTATTTGCTGTTATTTATTTAATTTATTATTATTTATTTATTAATTTATTTTAATTGTTGTATAATGACTTTCATTTTTTCAAAGTTCAAATTTATTCTATTTATTTATTTATTTATTTATTACTTTCTTCTATATGTAATGTAGAGAAAGTATTGGATTCGTGAAAATTTTCGACCTCCGTTTTTTGATGGATTTACACGTTTTGAGATATCCTTAATACGCATTGATAGTTTTTAGAAAATGTCTGTCTGTCTGTGTGTATCACGATTTTTGTGGACACTGTATCTCATGAACCAATGAATGAAATTTAACCAAACTTGGCATTTAATTGCACCCTGACATAAACTGGTGCTGATTAGATTTGGGGGTCAATCGCTCAACAGGTGGCGCTGTGGTCGCATTTTTTGTAAACTTTTAACATGACAGTATAGGGCAAAATTTCGTATAAATGTGCATAATGAGAGTTATTTTAAACTTGTGATTGTAAAATTAATATGAATTATTGATAACAGTAGTAGTTAACCAGGAAAAGATATTTGTGCATGTGGAGGCATCGCTTCCCCACCCCCCTGGGGTGAAGTCCCCCCCCTCCCAGGGGGTAAATTTTCAAGATGTGTATCTTTCGAAAGGCCTCGTCATACCTTTAAAACGAATGGTTGAACTATAAATCTGTGATAATTTAAAACAAAGTTATCGATTTTTTTTTTACTTCTAACAACAACAGAAAAAAACATCGTTTTTTTTTTTGTTGTTGAGTGAATTTGTATAGGAAAATATGAAAGAAAGTCTTATGGTGGGCACAACACACTAGTTTTTAATTGCTAAACTGCTTTTTTTTTTTTTTTTTTTTTTTTTTTTTAGAATACTTTTCAGTGTTATTTAAACGCAATGCATTAATCTGGTATTCGTATCAATTTTAATAAAATATAATCTTGCATATTTAATTGCCTCATTTATTATAGTCTTTGATTTTTTTTTTCTTATTAAATTTTAATATTACAGAAAATTACTATTTAAAGCTGGTTAAAAAGAATACAAATTGTGAAAAATTTGATGAAAGGTTTTTTGTGTGTGTGAGCATATTTAAATATTCTTGGCATTCTTTATACTGTAAATATACATACAAAAGATATCAAATTTAAACTGCAATAAAAATTGCAGTTTTTGTGTGCTTAATTTATTTATTTCCGTGGTAATATAATTATAAATATTATATCTCATGCTAACGTTTAACGTTTTTGTAAAAATTTGTCTTGCTGATTAGGTTTTAGTAAATTTTCACAAAATCAAGATACATTATTAAAGTTTTACGGGATATTTCAAGATAATCTTTCCTGTAAAAACCCCATAAAAATTTATATCTTTTAAGAATACAATTTTTATTTATAATTAAATTAAACTAATTATTCTGTTTTTTTTTTTTTTTTTTTTTTTTGACAGGGGGCAAATTACGGTGTGTGAGTAATTAATTACAAATCATTGAATAAAAATAGTGTTTAAGACAACCGATTGCGATTAACTTGTGTTATTTGATTTAAGTCAAAACAATAAACATTTTGAACCATATACATATTGAAATTGCAGTTAAATTTCATTTCTCCAAATCACTTATGTAATGTAAAAATAAAAAAAATAAATAAACAGATCATTCATGAAGAAGTAACTGCCAACAAAGCAAGCGAAGTTATTTGAAATTAAATTAAAGTAAGCAAGACAGTTTAGCAAAAAAAAAAAAAAAAAAAAAAAATTGGGATTTTTATCGAGTTTTAGAATCATCGCATGACTTGAGGTATCAGATCCATTAATGCTATAGTAGATTTGCAAGTGTAAAAAGAACATTTCACCTCTCTAAGAATTACTCATTACCTAATTTCGTTTATTATTTTTATTCTTTCATTTTCCCGGTCAGGAAATTATAACCATTATTATTATTATTTTATTTTATTATTATTATTATTATTATTATTATTATTATTATTATTATTATTTTAAGCTAAATGTGAAAAAGGTAAACTAAGTATATTTTTGCACTTTATAGCTTTAGAATGCTTTCAGTGTGGGTATGAATTACCACTACATTCTGAGCCATTTATTTTATTATTTATTATTTTTTCTTTTTTCTTTAATGGTTTATTTTGTTATTGCCATTACGAATAAAAACTTTTGATTGCAATCATTAAAAAATCTCCTTCTCTTTATGTTTCTATACGTTTTGTATTGTTATCTGAAATATTTTAAAGTGAGTATCCTTCTTAATTATTAAAATATAAATAAATCTGGTCAATTAATTAAAAAAAAAAAAAGGTTGACTAGTTACCAAATTGGCTTATGCGGGTATTTGTGGCGAATTATTCATCTGTTTATTTTTAGTTCTCTTTCTTATTGCTCTCATAATATATATATTTATATATTACAAATATGAAAATTTATAGACTTATCAAGTATAACCATTTCCAAAACTAAAATATATCTGATCAAAATAATAATATAACTGATTCATAATTGATTTACCAGATAAATAATTAATGAATTAAGCTTGAGAATGATCATAAAAGTAGGCAATATTTTCCATAAGTTAAAAATAACTACATTACAACCAGCAACATAACAACAATTTATTTATATATATATATATATATATATATATATATATATATATAAAGTCGATAACTTTGCTTACATTATTTATTAGTATTATTCTATTTTTTTTTTTATTATTATTATTATCTTGTTCGGTATTTCTATTAAAACGTGTTTTAAATTAGTGTTAATTGCTTGGTAAACCGTCCAAAAGTATGAAAATAAACAATACAATTTGTTTGGGTTCATCTTAATTTCGAATTACTAAACAATACTGAAAATGTGGTTTCAACTGAAATATTCTTAATGTAAAATATAAGCAAATGATAATTATATAAAAAATAAATAAATCTCGATTATTAATATATGTGTGTAACATTGCGATTTGGAGATTACATTCTTTTTTATCTACGGCATTTTACTATCGTTTTATTCATATTAAATTACTAACCGCATGGAAACTCCAATTGAATATTAAAATACTTATTCCACTAAACATTAGCGGTTTCCATGGTGATCTTTCTAGATTAAATTCATTAGAGTTGTGGGTTTTTAAGCTTTATTAACTACACAGTAGCGAATTGCATGCTTGAGTCGAAAAAAAATTCAGTGAATCAATTTGCGACTATTAAAACAGAGTCTCTACTTAAACAGAAAAAATTAATCCCTAAATTATATGAAATTCCATGCGTTTAGACTATGAATATTAAAAACAAATTTCTATGAAAAGGATGGCAATTACCGAGAGCTTTTGCAAAACATATTTAAACTATTCAAGGAAATAACTGCATGTACGGAAATGAAGCATATTTCTTCTCGCTAAATACTGCAAATAATAAGACATATTGAGGTACTTGATTAATTGAAAACCTTAATATGAAATATGAGTAAATTGAGGGATTGAAGAAGAAAATTAATTACGGATTCGAAAAAAAGAAATATTTTGTATATTATAGTCTATATTTTAGATAAATTAGTTTGAATAATTATTAATTAATAGTACATTAAAAATATTTTCCTTACATCACTTACTTTAAATAAAGAAGATAGAAAGATAGTTAAATATATATATATATATATATATATATATATATATATATAAAGATGGGGAAAAGTACAATAAAATATTAAATTTTGCTGAAAGGGATAATTAAATTGCTATATACTTGTATTTTTTTAATATATTATAACACACAAAGAAACTGATATATTTAGAAATTATAACTATAAAAATTTATTTTTTAATTTTTATTTATTTATTTATTTTAATACTTCAATTTCCCCACTATTTATATTTCTGCATAATCTTTTCTAACAAAACATAATGTAATCCAATGAAGAAATTACAATTTCTTATATACTTTCTTATGAAAAAGAGAACATACAGGAAAATTCAATCGTCTAAATATGATAAAGATTTCGAATGTGATGTAACGATTACTATTATTATTTATTCAAAATCCGTGGTTCACTTAAATGACATAACGTATATAGATGCAAAGTGTTACGAATTTTCGGTAATCGGTTTTTTTTTTTTTTTTTTTTTTACATAGAATATTTTATAATATTTTGCTGCATTTTCTATTATTAATTAATGGAAAATTTTCCAGAAAAAAAATATTGTTGCGGCGGATTTAATCTTTTTCATCTGGCTTAGTTGGACTTTTACAGAGAAAGTATATTTAAAATCAAACTGGAAATGAATGAGGCAGTCCATTCATTTCCAGTAAGGACGATCTTGACGACAAACTTAAGAATTTGGCGACGGTTTCGATGAATTTCGAACAAATGTGGCGAAAACTGTTAGTCTAGATTTCCCGCAGTTGCGATGTTCTATAATGATTAGAAGCCGAGATGTAAAACTACTTTCATTTCAACAGTTTAATCGAGACAGGGTAAAATATTTAATCCGTTGAGAAAATACCAATATTTAAAATTCGTAATACTTGGCTGCTATGAAGGCACAGCATTAGTATAACCTCCCCCCCCCCTTCTCGTTTTACGATTTTTTTTTTTTTTTTCATTTTGCGATGACTTGAAATTGCTATCGCAATTGCGTAAATAAAGACGCTAGCGAGAAACGTTCGAGCTACTTCAGCACTAAATTTCAAGTTTCGCAAACGTATTAAAGTTGTAACGCTATGAATTTCTAGTAATGTGTCGTAGTATATATATAATTTATAGAACAATTTATTCATCATACGATTGAATTAAGTTTCGTCTATTCTAGTTTTCTAAATGAAATTTTACGAAGATTGTATTGAATAAATCTTAAAAATCCTCCAAATAAATCACTTCGCTTTATTGTAATTTTTTATAATCTGTTAAATACACCGATCACAGATGATATGTTTTTAGCATAATATTAAAAATACGTTCATGAGAGTTGAATCTGACAGTATTATCACATGAAAACTGAAAACTATTTTAAATAAAAAGGAATAAAATGTTATTTTATAAATTATTCAAACAAAACATTATCGAAACATATTAAAAGTTACATGTGCAGATGAAATAAAAAGCAATTTATATCTTGGTTTCAGTTAAAACCTATTTATAATTGCAGTGTAGTGTAAAGCACAGTGCAAGTATTTAAATATTTATTATTACTATTATTTATTTTTAAAAAAAATCGCTTTCTCCATTATGTTGTGGTAATATTACGGACAAAGTAGTCATTTACTGAAGTTATGATGTAGACTATTAACATGAGGTAAGATCGAGTGGTAAAAAATATCTATTTTCTTAAATGATGTATAAAAGTCACAACTATCAATTAATCAATTTATCAAGATATCAATTATCAATGTAACATACTGGTGCCGTGAATAGGATTCCAGTATGTTACATTGATAATTGATATCTGAAGATGAATAGTTGCAGTTCAAGTGTAATTAGTATTGATTTTGGCACTTCAGAATGAGCTGAAAAAAAGTTAAGTTAAAATTAATTAAGGAAGAAAATCTGGTTACCCAAGGACGCATCCAAGAGGCAGTATATCGGTTAAAGTAAATTTATTAAATATTCCAAAGCATCTAATTTGGAGCGTGACCATAGTTGGAATAACAGTACAAAGCTTACAGCATGGAGTGGGGAAACAATCGCTAGAATCAGGCCGGGCCCCAGGCCCGAATCGCTCTTGAGTTGTTACATGCTTGATGAACAGAAAGAAAGTGTAAGCTCCTAAATTGAAGCAAAACAAATGACAATGCCTTTGGCGTTGAATTATACGCCAAGTTCAAAGTTCTAAGATAGAGAATGGTTGCATTACGTTAGGAATATTCACATGTATATTTTTAAAAAGCCACGAGTAATTTATTGACCGTTGTTAGGGAATGTTGGCATGATTTCGCCAAGATTTAGACCCTGGGAAAAATAACTAGCTAAGCAAATATTCTATTTAACCGTTGATATAAAACTGGTGACAAGAGATTGCAGGAGTTACATTTCGATGTAAGATTAAAAGAGACCGAATTAATTATTTTCTGGTTTCCCAAAACAAAAGGATAGAAATAAGACAAAACATTATCATTTACACAGCGAAAAGAATTTTCAGTACGTTAAGCATGTTAAGTGAATACTGGGAACAGATCAAAGATTTTTGTTTCAGTTACATTGAAAAAAACATGAAAGAGAAGTTATAAAATTAGAAAATGCATATTGTAAAGTTTATTATTTATAGGATAAAATCGTTATTCCATTATATTTTAAATAGTTGATTTAAGATTAAAGAATTTAATTTATAATTTTATTTATTTTGAGAATTTACCTATCCTTTAAAGAGAAAAATATAATTTTTATAATATGTGATAATCTATATCACACTATTAGGAATTAATTTCAATTCCTGAGCAGCTTTCCTGGATATGGTAAAATATTATAGTAAAACACTTTCACTAACATTAAAAAAGATTGTTATTGCTTAAATATTGGAAGCCCTGTATATTTTCTGAAGATTATGTACGCACCACATGGTGCACATAAATATAATCCTATATTAATAACACACGGCACAACCTGAAATACACTTCATCGATTTTGGGCATTGTCGCACTATAATCTATTTCTTTTGTGTATCGCTGTAAACGAACATTGATAGATTCCCATACCATATTTTACATGAAACATGTTTTTACGCATATAAAAAATATATATTCGTTTCATTTAGTTTAGTGCAGACGTAATGTACTTGAATTCTCTTGGGTATCCTTGTACTAGAGGTGAGTTCGGGCTCTATTTTGGCAATCCGAGCCCGCCGGGCCCGAAACATTTTTTAACTGTGCCCGCCCGAGCCCGAAAAATTTTGTGTGATCAGAGCCCGAGCCCGATATTGAAAGTAATACACTACGCAACGCATACACAATAGTAAAATTACTTTTTCTTTTTCAAATTAATTTTCTTATTATCAGTCCTCTTTTTAACTAACTATAAATGTTATTATAACAATTTATAATGTCTGTATCTCTGTATACATGTATATATTTCTCTGTATAATATATATTTATAGTGCAACCCATTGTTTACAACGCGCCTGTCGGGGGGCAAAGAAAAAAGCCCGATTTATCCGAATGAGTGATATAATGAGTCCCAATTTAACGAATAAGGAAGGATTATTGTATAATATTATGACATTCTGATAATATGCATCCCGTTGAAAAAAAGTTCTATTTAGAAAAAGGAAAATAAAAGCTACTAAGGTCTGCGAGATTATTTTGCGATTTATAACAATATCCCTTATCTATTTAAAACTAACTTTGCAAGGAACTGAAAAATATTTTCTTTACTAAAGAAACAGCATGTTTTTTTCCCATAGAGCAACTGCCAGTTTTTTTTTTTTTTTTTTTTTTTCTAGTTAGTGAAGTATAAAATAAACGGAATTTTTAGCTTGAATCCGAGCCTGCCCGGAGCCCGAAGACTTGCGTGAGATTTGAGCCCGATCGGGCTCGGGCCCGGGCCCGGGCTCGGACTTACGGGCTCGGGCTGAGCCCGTCTCATCTCTACCTTGTACACGAACCATTTGCTTCATCTAAATGAAAACTTTAGTGTAGCTACCCCATATGGTACACATTTAGAATACTAAGTGTGGAGTTTCTGCTGTAATTTGTTTTTGAGATATACTGGTAACAGACGGACAAACACACACACACACACAGAGAGAGAGAGATATATCAATCGTTAAAAACATGATTTTTGAATTCAGGAGACCTCAAAATGTGTAAATGTAACAAAAAGTTAATTTTCAAAATTTGACTAAAAAACAATACTTTCTCTACCTTATAGGTAAAAGAAAGTAAAAAGAAAGTGTTAGTAAAACGCATAATATAAACCTGCACGTTGAACTGATATTCAAATTGATACTTTCATACCGAAAATGAAAAGAAAATCATTATGTAATGAACTTATTTGTTTCAGCTATGTAATAATAAATTTATTCTTACATGCGACTAATAAAGTTTATTATCTCAGCCTCTTTATTTAAAAACCAAGCCTTTTCCCTTGTTATCAAACATATTAATAATATTTTTATCACCTTTATAATACTATTAATTTTATCTTTATTAATTGATTGATCTTAATCTTCACACAATTAAAATTATCTTTTACTCAACACTGATTTTTATCAGCAACCTACCATTCAAATTTTAGAATAAAAATCACGCGAAAGCTAATTATTTCGACATCTTAAATGAATTTCCGGATATCGCAAATAACTGTAAGGTAATATTTAATTTCCTCACCAGAAAAATAAATCGCACGTTTCATCGTAATGAATGAAGAGAAATTCCGGAATTCACAGCGTTTCATTGGATAAATGTACGAATATGAAAAATCGTTTCACTTACCAATTATTTCCTGAATAAATTTCATTAGTATCTGAAGCGCAAAATTATGTGGCATATTTGTACCTATAATTAACTAAATCTGAATACCATTAAATCAAATATATGGCTCTTAGCATTTTATTTTCCGGTTTGTTAAACATGAAAAGATTTCTTACGTAACCTTACAACTAATCCGTTTCTCTAAATTGATGATAATATGATTTATAATTTTTTTTCTCCTCTACCTAGATTTTTTACTTCATTTTTCTTTCTTTCTTTTCCTTTCTTTGTTTATTTATTTTATTTATTTACTTATTTATTTTAATTTTTCTTATTTATTTTTAATGCATATTTCATTAAATGTATAAATGAGGTATAACTCCATAGGAGAATCTTGATATTATTCCGCAATTCTTTGCAGATGTATTAGTATAAATATAAAGTTCCAAATATAAATCAAAAGATCAAATTACATTATTTATTTTTAATGTATATTTCATTAAATGTATAAATAATGTATTAGACAAATATACAGGAAAATCTTGATATTATTGCGCAATTCTTTGCAGGTGTATTAGTATAAATATAAAGTTGCAAATATAAATCAAAATAAAAACACATTATTTATTTTTAATGTATATTTCATTAAATGTATAAATAAGGTATTAGACAAATCTACAGGAGAATCTTGATATTTTTGCACAATTCTTTGCAGTTGTATTGGTATAAATATAAAGTTCCAAATATAAATCAAACGATCAAATTACATTACTTATTTTTAATGTATATTTCATTAAATGTATAAATAAGGTATTAGACAAATCTCCAGGAGAATCTTGATATTATTGCGCAATTCTTTGCAGATGCA
The DNA here is from genome assembly GCA_963930645.1 of Salticus scenicus. Classification (NCBI taxonomy): domain Eukaryota; kingdom Metazoa; phylum Arthropoda; class Arachnida; order Araneae; family Salticidae; genus Salticus; species Salticus scenicus. The sequence continues at coordinate 193,901,873 of OZ005655.1, read as the reverse complement.
TTAGTATAAATATAAAGTTCCAAATATAAATCAAACGATCAAATTACATTACTTATTTTTAATGTATATTTCATTAAATGTATAAATAAGGTATTTACAGGAGAATCTTGATATTATTGCGCAATTCTTTGCAGATGCATTAGTATAAATATAAAGTTCCAAATATAAATCAAACGATCAAATTACATTACTTATTTTTAATGTATATTTCATTAAATGTATAAGGTATTAGACAAATCTACAGGAGAATCTTGATATTATTGCGCAATTCTTTGCAGATGCATTAGTATAAATATAAAGTTGGAAATATAAATCAAAAGTTAAAATTACATTATTTATTTTTAATGTATATTTCATTAAATGTATAAGGTATTAGACAAATCTACAGGAGAATCTTGATATTATTGCGCAATTCTTTGCAGATGCATTAGTATAAATATAAAGTTGCAAATATAAATCAAAAGATCAAAATACATTATTTATTTTTAATGTATATTTCATTAAATGTATAAGGTATTAGACAAATCTACAGGAGAATCTTGATATTATTGCACAATTATTTGCAGTTGTATTGGTATAAAGTTCCAAATATAAATCAAAAGATCAAATTACATTATTTATTTTTACTGTATATTTCATTAAATGTATAAATAAGGTATTAGACAAATCTACAGGAGAATCTCGATATTATTGCGCAATTCTTTGCAGATGCATTAGTATAAATATAAAGTTCCAAATATAAATCAAAAGATCAAATTACATTATTTATTTTTAATGTATATTTCATTAAATGTATAAATAAGGTATTAGACAAATCTATAGGAGAATATTGATATTATTGCGCAATTCATTGCAGATGCATTAGTATAAAGTTCCAAATATAAATCAAAAGATCAAATTACGTTATTTATTTTTAATGTATATTTCATTAAATGTATAAATAAGGTATTAGACAAATCTACAAGAGAATCGTGATATTATTGCACAATTCTTTGCAGATGTATTAGTATAAATATAAAGTTGCAAATATAAATCAAAAGATAAAAATACATTATTTATTTTTAATGTATATTTCATTAAATGTATAAATAAGGTATTAGACAAATCTCCAGGAGAATCTTGATATTATTGCGCAATTCTTTGCAGATGCATTAGTATAAATATAAAGTTCCAAATATAAATCAAACGATCAAATTACATTACTTATTTTTAATGTATATTTCATTAAATGTATAAATAAGGTATTTACAGGAGAATCTTGATATTATTGCGCAATTCTTTGCAGATGCATTAGTATAAATATAAAGTTCCAAATATAAATCAAACGATCAAATTACATTACTTATTTTTAATGTATATTTCATTAAATGTATAAGGTATTAGACAAATCTACAGGAGAATCTTGATATTATTGCGCAATTCTTTGCAGATGCATTAGTATAAATATAAAGTTGGAAATATAAATCAAAAGTTAAAATTACATTATTTATTTTTAATGTATATTTCATTAAATGTATAAGGTATTAGACAAATCTACAGGAGAATCTTGATATTATTGCGCAATTCTTTGCAGATGCATTAGTATAAATATAAAGTTGCAAATATAAATCAAAAGATCAAAATACATTATTTATTTTTAATGTATATTTCATTAAATGTATAAGGTATTAGACAAATCTACAGGAGAATCTTGATATTATTGCACAATTATTTGCAGTTGTATTGGTATAAAGTTCCAAATATAAATCAAAAGATCAAATTACATTATTTATTTTTAATGTATATTTCATTAAATGTATAAATAAGGTATTAGACAAATCTACAGGAGAATCTCGATATTATTGCGCAATTCTTTGCAGATGCATTAGTATAAATATAAAGTTCCAAATATAAATCAAAAGATCAAATTACATTATTTATTTTTAATGTATATTTCATTAAATGTATAAATAAGGTATTAGACAAATCTATAGGAGAATATTGATATTATTGCGCAATTCATTGCAGATGCATTAGTATAAAGTTCCAAATATAAATCAAAAGATCAAATTACGTTATTTATTTTTAATGTATATTTCATTAAATGTATAAATAAGGTATTAGACAAATCTACAAGAGAATCGTGATATTATTGCACAATTCTTTGCAGATGTATTAGTATAAATATAAAGTTGCAAATATAAATCAAAAGATCAAAATACATTATTTATTTTTAATGTATATTTCATTAAATGAATAAATAAGGTATTAGACAAATCTCCAGGAGAATCTTGATATTATTGCGCAATTCTTTGCAGATGCATTAGTATAAATATAAAGTTCCAAATATAAATCAAACGATCAAATTACATTACTTATTTTTAATGTATATTTCATTAAATGTATAAATAAGGTATTTACAGGAGAATCTTGATATTATTGCGCAATTCTTTGCAGATGCATTAGTATAAATATAAAGTTCCAAATATAAATCAAACGATCAAATTACATTACTTATTTTTAATGTATATTTCATTAAATGTATAAGGTATTAGACAAATCTACAGGAGAATCTTGATATTATTGCGCAATTCTTTGCAGATGCATTAGTATAAATATAAAGTTGGAAATATAAATCAAAAGTTAAAATTACATTATTTATTTTTAATGTATATTTCATTAAATGTATAAGGTATTAGACAAATCTACAGGAGAATCTTGATATTATTGCGCAATTCTTTGCAGATGCATTAGTATAAATATAAAGTTGCAAATATAAATCAAAAGATCAAAATACATTATTTATTTTTAATGTATATTTCATCAAATGTATAAGGTATTAGACAAATCTACAGGAGAATCTTGATATTATTGCGCAATTCTTTGCAGATGCATTAGTATAAATATAAAGTTGGAAATATAAATCAAAAGTTAAAATTACATTATTTATTTTTAATGTATATTTCATTAAATGTATAAGGTATTAGACAAATCTACAGGAGAATCTTGATATTATTGCGCAATTCTTTGCAGATGCATTAGTATAAATATAAAGTTGCAAATATAAATCAAAAGATCAAAATACATTATTTATTTTTAATGTATATTTCATCAAATGTATAAGGTATTAGACAAATCTACAGGAGAATCTTGATATTATTGCGCAATTCTTTGCAGATGCATTAGTATAAATATAAAGTTCCAAATATAAATCAAAAGATCAAAATACATTATTTATTTTTAATGTATATTTCATTAAATGTATAAGGTATTAGACAAATCTACAGGAGAATCTTGATATTATTGCACAATTATTTGCAGTTGTATTGGTATAAAGTTCCAAATATAAATCAAAAGATCAAATTACATTATTTATTTTTAATGTATATTTCATTAAATGTATAAATAAGGTATTAGACAAATCTATAGGAGAATATTGATATTATTGCGCAATTCATTGCAGATGCATTAGTATAAAGTTCCAAATATAAATCAAAAGATCAAATTACGTTATTTATTTTTAATGTATATTTCATTAAATGTATAAATAAGGTATTAGGCAACTCCACAAGAGAATCTTGATATTATTGCGCAATTCTTTGCAGATGTATTAGTATAAAGTTCCAAATATAAATCAAAAGATCAAATTACATTATTTATTTTTAATGTATATTTCATTAAATGTATAAATAAGGTATTAGACAAATCTACAAGAGAATCGTGATATTATTGCACAATTCTTTGCAGATGTATTAGCATAAATATAATGTTGCAAATATAAATCAAAAGATCAAAATACATTATTTATTTTTGATGTGTATTTCATTAAAAGTATAAGGTATTAGATAAATCTACAGGAGAATCTTGATATTATTGCGCAATTCCTTGCAGTTGTATTGGTATAAGTATAAAGTTGCAAATATAAATCAAAAAATGAAATTACATCTTGTGAAGGATGATTTGAATAACTCATTTTGTGTAGATCCGATTAACATATGCACCAATTGACATTGTATTGGTATCTTACATCATAAATGTTTCTCCCTTTAATGTCGGTCCGTGGAGGATCAAAATTGCGATGGCATGTCTCCGGACCACTTCTAGGGGCGACTCCCAGACCGTCGCCAATTGCCCTTCTGCGCAGAACTAGTGCGACGTAAAACCCAACCAACCACCACTTTAATGTCGGTCTTTGGACCATTTCCGAAGGAGGTGAACCGAGGATTAAAGCGAAATTTTTGGATATAGAGATATAATTATTCTCCTTTATATGATGTTACTCATTTGTAACATCATATGTGTAATAACTGTATAGCACATAACTAATGTTTAACGCGAATAAGAAAAAAAAACATCTCTTTTTATTTTTCAGGTGATCATTCTGATCCTTCTATCCCACGGTGGTTGGAACGGACCTTCTGTCACTTTACTTTCTTGTACTTCTGAATCCTCCAAACTTGTCAGAGATGTTATCCAAAAGGTAAAACAGAAACGATATGTTTGTACTATTTACGAATTACAGTTCATTATTTATTTTTTTAAGTATCTAGCCTTAAATATTTGTCTTTTATACAGATAACTTTTTATTTCATCTTGCATTTTTTTTTTCTTTTTTCTTTAGTGATGATGTGTTGTGCATTTTTTTTTTTTTTTTTTTTTAAGACAGAAAATTTTAATTCCATTAAAGTTTTCTATGATTATTAGAGGATATTTTCACTCAGATAAATATTCCTAGAACTTTAAAATAACGCTATAAATTTATTTTTTATGCATTAATTGCACGACTTAATTTAGTAATCAGTCTGCCAATTTGTAGTGATTTTTTTTTTCATTTAATAGTTTTCACTAATTTTGAAAAATAGTGTTTTATATATGGACGGAACATTGTAAAAGTTGTGTAACTATATATTTTTTAAATATATATTTTTTTGCTTAATTGTATCACATCTTGTCACATCTATCATTATAGAAAAGAAAAAACTCCAATAATTGCATTAAAAATCCCATAAATGCCATTACATGTTTTTCTCAGAAAACTAAAACTTCTAAATACTCTTTATAAATATGAAGTTTCTAAGTTATTTCAAATTATTTCTAATATGACTTAATTTAAATTCTTATAACTGACTTTATTATAAATTCTTATAACTATGATTTGTATTAAACACAAAAATCGATAACACTTACTGAATCTTGACCATTTTTCCTACGCATAAATTTGAAAAATGCTTGTTATTTCAAAATCAGTTTACAAGGAGATAATTCACTTTTACAAAGAACGACCCATATATGATGGTAGATTAGTCAAAGATACAATTATACAAACAATAGTATTAAAAATTAGTGATAGATATTGAATACGAAAATCCTTCATAATTGACAACATTGATTTGGTCCTTGCATGAAATATTTTACAGGAAGGAGCATTATAATCGCTTACTAATTTAAGATATAAGACTTATTATGTCTGTAATAAGGGATATTTATAAATCTATTTTTTAATTTTTAAAAAAATAATCTCGTGTGTGACGATTAATTTTTAAAAATATAAAATTTTAAGGACTTCAGTTTCAATTTGTAAATTTCCAATTTTAATGTCAATTACGTTTTACATGGACATTAGATAAAATATAAAATTATTTAGATTAAAACGTGTTCATAGAACTTTAAACAAACGCAATACATTATTTATAATTATATCTTAATTTAACTGAAATATTATTAACATCAAAATATATTTCTTTTCCAGCGATTTCTGCCAGTGGTCGAACGTTACCGGGTGTCCCTGCCACTGGAATGTCCACTGCATCCACGTAGGGACATGTTCTGGTGGCTACAGACAGAACTGGAAGCAACTCGACCCGCTGGAGAAGAAACCTGGCACTGTCCAGTCTGCGGACAGAAGTTCAGATGTGAAAACACCTTTGTGACACACTGGGATGCCTCCCATGCCAGAACAATTGGAATGGTTTGTACACGTATTTGTTCTCTCATATCATCTGCTTTAATTTTTATTGAATAATAAAATAAGTTTATGTTATTTATTTATTCATTTGTTTGATTTTTTATTACTTTCTTCTATCTTCAATAGAAGAAACTATTGGATTCGTAAAAATTTTCGATTTCGGGTTTTTGATGGATTTACACGTTTTGAGAGGTGTAGAACACGATTTTACCATTTTTAGAAAATGTCTGTCTGTCTGTCTGTCTGTCTGTGTATGTGTGTGTGACAAAATTTTGTGGCAACTGTATCTCTGGAACTACTGCACAGAATTTCATACAAATTGGTATGTAGTTGCACCTTGACATAAATTAGTGCCTATCAACTTTTGGTAAAAATCGTTTTACAGGTTGCGTTGCCATCCCGCTTTTTCTAAATTTTCAACAGGGTGATAAAGGCAAAATTTTTCAAGATGGGTATCTTTCGAAAGGTCTCATCAGTACCTTTAAAACGAATGGTTGAACTATAAATCTGTGATAATTTAAAACAAAGTTATCGATTTTTTTACTTTTTACGAAAAAAAAACTTAGAAAAAAAATCTTTTTTTTTTTTTTTTTTTTTTTTTTTCTTCCCTTAATTTTATCTAACTCCCACGGTTTCCGTGTTCTGACAAACTTAAACTAATTTTTGCTTTTTCCCCCTAATTTTGTCAAAGTCCTACGGTTTCCGTGTCTTGACAAACTTTGACAAAATTTTGGGTAAAATGTCAAAATTATTCTAAATTTGTCAAAACACGGAAACCGTGGGACTTTGACAAAATTGGGGGAAAAATGCAAAAATTTTTTTAAGTTTGTCAGAACACGGAAACCGTGGGAGTTTGATAGAATTAAGGGGAGAGGAAAAAAAAAAAAAAAAGTTGGACTTTGAAAAATTTTGGGTAAAATGTGAAAATTTGTTCAAGTCCCACTTTTTTTTTTCCCTCTCCCCTTAATTCTATCAAACTCCCACGGTTTCCGTGTTCTGACAAACTTAAACTAATTTTTGCTTTTTTCCCCTAATTTTGTCAAAGTCCCACGGTTTCCGTGTTTTGACAAACTTAGAATAATTTTCATATTTTACCCAAAATTTTGTCAAAGTCCCACTTTTTTTTTTTTTTTTTTTAATTATTGTTGCTGAGTGAATTTGTATAGGAAAAGATAGAAGAAAGTCATGTGGTGGCCACAACATACTAGTTTATTTTTGTTGTTGTTCTTGTTTTCAATGTGAAACAAAAATGTTTTATTATATTTTCTATCAGGAGAAAATTAAATAAATAAAATGAAAGTGCATTGTTTTTTTTTTTTTTTTTTTTTTTTTTTTAATTGTCTTAAAAACGATAAAATATGCCTTTTCATACAATTTTACCTGAAATTATATATATATATATATATATATATATACATTTAAAGAACAATATGGAAATTCTGTCGTAAACAAAATTTAGTTTTGTACGAGAAGTCTATTTAATTATTTTTTTGAACCCGATGTTGTCCAATAAGCTGCTCTATTTAAGGTGATCTACCAGAAAATGTTTTCACTTTTTTTTTTTTAATCTGTCTGAAATTAAAAAAAGAAATAGTTATTTCGTCCTAATAATTTCGACAATAAAGACCTGTATTAGCGTGTCATATAATCGTTATATAAGTAAATTATATCGCATATACATCATATTAAATTGAACTGTATCAAAACCAAAATGTTTAAAATATATATATTTTATTTATGTACGCATTTTTTTTTCTTTATTTTTTTTTTTTTCAAAAGACGGAGGAAACAGTGTGCCTTGATGATTTCTGTGATGTTTTTCGCTGCGATATGTTAAAAAAGAAGATGCTGAAGCAGAGACTGGAAGAGGAAGAAGAGTTTAAAAATGCAAGGGCGGCAGATAGATCCACGCAGTCAACGAGCCTATCGATCAAGTTAAACGACAAAACAGATGATGAAGATGATGAAGAAATTAGGAAACGTAAACTACAATGCAGTCCTAAAGAAATGAATAGACTGCACAATAAGTGTAGGGTGAGTGTGTTGCATATTTTTTATTTATCAACTGGCAAAAAAATTGACAAATAAAATAAATAGAAATAGATAATAAAAATTAACAATTTAAAATAAATGATCTGTAACTTTCATTTAACGGAATAAATGGTAAAAATTGATAACTGTACAAGGTTGCCGTAAAACAAATTTCACCGTTCAAATGCATGCAAAGCAAAATTTAATTAACCAAATGAAAGCAAATTTCATCTGAAGACTGTAGAGAACACGCCAAGATGATTTCTACAAACAAAAATTATAGTACCAAAAGTCGCCGATAGGGAAAATTTTTGGCTCTTCTGTTCCACATGCATTTTTAAATTTATACAACTGGGGTAGGTTATGCAACTAGTGCATATTTAATTTCGGATCTGTTGAAAACGAAATAAGTCAATATGTTAAATAAATGTACAGAAAATGGATTTATAAACAAGGACGTACCGTATTAACAATACTTCATTCATTTCTACATTTGAATTTTTATTCGAACATTACAAAATTTTATATGCAGTCGAACATCGTTAACGTGAATCTCAAGAGGGATAAAAAATTTGTTCGTGTTCAGTAGTTCATGCTATCAGTAACTAATCTTCATATGACTAAATTAATCTTCATTTTGACGAGGATTGTGAAAACAGTTCATGTTAAAAGAAATTCACGTTAACAGCGTTCACGTTAACGAGGTTCAACTGTAATCCATTTACCGTACATGTTCGCTTTCAACAGCTCCAAAATCACATATTCACTAGGAAATTTACATTATCTACCTTTAATGTACAAATTCATTAGTATGAAGCGTGAAAAGCGCCAAAATTTCCCCTATCGGTGATTTTTTTTTTTTTTTTTTTTTTTTTTTTTTTTGCGAAAATCTTTTGTTCTAGTCATCCACAATTTGTAGATGAAATTTAGTTTCATTCTGTACATCAGTGTTTTCTGTAGATGGTTCAAAACAGTGAAAGTTATTTTGTGATTACCATATGAAATATGTTTTCATTTAAAAAATATTTTGATCCAAATTTATGAAGCACAATCAGAAATGATTGCATATTTATATAAAGCTAACTTGTAATAGTACCCGCTCATTAAATTCAAAATACAAAGTAATTTCAGTTCAATATGCAGTACTGACCCTGTCTAACGATAAAAAAAAAAAAAAAAAAAAAAAAAAAAAACATAACTAATTCTATTACAAATAACTGTAAAAAACGAAAGTCAGAAAGACTTACCAATCTATTCAAAATAATTTCTACATTTATTTGATAGTTGGAATATTTTTTCTTGGAGTTTATTTCCCCATATAGAGTAATTACGATTTTACATACATTCCTAATTTTTCACATCATGTAAAATTTCTTTAATTAGCCTGAAATGTGAACTTTTACTTGACTTCTACAATTAGTTGATGCACGAATGGCGGAGTAGTTCTATCATCAAAGCTGATAAATGGGTGGCACTGAATTATAATTCAGACCACGCACGTAGGTTTAGTTGTTCGGAGTTTTACATAGTTTTCTCCGAAATTTCCGTGAATACGGCGCAGGACCCCTCAAATAAACACCCTCCCAAACAGGAAATCAAACCAAGATTAAGTCCCAAGTGTAAACAATCGGCCATAAATCCTTCAACGCAGAACACAACCCTACGGTTAGTTTTAATACATTTAACGATTTTGTACAAACAATTTCAAAGATTTTATGGAAACTGAAGTGCAGATTTTGTGTAGAATGATAAAATTTTTTAAATGAACCCCAATGCACTTTTTATGATTTTTTTTTTTTAATATATTATTTATTTTATTAAACTTACATTTATAGCACATTGCAAAACATAATTGTTAAATAATATAATTTTTAAATATAATAGTTTTATTGGGTAATGCGTTTTTTTTTTTTTTTTTTTTTTTTTTTCTGAAATCTATACAGGGTTATTATAATTAAACTTCCCCTATAAATAGCATCCTACAGCGCAAGCAGGCGAACGGAATGCAACGAAATTTGGTATATAGACAATGCACGAGATGCGCTCAAGGAATTTCGAGAAAAAAAAATTAGTTCCAAAACGTCCACCAGAGGGCGTCTTTTCCGAAAAAAAAGCATTAAATTTAACACAATAAACGACCGAAACAGAATACAGAAACAATATCCGTACGATTTCTGGCAATGGGGGCACTTAAAAAGTGTGATGTATAATGGAGATGTTGCGACGTTGAATAATTTAAAGAACTTCATAACGCTTCACGTGCGAAGCATCCCAACTGATCACTTACGATCTTCTGTTGAACACACTGTCCATCGACTTGAAATTTTGCAGGTGAATGAGGGTGATCACATGGAGCACTTTTCCCTACATCGTTCTGGACACGATTAACAGCTGCTCCTCTCTTCAATTTCGTCCTAATCTGTTCTTCTTTCTGCAAACTGAACTGTTTTTTGTTGTTTTTTTCCCCTCAAACAGCGTACTGGTATTTTTTTCTTACCATTACTTAATGTGGTTCTATGACAAGGTGATCAGAAATTAGTCAATAAATGTTAATATTGTTTCTGTATCCCGTTTTAGTCGCTTATTGTGTTAAATTTAGTGTTTATCCGGAAAAGGCGCCCTCTAGTGGACATTTTTGAACTTTTTTTTTAATTTTTTTTTTTTTAAATATCGTGAGCGCCATCTCGTGTACAGTCTATATACCAAATTTCGTTGCATTCCGTTCACGCGTTTGCGCTGTAGGATACTGTTTATAGGGGAAGTTTAATTATAACCACCCTGTGTGCACGTATATAACAGAAATAAAAAAATGGGAGAAGAAATCCTAACATGGAAATTTCTGTATGTTTTCTTTAAAGTTTAAAAGATATGGTTTAAATAAATTACTTAAAATATCAAATGTAAAAAGCCTCATTATTTAAATTATTTTTGTAAACAATATAAAGATCAAAGAACAATGTTTATTAATATTTTTTAAATGATAATTTAACTGCAATTCTTTTCCTTTTTTTTTTTTTTTTTTTTTTTTTTCGTCTTTCTCTTTTAATTCTTCTTTCATTTTTATTTTCTTTCTTTACAATTTTCTCTTTTATCTCTTTTAGATCGAAATGTCAAAAGTTAATTAAAAAATACTAATTTTCAGAAACAAGACACATCTTAAAATAAAAAGAAAAAGAAAGAAACGAAAGTTAAATTGTGAAGAACGTGATTCTGAATCTAATATCTCCAGACGCATAATTAAATTTAAGTCCCGTATAGAAAGTAATACAATACTATCTTTCTAAATTATTCACACCGTTCTGTGTAATATCATCCTAATATCATTTTACATAAAAGATAATGTTAATGCCCTTTTAAATTTTAATTACGCCAGCTACACCTTATTCAAACTAGGTAATAACATCGCTGAGTATAAAAAGATATCAAATAAGAAAATTAAATTTTCTTCTTCAATCATAAAGTAATCTTCCACCCACTTTGTTCCTTGCATATAAAGTTTTGCATTCGAGAAAGTGGAGAAAAAACTGCATTTAAAGAACTTTTTGGAAAAAATAATCAAATAATATAGAAAAATTTAATCGAAAAAGCTAGAAAATATTGATGAAAATTTGTTCCTTTTGCTTTATAAAATTTATTCTGTGAGCATATATTAAAAACTTAGAAATGAATGATTTTTATTTCAATGAAAGATTTTATCATCTAATAATTTATTCTTTATTTAGCGCTGAATTCACTTCAGTTCCTCAAAATATTCTTAATATAATCAAGTTGCTGTCTCGAAAAAGATTCCGCCCCTATTTCATTGCTGTTAATCAATAATATATTGACCAATTTATATTTAAATGAGAATAAATTAAAAATATATTGGAAAGTTATCGGGAAATGGTAAAATAATCGAAAATTTAATATTAGTTGTTTATTTTAAAATAGTTTCTCTTATTTTGTTTATATTTACGTCTTCTGAAAGACATTTTATTACTTTATAAAGACTATTTCTCGTCTTGTAAGAAGCATCACCAAACGGAACGGGGAGGAATAAATAGAGATTAAAGTTTGCCATTTTCATACTAAAAACAATGAAAAGCACTTGTTGAAAATATAACTAAATGGCCAATAAACCATAAAGCTTTATACTATTGCAGGGCTGTTTCGGGTGATTTTTTTTTAAATTCTTTTCATACCACTATTTCCAAAAAATAAAGCCGTTAATTTATTAATACAGGTAAATCAGCAGTTTGCCTGCATAAATTTATTATAAATTTTGTGTCATAGAAAAATAACGGTACGAAAGTAATAATAATAAATAATAATAATAAAAAATAAATAAATAAATAAAAAGTGTCCTGTAGTAGCCCTGCTACTTCCATTATATAAAGTTTAAAGACGATATTAAAAAAAATATTTTCTCTTTATTTCTTTTTAGTTCTTCTTTGTCGAGGTTATCAGGATGAAGTAAAATTGAAATTTAATAATTATTCATTTCAAAGTTACACTGTAAAAAGTACACCGTACAAAAAACGATTTATTAATCTTTTATTTTACTCTCATTTTACCATTTATTTATTAAACAGTAGAAACCTCGTTAACTTGCAAAAAAAAAAAAAAAAAAAAATAAGCTATGCTTAAAAAAAACTATCGTACAGCCATTTAACAGGAGGGAGATCAGTTAATCGTAATTTTACTTCCAGTTTGACTGCTTTGCAGCGCCGATAGTTTAATTTTTTTTTTTTATGCTGGATTGGATTCAGCATTCCTGTAAAAGAAAACAAGAAAGAAAAATCATGCAGTACGCATTGATTAGTAACATTTTCCAACTGTACGTAATTGTGGTATCGAATAACTTTTAATATTCGTTCCCTACGTTATTACACAACAGACAGAAGGACTGAAAAATATACAGATAGAGTAACTGATTTTAAATTACACTTAATCATTTTGGAAAGTGTTAAAAAGGCTTAACGCAAAAGAAAATGCAGCCATTAGGTTATAATTACAGCTTTTGATCTCTCTGAATATTTTAATGTAGCCCTGTAAATCAGAAAGTTAATAATATCATATTCTATACAAAACATTATTTTAGAATATAAATAATACATTTCAATATTTTTATGATTTTTTCAGTAGAAAGACTTTTAAATATAGCTTTCAAAAAATTCTGTCCTAAAAGGTAATGCATTGGCATTTTTTTGTTGTGTTGTTGTCCCTGTAAACAAACTAGTTGAACAGGACCTATTAATGTCATTTTAAATGGGGAACATTCTATACGGAAAATATTTATAAAAATAACACTCATAGAACACAATGATTTCAAATGCTTTTGGGTGTCCCTGTACACAAACCAGACCAGACATTCATTCGATTTTCAATATGGAACATCTGATAGTGAAATTCAATTAAATATATCAGTTTCGAGAAATTCCATAAATATTTATAGGAGTTAGAGAGCGGGCAGACAGACAGACAGACAGATGGATAGATACACAAATTGAAATCATATTCACACTTAAAAATTTTAGAAAGTGTTAAAAACGTTTAAAGTAAACGAAAGTACAATTCTAGCAATTTTTTTATTAATAACTCTTATTATAAATGGATATTTCTGTGTCACCCTGTAAATCTAATGCTAATCATGCTACATTCTATGCAAAGAATTTTTTTGTGCATTTAAATATCATATTTCAATTTCCTAAAACTTCGTGGAAAGTAAAGTTATTAAAATTTGATTTATAGAAATATCTCTCATAGAACGCGATGCTTTGGAATACTTTTGAGTGTCCATGTACATAAATCGGTGGTGGTATTTCCTATATTTTATACAGGACACATCCAATAGTGAACGTGAACAACATATTTCAATTTCATTAAGATATGTCTACAGTAAAGGTATGAAAATATGGTTTATAGAAATAAATCTCATAGAACACAATGCTTTTAAATAATTTCGGGTGTCCCTGTACACAAACCAGTAGTGGTATAAACTTCATTTTAAATAGGGAAGATCCGATAGTGAAATTGAATAACAAATATCAGTTTCAGGAAATTCCATAAATATTTACGGGAGTTAGAGCGCGGGCAGACAGACAGACAGACAGATGGATAGATACACAAATTGAAATCATATTCACACTTAAAAAATGCTAGAAAGTGTTAAAAACTCTTAAAGTAAACGAAAGTACAATTCTAGCATTTTTTTATTAGTACCTCTTAATATAACTGGATATTTCTTTGTCACTCTGTAAATCTAATGCTAATCATGCTACATTCTATGCAAAGAATTTTTTTTGTGTATTTAAATATCATATTTCAATTTCCTAAAACTTCGTAGAAAGTAAAATTATTAAAATTTGATTTATAGAAATATCTCTCATAGAAGTACGCAATGCTTTGAAATACTTTTGAGTGTCCCTATGTATAACCCGATGGTGGTATTTCCCCCATTTTATACAGGAAACATCCAATAGTGAACTTGAACAACATATTTCAATTTCATTAAGATATGTCTACAGTAAAGGTATTAAAATATGATTTATGGAAATACCTCTCATAGAACACAATGCTTTGAAATACTTTCGGGTGTCCCTGTACACAAACCAGTAGACGTATAAACTCCATTTCCAATGGGGAATGTCCGATAGTGAACTTCAATAACATATTTCAATTTCATTAAGATATGTCTACAGTAAAGTTATGAAAATATGCTTTATAGAAATATCTCTCATAGAACACAATGCTTTGAAGTACTTTCGGGTGTCCCTGTACACAAACCAGTAGAAGTATAAAACTTCAATAACATATTTCAATTTCATTAAGATATGTCTACAGTAAAGTTATGAAAATATGCTTTATAGAAATATCTCTCATAGAACACAATGCTTTGAAGTACTTTCGGGTGTCCCTGTACACAAACCAGTAGAAGTATAAACTCCATTTTCAATAGAGAACGTCCGATAGTGAACTTGAATAATATATTTCAATTTCATTAAGATATGTCTACACTAAAGGTATGAAAATATGGTTTATAGAAATACCTCTCATAGAACACACTGCTTTGAAATATTTTCGGGTGTCCCTGTACACAAACCAGTAGAGGTATAAACTCCATTTTCAATAGGGAACGTCTGATAGTGAACTTGAATAACATAGTTAAATTTCACTAAGATATGTCGACAGTAAAGGTATGAAAATACGGTTTATAGAAATGTCTCTTATAGAACACAATGCTTTGAAATACTTTCGGGTGTTCCTGTACACAAACCAGTAAAAGTATAAACTCCATTTTCAATAGGGAACTTCCGATTGTGAACTTGAATAACATATTTCAATTTCATTAAGATATGTCTACAGTAAAGTTATGAAAATATGGTTTATAGAAATATCTGTTATAGAACATAATGCTTTGAAATACTTTCGGGTGCCCCTGTACACAAACTAGTAAAGGTATAAACTCCATTTTCAATAGGGACCGTCCGATAGTGAACTTGAATAACATATATCAGTTTCAAGAAATTCCATAAATATTTACGGGAGTTAGAGCTCGGACAGACAGACAGACAAACCGAAGTCATAAACACTTTTCAACCTTGTTGGAAAGTGTTAAAAAGAATTTAGTACTGTCATTGTATCCAAAATGAAAAGATACAAGGACTGTTTTTGTAATGTAAGAAGTAAGAATTAAATATTTTGTGTTATATTTAGTGTATAATTTTGATTTATTCGATTTATTTTATGGTCTCTTAACCACAAAATCAAAATATGGTTAAATAATCGTTAAATAAATATACGGTCAAACAAATGGACAGAAAACTGACATTCAAATGACTGTTTTCTTGCGACGAATATTTTTACAATGTATATTTTTTTATACCTGCTTAAAGACGTTTTTATACACTAGAAAGCGCTTTCCATTCCAGAAATGTAAAATATCAGTAGAAGTAAAAGGTTTGTTTAATTATAACGAAAAACAATAAAAAGTAATTAAATAAAGTATAGTTCTATATTAAATAAACCATCATCTAAAAAACTGTTGTAGTTAGATAAAATTTGGAGAAAGGGAAAGACTTTACATAAAAATTAAGAAATTTTAATCTATAAAATTAAAATTTTTGAAATAAATATTCGATTTTGAAATAAATATTACTAAAAAAGTCGATTATTAAATAAATGAAGTACTCATATCCTGGTTGCCTCACATTGGTTGAAAATTATTTATAAGTAGAGACTTCATTTACAGTTTGGAGAATAACGTAAACAGTAATACTTAAATTCAATTAAAAATAAATTATACTCTACAAAATAAATAGAGAACATTTTATAAAATGGAAAATGTTTATTCTTGAAATGTTGCTGTAAGCATTTATTTTCATATATTAAATTAATAAAACCCTTCTAATAGCAAATTTATTTTAAACAGATATTGTCAAGGTGAAAAAAAAAAAAAAAAAAAAAGTTGCATCATTTTTAATTATTAATTGCATTATAAAATACCTTCATTATTTTAATCATTTTCCTTCTATGTCATGGCAAAACCTTATAATCAGATGTTTCTTTTTCTTTTTCTTTTAGAGAAAGAGAAAAAAAAAACTTGATTTATTGGCAAGTTTTGTTTACATGATGATAAAAATTATTACTATTATTATTACAATTACTTTGTGTCTTTTCTTTTCGTTTCTTTCTTTATTTATTTTTTGACAAGTTTTGTACTCTTAATGTGTGTTAATAAAATTTTGAATGAAAAACGAAGGAGAAATTTAAAAAAAATTTCTTGACATCCGTATTTTTTTTTTTTCATTATGAATATAGTTTTACTGTAAAACAGCTTAGTTCTTTTCCTTTTTCTCTTAACACTATGGAAAGTTACTTTTCCCTCTAATTTCAAGTAACTGGGAACCATAAATAATATTAAAACCTTTTAATACAATATTAAAATGAAAGTAAAAGAGAAAAAAAAAATGCGCTTTCACATCATAATTTTAAAACACGATTTTCGATAAACGTTGAAAATCTCCTTCATTTTCTCATTTGGCAATTTTAATCTACCATCAGAACATTATTAAAATATGCAAAACTTGGCTAAAATAGTAATAATATAATAACAATAAAGAAATAAAAAGAAAAAGGAGAAGAAAGAAAAGAAAATTGTCATTAGTTTAAACAATCTTTTGCATATAAACAAAATTTCCTAATATAGAGCAAGGTTTTATTTTTTCTTTATCTTTTTTAGTAACCTCGCACATTTTTAAGTATTCTAATAAAAAATATCAACCTTCTTGGAAACAACAAGTTCTAGTCTATGAATTCACTTTATTCAACGAATATTCTTGAAAACTTTAAAACATTCTCACATTTTGAACATATTCTCAAAAACATTTAAAAACAGTTATTCCGTTACTTAAAAGTAACTATTAATGAATATTTACGAAAAATTCCATTAAGACAAATACATGTACCCCAAAATTCTAGTGAACAGAATTAAATCCCCTGCAGAACAGGAATTTTCTGATTCAGGAGTAATTATCAATTGCTTGATGCACAGTCTCTCAGAGACGACTGCTCAGCTCAAAGTTTGAACCCAAAGTGAAATTCTCTGAAAGTTAATCTTCTCCATTTATACTCTTAGTCGTACAACTTCATAAAAGTTATAGCTAATTCTACGCTAGTACTCAATGGGAAATTCTTGAACTCAGCTCCTGTTGAAAATAGAGCTTCAAAACATTGACAATCCTAATCTATTATTTTTTGCCGAATTCGGTCACCAAGTCACAAAGTTAATCGCGAAAACGGATCTTTCTGAATATGATTCGAGTGGTCTCCTTGTCCTCTTACCTGTAAAACTATCTCCTCTGCAATTGTAGTTCACAGGTAGGAAAAGTGAGTTATTCTTTTTGAACAGTATTGTTACCAAAAAATCAAAAAAAGTATATTAATCTTTGTTTCTTCATCATTTTAGATTTCTTAATCTTATGTTAATTTAAAATTTATGTAAATATATAATAACTTGTTAAGTGAAGATATTAAATAAGGCGTATCTGTAGGTTTTTTATTTCAAAATATGTCTTTTAAAATCAAACAGAATTAATAACTGTGTTAATATAGCACATAAATAATATATACTCATGTGACAAATTTGTGTATATATATATATATATATATATATATATTTTTTTTTTTTATCGGTGTTTCAAAAGTTGCAAAATTTATATTAATAAGTATACAATCGTGTTAAAAATTGATCTTGTATAACTATGTATGATTTAGTCACAAATTTAAAAGTTAGATGAAAATGATAATTTCTCAAAATAATTTCGAGTACACCTTTTAAATAATAATTAAATTATGAAAGAAATTGTGTTTTATTTTCTTCGATAAGAAAAATGGTTGGAATTTTAAAAAACGTTAACTTTAAAAAGCCATTTTGCAAAAATTGAAAAATATTTCAAATTATTTAAAAGACTAATGTCATATTATGTCTGAAAATGCATTTTGTTTAAAAGTTACTAATATAACAGATTTCTTAACCAATATTTATTTTAATACAGCAGGTTTAGAAATTTAAAATCCATAACAAATTCATTAGAATAAAATAATTTAAAAAACTATTAGCTGATAATAAATTTTAATAAAACTAGTATGTTGTGGCCACCACAAGACTTTCTTCTATATTTTTCTATACAAATTCACTCAGTAACAATATTAAAAAAAGAAAAGAAAAAAAAAAAAAAGAATTTTTTTTTTTTTAAATTTTTTTTTTTTCGTTAAAAGTTAAAAAAAAAAAAAAAAAAAAAAAAAATCGATAACTTTGTTTTAAATTATCACATACTTATAGTTCAACCATTCGTTTTAAAGGTATTGACAAAACCTTTCGAAAGATACCCATCTTGAAAATTTACCCCACCCCACCCCCCCGGAGGTGGTACTCCCCCCCAGGGGGATAAGCGATGCACAAATTTTTTTTCCTAATTAACTAATACTATTATCAATAATTCATATTAATTTTACAATCACAGGTTAAGAATAACTCTCATTATGTACATTATACGAAATTTTGTCCTATACTGCCATGTTAAAAATTTAGGAAAAATACGATCACAGCGCCACCTGTTGAGCGATTGATCCCCAAATCTAATCAGCACCAGTTTATGTCAGGGGCCAAGTTTGGTTAAATTTCGAAAAAAAAAAAAATATATATATATACGATTTATTTTCTGTTTTTTTTTTTTTTTTCGTTAAAAGCAAAAAAAAAAAAAAATTGATAATTTTGTTTTAAATTATCACAGATTAAAAGTTCAACCATTCGTTTTAAAGGTATTGACGAGACCTTTCGAAAGATACCAATCTTGAAAATTTACTCTCTTCGAGACTTCCTTGGCGAGGCTTCTACACATACAATTTTTTTTTTTTTTACAATTGACTATCTCTATTATAAATAATTCTTGTAAATTTCATAATGATTACTAAAAAATAATTTTCTTTATGCACATTTATACAAAATTTTGTCCTATATCACCATGTTAAAAATTTAGAAAAAGCGGGATGGCAACGCAACCTGTAAAACAATTTTTACCAAAAGTTGATAGGCACTAATTTATGTCAAGGTGCAACTACATACCAATTTGTATGAAATTCTGTGCAGTAGTTCCTGAGATACAGTTGCCACAATAGTTTGTCACACACACGCACAGACTGACAGACAAACAGACAGACATTTTCTAAAAAATGTCAAATCGTGTTCTACAGCTCTCAAAACATGTAAATCCATCAAAAACCCGATGTCGAAAATTTTTACGAATCCAATACTTTCTTCTATTGAATACAGAAGAAAGTAAAAAGGGGGGGATTAGAACGCATAATATTATACTCCTTATACATTTCCTTTTAATTCAAATTTACTACTTCTTTTTATTTCTTTACTTAAAACAGAATAAAAAAACTAATATAAAAATTTGTCAAATTAATACTTTTTCTATTTCACAGGATGTGAAAATAATTTTTTTCACTTTTCTCTTTCACTCCTTTAAATTCTCTTTCTTTTTAAAAAATCACTGTTTTATCAAATGATTGATGATAAATTATTACGCCTTGTAAAAGCTAAAAAAAAAAAAAAAAAAAGAATAAAGAAACGAAAAAAAAAAAAAACAGGAAGAAATATGAAAGCAATCATCTTACAACTTTGTTAAATTTCACGGTTTAAAACACCTGCAATATTTTGTTTCCATATTTGCACTCTCCAGATATACGAGCAAATGAAATAAACTCTCATCGGGATCAAAAACATTGAAAGAACTCCTCCCCCCCCATACCCCCCCCCTCCCCTCAGCCCAATCTTTCTAAAACTCTGCAGCTTTTTAAAACATTATCCACTATGTCTTAACACTTCATACCCCCACCCCCCCCCTTGCTTAAAACATTTCATTCCTGGCGACTACCTCAAAGCGTATATCGTTACAAATTCTTCCTCTGTTTAAATGAGACGTTTTAAAAAAGGTCTCTTATAAAACAGATCACCGTTGTTTTTATGTCTTTAAGATTGAGAAGGGAAAAGAAGGTGATTTCTTTTTTTTTTTTTTTTTTTTTTTTTTTTTCGCCTCTCAAAAACTAATCTGACATTTTTTGATTGATGATTTGTGATCTTCATAAAAAAAGAAGGGGGTGGTGTACGAAGAAATGAGAGTTAAAGGTAAAGAGAAGGGATAAAAGATAAATACCTTTTTCATTTTTCAGTAAATATTTTAGGTTTCATTGATTTTTCAGCATCCCTTGATTGCTTCTTTTTTAGATGCTATTTTAATGATAAATTAAGTATTTTTCTTTACATAACTTAATATTTTGTTTTATGAAATACTTATAAACTTATATTAACTAAATATTTTGTTTTATCAAATCAATGTTAAAAAATCAAACAAAATTACCAATGCTTCAAATTTAAAGAAAGTAATCAATGCCTCGTATTTAAGTAAAATTAAAACTAAAAGCTATATTTTGGAATTCAACTTATGAACATTTTTTATGGAATGTTTCAATAGTATTTTATTTTCAAATGTAAAGTGATTGAAATATAATGAAAATAATAATAATAATAATAATAATAATAATAATATATATATATATATAGATATATAGATATATAGATATTACATTTTTTCTTCTTTTTCTATCCTTTCTAAAGCATTCTATAAAATATCTATCAAACTCGCCACAAAATTAATATATATATATATATATATATATATATATATTGTAGAACTTTTATGAAATTAATTAGTAGGACAGTTTTACTATTGCTTTATAATATAACTAGCAAAGCCCCTTTTCGGGAACGAACCGAATTCCGAATGCGTGAAAAATTTCAAAATCAAACTCGAAATATACAAAACTCAGCTTGATGCTGCCTGCGTGCCAATAGATCAAACTTTGTTAACAAAACCATTTTTTAATTCATGAAATTAATGAAGGTAGTGAATCAACAAAGGCTTTTCTTGCTTCGCTGGTCACTATATTTAAAGGGAACTTTTTTCTATTAAAAAAAAAAAAAAAATTAAAGAAATCATGAAATTGCTTTAAAGCCCGCTTTGTTTTCCCGTTGGTTTATGTTATTATTATTATTATTATTTTGTTGTTTTTGTTGAATAAAGAAGCATCAATAAACTGGCGTTGTAAAAATATTACTTACAAACTTTGAATAAACACCATACAATGCAATAAACTCGCAACAATTGTTTCGGGTCGAAAAAACACACGACCCTTCATCAGGCGAATAAAGTAAGCACGAGTGCTGCAGTCAAAGCGGCAACGCACAAAATCGTTTAAAATGAAAAGAAAAACTTTATAAAGTAGAAAATAAATATAGCTACTGGTGTGAATAGAATTATATAAGAAGACAAGAAAAAAAAAATAAATGAGTGAGATTAAACATAAAACAAACTAAGGATAACAAAAATTAAACGAAAATCTAAGTTACGTGAGTAATTTCCAAGCATCAGAGAAGAAAGGAGTGGAAGAAATATCATTAACAAGATTTTTCGAATTTTTAAATATGTAAAATGCTTCATGAATATCCAAATGGGAGGAACAGACAGGAGATGAGATTATGTTAGTTTTGGAAAAATCAAAACGATGACCTTGAGACCAGCAGTGGGAAGCAACAGAAGATTTGGTAATCTCTTCATTGCGAACATTCCGACGATGCTCATTTATTCTGTATTTCAAAAGCCTCCTAGTTTGACCAATATAACCTAAGTTGCAAGACGAACACGGATTTAAATAAATTCCAGAACGGTTTTCGGTGGGAATGGGATCCTTAAGAGAAGATAATTTAATTTTATTGACGGGTTTGTAAATAACTTTGAAACCAAACGGTGAAAGAATTTTAGAGATTTTAAAAGAGAGTGAAGAATAAAAAGGTAAAACAACTGGGATGAGACTGTGATCGTTTAATTTGGGAGCAGAACGTTTAGGATTCTTAAATTTATGTAGAGCTTTATCGATGATAGATGGGTTATAGCCACGAGAGAGAGCAAGAGATTTTAAATAATTAATTTCTTTCGAAAGATTAGACGGATCAGAACAAATGTGTAAGGCACGATAAACATAAGTGTAAAAAGCAGACATTTTTTGTTGAGGGGCGTGGTTAGAGAGAGCATGCGGCGGCAAAGAGACTGAGAATGGTTTTCTAAAAACAGTAGTTGAGAAACAATCCTTTTCTTTATTCACAAGAACGTCAAGGAAAGGCAAGGAGCAATCCTGTTCAACCTCAAAAGTGAATTGAAAGCATGGGTCAATCGAATTGACCAAAGAAAGTAAATTGGACAAATCGACATCAGGGGAGACAAGAACGAAAGTGTCATCCACATACCTAAACCAGTGAGGAAATTTATATACACCGAAGAGTTTTTCTTCAAAATAGTGCATATAAATGTCGCAAAGTAAAGGAGAGAGAGGACTACCTATGGCCATACCATCATTTTGGGAATAATAAGTACCATTAAAAATGAAGGCAGTTTGCCTGATGCACAAATGAACTAAATTTACAAGTTCCTCAATTTCAATAGAAGAATAATGGAATTCACGTAGTCTTCTCTCTAAACAAACCAGAGCTCCTTTAACCGGAACATTTGTAAAAAGTGATTTTACATCTAAAGAAATCATAGTATAGTTAGACGGAGAGATACATTTAATTTTGTCCACAAAATCATACGAGTTTTTAACAGTATAAAGATTAGTAGTAGTTAGATGAGAAAGAGAGTTTGAAAGAAATCAAGCAAGATTATAAGAAGCCGTACCAATATTAGATACAATAGGCCGAAAGCAGAGAGTGGGCTTATGAACTTTCGGAAGTGCATAGAAACGAGCACAATTAGCAGCAGAAGGAATTACCATGCGTTTGGTATAATCATTAAGAATGACGGAATTTCGACGGAATTCCGTCATTCTTAATGACGGACAATTAGCTTTTTTTTTTAATTAACTAAAGTATGAAAAGCTGATGACAATTTTTTAAATTGACGAAAGTATGAAAATCTGGTGACAACAACACACAGACAAACAGAAGAAAATCTCTCTTAGCCAATCAACTTGCGTCCAGCCACTGACTTACAGAAGAAAACTCTCTTAGCCATTTATATATAGAGAGATGAGGAAACTAAGGTACTATGCTGAAGCATTAGCAAAAAAATCTACTATTTAACTTTCTATTTTTTCTTTTCTTTCTTTCTTTCTTTCTTTATTTTTTTTTTTACTTTTTATTTTGTGACGAAAACGGCATTATGTGGAATGGCTCCTCTCTGTTTTTTATTTATTTAATTATTTATTTCATTTTATGTTTGTTATAATAACTGTAGTTAAACGTTTTATTGTTGTTCTATTATTATTATTTAACGCGCACATTAAAAAGCAAAAAGTGTCACTTCAATAGAATGCATTAATTTATTTATTATATTTCTTTACCCCACTCGTTGTATAATGTGTTCAATGTACATACGAATCATTAATGTTTGCCGTTGTCATTTCTTCTTGTTTAAAATAAAATATGTTTAATATTTGCTGTAAATAAGAGGAATATTTTAATGATGTACAAGAAATTGATAGAAAATTACCAGCAAAAGCAGTTCATTCAAAATATTAATCCAAACAAATCTTTAAAGAAATTTTCCTCGTAATGAAAATATTATTAACAAAGCTATTACCTTATTTATATTTTATGTATGATAGCTGCTTAAATTTTCTCTTATATTGCTTTGCAGTGTGTTTCTTATTTATAACAACTTCATATCGATTATTTTTAGTTAATGTGACAAACAAAAGAAATAGGGGAAATTGATAAACATCATTTATATTTTTAACAATTTGTTGTTAGATATTTACGTTATCCGAAATCGCCTTCCAATAACATATTCACAAATCAGTTCAAAATAAATAAATAAACAAAATCAAGTTTCTGGATAAATTAATAGAGAAATTAAAGTACTCTAAATTTCTAAATAACAAATAAATAAATAATTTATAACTTCGTATTTATTCTTTTGAGATAATATGACAATTTAAACAAATGGGAAATACATTAAAACTACACACACATTATTTTCATTTTAAACAATTTATTGTTATAGTTTTATCCTATTGACAAACCCTTACTAATAACATATTTACAAAAAAAAAAAAAAAATCTAGGTTTTGGAATATATTGTAGATGGAAAATATTCTAAATTTTTAAACAAAAATAAATAAGTAAATAAACAAAAATTACGAAAATTCAGAAATTTTAACTGAGTACTACAAATTAAATAGTTTAAATCTGTCAAATATTGCTAGAAAAATGCTAGACCTAAAGAAGAGAACGCAATTTTTCGAGGATTACAGCGGTATTGTTAAAGTCAAGATGTTACGTGACTTTCTTTCCCTAGCTTTATATTACCAAGCGTCGAAATATTCGTCAAGGAATCTGAAGGAACGCTGATTTTGCATTGTTTGATAAAATCTTTGCATCCGCAAATTTATTGTAATATGTAGCTGCCCTTCATTTTGTTTATTTCTTAAAATAGAACAATGTCTTTAAGTAATTGATTTTTTACGATATTTTTCTTTAGTACAAATTTGGAAAACTTTCAGTATTGTAAACTATTAAGTTTTCCTTAGGAAAGATACAGACTACCAGACACTATTTAAAATACAATAGTCCCTTTATTACATCAATCATTTTTATAATTATTATCACTTAAATTATTTGTATATATAGAATAATTTCTACATATCAAATAATTCTATAATTAAATTAATAATATATATTGAGGGCGAAGAAACTTTTATTTCTGTACCTTTTTTTTTTTTTTTTTTTTTTTTTTGTGTGTGTGTGTGTGTGTGTGTGTGTGTGTGTGTGTGTGTATATAGATAAAAAGATTTTCGCATATCATATTTTTCTGTAAATATATTTTTACTCGCCTATTATTTATAATATGTTTTAAAATTTCGTTTTCCTCATATTATAGTTCTAAATATTTTTTGTGCTAGGATAATTTCGATATACTGTAACACGTAAATATTTTTTCAGGTATTATTTTATTTTATTTTTTTTATTTATTTCAACTAAATTAATTTTAACATTTCATAAACGTCTGCTCTCTATATTTCGTTCTTTTTTTTTTTTTTTTTTTTTTCAATTGTGTGTGTGTTTATTTCTCTGTGTACAGCCAAAGTAATTTGGAGATATCTGCATATTAAATAACTTTTTTTTCATTTTTCATTATTATTATTACTATTATTATTATTATTATTATTATTTAATTAGTTTTTGCTCATTTTAACAGTCACTGATATCATCTTTGTTATACCAATAATTTTGCGCAATTGTTAAAAAATATATTACAAAAAATAAATGTATAAGGCTTCGATTTATGTAAAAATTATTGTGATCCAGTTTACTTTATAATGCTAAAACTAGTTGGCATAGGTGGACTCTGCTCAGTTGGCATAGGAGCTCTTGTCTGCTCATCATATTTATGTTCTCATAAATCTCTAGTGCGAGATATAATCACGTTAAAAGAAATGAATTTGATCAAAGCTTGGTACAGTGACAGAATTAAATCCCCGCCTAATAGGCTATCCACCGTTTACTTCGATATATTTATCGATATATTTTAGCCTATGATATTCATGCCAGTATCCTAAATAATATTTCGAAAGTGGTTTGACATCTTTACGATGAAAATGTCCCTCAAGATGTTTACGTGGAATTTTGCTCTATTCTGCCATGTTGAGGAATTCGTAAATTTCCAATAATTTACGAAATTTTTATATTGGAAAATTCATAGTCATTAATATTCATGTCAGTGTCCTAAATAATATTTCAAAAGTAGTCTGACATCTTTAAGATAAAAATATCTCTCAAAATTGACGTTTATGTGAAATTTTGCCCTATACTGCCATGTTAAGAAATTCGTAAATTTCCAATAACTTGCAAAATTTTCAAAGTAGCATATTTATAGTTACTGATGTTCATTCTGGCATCAAAACTGATATTTTAAAACTGGTACAGTAAAAAGTTTCCATTTAATGCACGTTTAAGAGATATTTTGTCCTATTCTCCCATGTTAAGAAAATCGTAAATTTCAAATAACTTCTGAAGTTTTTTAATTAGAATGTTGCAAATGAATAGGGTTCTTGCCAGTGTCATAAATAATATTTTAAAACTAGTCTGACCTCGCTGCGATCATTTGTTCCTGAGATATCGTGTAAACAGACTAACACACTAACGGACTAACAAACTAACAGACACCCTACAGACGGACACCATACAAATTTTGTCATTTTCGGATTCCTCTCACCTGAAAACGTATAAAAAAGTCAAAAAACCGAGGTCGAAAATTTTCACGATTACCTAAGTTCCCCATACCTATAGTATGATGGGGAACTAAAAATACTTACTAAGTGATACTTTTAACTCACGACCGCAAGTTCTAATAAAATAAAGTCTGATGCGGACAGCACATGACTTTCTTATACACCTATTGGAATATACATATTGCTATGAAAACTTATTCGAAAATAAACAGGTAGATTCCAATTCACGAACATTCTTGAAAACAAGGAAAAAAAAAAAAAAAAAAAACGCTACACCGACCACGAAAGTCAAGATAATACGATTATGTGTACCGCCGAGACAATTATAGTAGTTTTTTCAGGAATAGTACAAAATGGCTTATTACAGAATCTCTCATTGGCAATTGTACATCTTAGAGTACAATGAAATTCATTCGAGTACAGATGGCCTACTTTTGTTCATTTTTCGAAAAATAGTGGCGAGAAACGATACATTTTACCAAAACAATAAACTACATTAAAATCGAGAAAGGGTTTACTAATTCTCGCTAACCTGAAACAATATTTGCTGCCAAATTTGATCTTTAATCTCGCCAAGCCTCCAAGTTTGTAGCCAACGCAAATATTTGTCTTTGCATCGTTTTTGGCGATTTGGCATCGAAATTAGCGATTTGGAGAAAATGACCTCACATGACTAATATTTGTTCTTTAAATAAAATGAATTTGTCGACTATAACCTACTTTTGTTTTTAAGAATTACTTTTCTACGCAGAAAAATGTCGACAACTTTTATAACAATATCATCACTAGCTCTATCATTACCTTCTTTTGAAATCTCTATGATGATATGTCCTATATAATGGATAAAACCTTTATACTTTTAGTCATCAGGAATATAATGTTCGTTAATATTTCCGAAACGGAAATCCTCAGAAAAACCAAAAAGGGAGGTGCACAACTAGATGTTATAACAAACCTATATACCAATTTGCAACGTTCTACTTCTGGCCGCTTTTGAGTTATGCGAGATACACACACAAATACATGCATACGTACATACAGACGTCACGAAAAATCGTGTAAAATCGTCAATATCTCTAAAAAGGGTTCTCCTGTCAAGACCAAAGTTGCAAGTGTACCACAAGTCGTCATGAAAGTCACTATTGTAAATTTGCAACATTCTGCGATTATATAATTATTATTATTATTATTTGAGATATTCAAGATATAAAATCCATTTCACAAATTAGGATCCTTATGCATTGTATAAAGATGTAAAAAATAAAATAAATAAAAATACAAGCGTATATGGGCTTTATTGTTGTACACTGCCATCACAAAAAAATATATATCTTTACTCATGCTTATATGAGTGAACATATGTAAAAATAATTTTCTTATTGATTTTCTTAAGCGCTTGCTATATTCAATGAATGAAAATAAAATTTGGGCATTTTAAAGCATATATATATATATAATATATAAAAGTTATTCACATGTTTGAAATTATAAACACCCGTTTTTTGTTGTTCGACATTATCAGCCATAGTATAAAAAAACAAATTTTATTTACCTTAAATTAGAATCTTCATTTTCAATATTCTAGTTTTTTCTTTATTTTCAATATTCTATTTTTTAGCTTGTATTTACCCACTTGTAATATTTTATTGAAAAGTAAACACTTTACTATTTATAAATATTTTCAAAGAATAACAAATAAAATTTTTAAACTGTTCCCCATTGAACATTTTAAGGGAAACAGAGAAATCTTCTGAGAGTATGATTTTATGCCAATTTTTATAACGGAAAACAAAATGATATTTAAATTACTTATATCACCCAAAAGGTGTTTTTATTTTCCTTTCATCATGATCGAATGTAAAATACAATAAAAGCAACGTTCAGTGAAGCCACATGGGTTTAAAGATCATAGAAATCTATGAAACAAAGAAAATCAAATGAAATCTATCAAAATCTTTATTTTTCATAGGTTGTAACAAAATCTATGTAAATGCTTTTAAGGATTTAATGTATAGTACATTGTTTGTTTCTAGTGTACATATATAAATAACTAGACTTCTAAAAATATCAGGTACTCCCATTCCTTTGAGATATTAAAATATTCCGATTGTAGTTTGTATTACTAAAAGATTTCATTCTTTTTGAAAGGGATATTTTATAGTTAACCCATACATTTGATAAGGTATTGGTGTAGTATTTTTTACACAATTTTTCTAAATTATTATGGAGTGAAATAAATATTTTTTTTTTTTTTTTTTTTTTTTTTTTTTTTGTTTAAATCGTCACTTGGGTAAATTTGAATACGATATCAAACTGTAAGTATTGATAACAGGAGAATAAATTTTATTATTCAACATAAGTAAATAGTTTTGTTCAAAAAAATGCAATGAAGAAGAATTTTTTTACAGCTGTAGTCTACGGAGGTAAGAATTACACTAAGGTAGTGTATAATTCTTTACGAATTTTAAAATACAGAGGAAAATAAATGCTTTTAAATGTGATTGTAAACAAGTATAGACAGTTACAAACAGAGGATATTTTAGATACAATAAATAATCAAATTATTGGATTATTGGATTATTATTTTATTTTATTTTATTTTATTTATTTACTTATTTATTTTTTTTATTTTTATTTATTTATTTATTTATTTATTTTTATTTTATTTTATTTTATTTATTTTTTTTTTTTTGGGGGGGGGGACATTTTTTGACTTTCTAAAAAATACTGTTCGAAATAGCCTTGATCTTCCAACATACAAAGAACATTTCTGTACTGATAAGTATAAAGGATTTAAGTCCAAAAATGTCGATTTTGCGTTAAGTACATAGTCAGACCCAGAAAAAAATTCTCTATCGATTGGTATAAAGGATTTAAATCCATGTCATTTAGTCTTAGAGAAAATCCATTGGTAAAAAAAGATTCATGTCAGAAATTTAGCATTAATCTTTGTATAAAATATTTAATTCAATTTTTTCCCTTTATTAAATGAAGGTTGACAATCACTGAACGGTATAAAGGGTATAAATCAACATAATCCCTTTTTCCTAATCGATTCTTCTGATTAGTTTTTAGTTAGTTTAACTTTATTTTTCATCTCCTGAAAAATCAAGAATATGGACTTAAATCCTTTATACTTATCAGTACAGATTTAAAAACTCACATTTTACACTATCGATTTAGTTCAGATTGCAGTTACGGGACCAACCATAAATTGAAGAAAAGCACAAGTACTTTAAATAACCATGTGTCATAAAAAGCTACAAATGACTTGTAACTTTAACACATTGTTGCACTTGCTATGTACAATATTTTAATGTTTTAATAATTTTTATTTTTATTTTATTTTATTTACTTACTTACGTATATTTTTTGTGAGAATTGTATAATTATTTCTGTTTTTTTTTTTTGTTTTTTTTTTTTTCCCTAAAAATTATTAATTTTTTAGTTGAGTGTTTTGCTTATAACAAGAGTGGATTTTCATAAAAACTTAAAAAAAATTGCAAAATATTGACAAAACAGAGAAACGTTATGCTGGAAGATAAAATTCACACGTATAATATTCGCTGAGATATGAGCATTTAGACTAAATATTTTTTTTACTGTGGATGCGCAAAAAATAGAAAACTTTTTATTACACATTTGAAAACTGGATATTCTGGCCAACTTTTGTAAAAATTTCATTTGAATAAAGTAAAATTTAAGAAATTGTCAGCAAAAGAACGAACTAGATTTTAGATATTTTATTCACAGTTGAAATTTCTTAAGGGGCTTTTCACATGCCAAGTATTAAATTTTAAGATCCAATTATTTCAACCGTCTTGCAAAACTTTTTATTTGTGAAAAATCCCTGTTTATTTCACAAATCTTAGTAAATAATTAAAAATATGTTAGAGTTACAAGGCCATATAGTGTTTTTCTCGAAAATGAACTTTTACAACGTGGTTGAAATATCTGAAACTTCATATTAAATGGCATGTGGAAAAACCCTCATCAAGCTTCAATTCCGGAAAATATATAAAATGTAGCTCGTTCTTTTGCCGAGAATTTGCTTAATTTTTACTCTATTCAAATGAACTTTTGATATGTGTTGCCCAATATATATAGCTTTCAACGTATGTAATAATTTTTTTTTTCTAAATCTCGCGCATGCGTCGTGAAAAAATATTTACTGTAAATTCTCATATCTCAGCGAATATTACACGCGTAAATTTTATGTTTCAGAATAAATTTCTGTAATGTTATTTCAATTTTTCTGCAGCTTTAAAAAAAAAATTATGGGAATACGTTCTTGTTATAAACAAAACGTTTGACTAAAAAATTAATAATTTTTGAAAAAAAAAAAAAAAAAAAAAAAAATTATATTTGCCAAAATAATTGTGCAATTCACACAAAACAATAATACAAATATTGTTCATAGTAAGTACAACAATGGGTTAACCCTTTAACGTTCACTACTTAATTTATTTTAAAAATTACTAAACTAATTTTAAAAATGGCTTTTAGACACAGAGCTGATCATAAATATTAAAAAAAAAAAAAAATAGCATTGTCCCTTTTCGAGAAATTTTCGGTTTGAAACATCTGTAAGTAAACCTTATTAAATTCAAATAATATTTAATTTAATAAATAAATCACTTTATAAGTAAACATTATCGACAACAAAAACTCGTAAAAGTTGCATAGATCCCAACATTTCAATTTATTCCGGAGTATTTCAACCCTTTGCAGCGCAAGGTAATTCGGATTATTTAAATTACACTGCCACCGGAATTTACGAACATAATTAAAATAAAAGAAATTTTAAATTTTCACGTTAAAAAAAGAGCCTTTTCTGCTATGTTATAAATGTAAATTTTTTCTAAAGAATTTCCGGGATGAGTTTTCGCACTTGAGAATTAAAATTAGGTGTTCCATCAGCGGGAACACTGCGACTGAAAGGGTTTAATGTCAAAATTCAAGTGTAGCTTTTTATGATGCAGTTTGATACAAAGTATTTGTGCTTTACTTCAATTTGTAGTTGGTCCCCTAATTGCACTCCGCCTAAATCGATAGTCATTATACAGATACAGTATTATTTATTTATTCAATTGTTAAAAAAAATTTGATTTAATTCATTAGACCCTATAAATCTAAATAGCTTTCCATAACATGAATAACAGCTTTAAGAATAGTAAACTTACTTCTTTTCAAAGCATTTTTAACATCCTATAACACTTATATTTGTACCATTATTATTTTTTTATTATTATTATTATTTAAACCAAATGTCGCCTACCTTTTATACTTCACGAACTACTAACTTCACATTTTAAAATACTACGAAGCAATAAAGTTACAATTTAAAATCTTAAAGGCATCTAATCTGAATTATTTTATGAAACATACTTATAAAATAATTATCAGAGATCATGTACTTTATAAATATGAAATGAACCTATTTAATATAAAACATTATAAATGCTTATATTATTACAAGAAAATCGTTGTTATTTATTTAATCATATCGGAGCGATACTTAAAGATTGTCCGAGTGAATATATATACTGCGAAAATGTGGACGCCTTTTTATTGCTTCTCTGTATTATTTATAACTCAGATAAACTATTTAGGTCAAAGTGATAAATTGCTTTTTTCCGTATATAAAACTATATTGACTAAATTTAGTAATATGCATATTGTTGCGTCATTAAAATCTATCATAAATTATATTTAATGCGTATATTCGAGACCATTGTAGAATTTGAATAATCTAATATATTAAGAGTAATTCTAGCTAACAATTAAATACAGATAGGCATATGAAATCGTTAATTATATGCCTGTTTCTTACGACTGAAACTTTGTTAATACAAGCTTCAAAAAATGTTTTAATTATCTTATTTCTCACTCAGAAAGGTCTGAAGTCTAATACTGTGAGTATGAGTGATTAAAAAATTACCAAAGTTAAAAATGGCATAAAAATGAGTATAATTTCTAACAAAATATTTACAAAAAGAAAATGATGTCCAGACATTTCTGAAGATCACTAAAATTTTGTCGTAGCCTGTTGGCGATCTCTCATATACACTATAAGCTACTGAACGGATTAGGAATGAATATTAATCACAGAGTATGAAAATATGATACGAATATTTATTACTCCTCATTAAAAAGAATAACAAAAAATAATCCGATCACATAGATTATTAACACTTTCCAACTCTATGTACATGTTACTCGTTTACCTTTTAATGTACTTTGTCTACGTGATTAGACAATGACGAACAGAATGACAGATAGACAGACAGGTAGACTAACTAAATTTATAATTATTCTTAAACGTTGTTGGAATATGTTGAAAACGTTTAACATAAACGGAATTCCAGCAATTTTCAATTCCAGCACATAATATATCTGAATATTTTAGTGTAGCTCTGTAAATTTTAACACTAATCATAACCACATTCTATAGAAAACATTCTTTTAGCATATGAATGAAGCAACTTTATTATGATTTGTGCAGAGCAAAGATATTTAAATGGGATTTATAAAGCTGCCTCTCATAAAACGTAATAGCATCGGCATTCTTTTGGGCGTCCCTGTACATCAACTAGTTGTGCTACTTATACTGCTTAAAATAGAGAACATGCCATAGTGAATTTGAATAACATATATTATTTTGAAAATTTTCTGAAAATATTTATGGATGCTAGAAGCTGCCAGATGGTTAGATAGACAGACAGACGGACAGACAGACAGATGGAATAATTCAAATCATAGTCACTCTTAAACATTGTTAGAAAGTTTTAAAAACGTTTAGTAAAAACGAAAATGCAATTATGTAGATTTCCAACTAGAACCTTCAATGTATTTGAATAATTTGTGTGTCCCTGTAAATCTCAATGCTAATCACATTCCGTTCTATATAAATCAATTTTTTGTGCATATGAATAATACATGTCAATTTCATTATGATTTGTGCAAAATGAAGTATTAAAATATGGTTTATAGAAAAAACTTATTATGTATCAGAATGTTTTAGAATTATTTCATAGTTCCTGTAGACAAATTAATGGTGGTATGTACTCCATTTCCATCAGAGAGCATCTCATAGAATAAAATGTATCAGTTTCTGGTAATTCTATGAACATTTACGAGAGTTAGAACGCATACAGGTGGATAGACGGGCCAACAGACAAGTGGACAGGCAAACCGGAGTTATAAACACTTTTCAACATTGCTGGAAAGTATTAAAAATACTTAAATTTTCTCAGTGATACGATAAAGTTTGTTTTTAATATAATAAAGGAAAAAATCATAAAAAAGTATCACAAAACTCCACGTTACATCATAAAAAGGCTCAAAGGTATATTGTGAGGTTGCATTATCTTATTTTCAATACTAGAGTCGGCCGTAGACTGTCGTGAACACTAATGACATCTAATGCACATGAAATCCGTCCTACATATACCTCTGGAGGTTACCAGAGGATCGAAAGATCGAATGCAGAGGACCAAAAGGAGACCAGAAAATCGAATACCAGATAGCAGACCAGAAGCGCCAGAAGAATAGAAGAATAGATACGAGACCAGAAGACCAGAAGATCGAATGCAGCGAAATTGGGAGGGCATGTCTCCGGACCACCTTTTGGATGAATCTCAGACTGTCACCTATTGTCCAATGCATAAATATAATGCGACGTTATACCCACTCTACACCAAATATAATTACCACCCCTTTGAGATCCGCTAGACAGTTGCTCTGTTAATTCTCCAAGGAAAAAATCTCTAAGCTCAAACTCTCTAAAGAAAAAAATTCTGTACGTTGAACTTTTCGCTACTTATATAGATCATTTTTGGAATGTGCACACAAAGTAACTTTTATAACAAAGCTCCATTTAATATATTTTCCAATTCAACTACCGCACTAAAATCTCGCGAAAAACCTCAATACTACTTGAAATTGCAACTCTACTGAAGGCTAATAATTCCCATCGCAACCTTCATTCGACCACTCCGATTCTACCAAAAGCTCTTGCTTCAACCAACAAAACCATTAGAATGAAGTAAATTTTCTTAAAACCTCGTAACTGTTGGCCTTCCTACAAAATTATGTCGGTGAGAGTTCATGTTGTTTAAAGAATTTTATTGATGGATTAGTCGTAAATTAAAATGTAAAGCATTTATATATCTTACTTATCTTTGTTTTTCCTTAGAATTTTTGTAAGACATTTCACATGTGATCTACCATTATCCTTTTTATCAAAGTAGAATTTATATCGATGCACTGAAAAACGGTTTATGTTAGTTTTTTGTTTTGTTATGCCTCGAAGATTTTTAATAATGCAATGCTGAAATTTCGTACTTAATTTAATTATTATGTGGGTACGTTTCACTCTTTAATATCTTTTTACTTTCCCTTACCCATAAGGTAAAGAAAGTATTGTTTTTGGGTCAAATTTTCGAAAATGAGATTTTGTTACATTTACACGTTTTGAGGTCTCCTGAATACGAAAATCATGCTTTTAGCGGTTGGTCTGTGTGTCTGTTTGTGTGTCTGTGTGTGTGCCTGTCTGTTATCAGCATATCTCAAGAACAAGAAGTAGCAGACATTCCAAACTTGGTATTCTAAATGTGTATCATATAGGGATTCTACAGTAAGCTTTTCGTTAGGATCAAGCAAATGTTTCGTGTACAGGGGCAATCAAGAGAATTCTAATACATTACGTCTATGGGGGAAATTGCAGGTAAGTAGAGTTTAACGTCTATAGACTGCACTAAACCAAATGAAACGAATATATGTTTTTCGTAATAGAGATAGTCAACTGGGAAAAAAATTTTCCTGGGGGGGACAGTAAATTTTCATGATGGGTATCTTTCAAAAGAGTTAGCCAATACCTTTAAAATGAATGGTTGAACCATCGATCTGCGATAATTTAAAACAAAGATATCGATTTTTTTTTTACTTTTAACGAAAAAAAACTTAGAAAAAAAATCTTTTTTTTTTTTTTTTTAATATTAAGAATAAAATGGATTTTTTTTTTTTTTTTTTTTTTTTTTTTTTTTTTTTTTTGGTGTTATACTACTTCTCTAATATGGAAATCGTCTGCATTATCATAAAACATAATTTTTTTAAAATAATAATTTTAATAAATTATTTTTTAAAAACAGAATTATTTTTTAATAACCGAATTAAATTATATATAAATGTAGGTGCATTAATAAAACGGGGGGATGAGGGGGTGGTAGCCCCCCTCACACAGAACTAATTATCATATAAAACTCTCCCGAAGCCTAATTTGAATTGTTTAACATAGGTGTACATAACATCGTTATCTTATCTCTTAATCTTCAACCTGCATTTATAGTATTCAATTTCAGGGTAAGAGAAAGTCGTGTGAGTGACACACCAGATTATTTTTATGGGAAAAGTATAAAAGTTTACGTTTCGTGGTTTTTAATTTTTAAGTTCAATTCCCTGAAACATTTAATGGATTTTATAAAAGTAATTTCCTTTTCAACACAAAATTGTAAAATATATTTAAGATCAATATTTAAAAAAATAATGTTAAAATCAATTATTAACCCCCCCCCCACACACACACACACACACAAAAAAAAAAAAATAAATAAAATAAAAAAAATAAATAAATAAATAAAAATAAAATTGTTTTTATTTGTCACTAATTTTTACATTTATTTTGTAATTTCAATAATGAATTTGTACATTTAACAAAACTAACTTGAATCGATTGCCTAAATTAATACAGGTGAAATAAGATTTACTATTACTGGATAGTCTGATTCATATAGCTCTCTGTAAACAGGCAATGAGCAAACAATGTGCTGAGTCAATAAAACTGTTTGTTTAAATCAACAAAATATTTTTGTTAATTTAAAAAAAAATATATTAGTTAAATCAACAAAACTGTTTGGTTATAACAATAAAACAATTTTGTTGATTTAAAAATATTGTTTGAATGAACAAAACTGTTTGGTTACAACAATAAAATAATTTGTTGATTTAAACAAATATTGCTTGAATCAAAAAATTGTTTGGTTAAATTAACAAAATAATTTTGTTATTTAAAAAAATATATTGATTGAGTCAACAAAACTATTTGGTTAAAATAACAAAATGATTTTGCTGATTTAAACAAATACTGGTTGAATCAATTAAACTGTTTGGTTACAATAAGAAAAATATTTTTTTTTCTCGTTAACAATATATTTGTTGAAGCCATATTAACAACAGGATTTGTTCGATTTAACAATTTTTTTGTTTTTTTAACAAAATATTTTTTTCTGCGTGCATACTCTCTATATACTAATATATATAGATAGATAAACAGACATATATGTATGTACGTGTGTGTGTTTTCCTTATTCGTATCTTTAAACAGCACTGTCTTTGTAATAGCATTTTTTCTCATAATAAACGTACTAAAACATTATAAATCAAAACTGTTTTATCATCAATAGTAATTTTAAAAAACGTATACTTTGAAATCTTTATAAATGATTACCTGAAAACATTACCAAGTTATAAATGCTTTTTCAGCACGCGTGCGCATAATTGAAATCTTCCTTTATTTTAATTAAAAAAACGAAAGCAAGAAAAAAAAAACATCTTTCATTTCTAAAAATAACGTTCTTAAATGCAACTTTTTCATTTGTCAAGATTAAAACCTGAGCCTCTCCATTAATTTTAATTATTCATTACATTCTTAATCAGCTTCCCGTGGGTCATAAAAAATAATCTTTGAACAAAAGAAAAGAACAGAGAAAAAAAAACGGGAATGTTTTTAATGTGCTAGATACTGGAGCATAAATTTACCCTGACGTGTTAGTGTTTTTATAAGCCCTGCGGACGTTATAAAAATATCCACCATTTTTTTCCTAAGCCCTTTTTGTAATTTTTATAACGACGCAGTGGAGAACTAGAACAAGGATTAATCATCATGAAGAAATGATTAATTGTTACATTTAAAGCTAAAAAAAATTATGCAATTACATAGAGACGATGAAAAAAAATGTTGGGCGCGGAAAAAATACCCTTGGAGTATACTGGCTAGAGAGAAGAAAAAAAAATGTATTCCGTGGGTACGGGGCAGATGTATTCTGAACGTTAATTAGCAAAATTGTTCACTTGCTAATCACTGGGTAATATGTTGGAGAAAAAAGTATCTCACATTTTATATTTTCGTAATATTTTTCAGCTTTTCCTACCCATTAGGGTTAATTTTCTTCTAAAATTAATGAACCTAATCTACTAGCAAAAAGTACTGCTGGAGAATTATAAAAGGAGAAAAAAAAAAGCAAGCACGGTTAAGCAATTACCATTTTTTTTAGATTAACGAATATAAAAAAAAAAGCACTCCATTTTTTTAATAGTTCTTTAATTTTTGTCATTAACATACATAAAGCGTCCTGTAGATATACCTGCATTTATCATACAAATATTTAATTAATGGCTTTTGAAAAATACTTTTTTTTTTTTTTTTTTAATTATTAAAAATTAAACTTTTATCGCAGCGACGTGAATTACAATGGATATTTCAAAGGAAAAATAAAGGAAAGGATTTTTTTTTTCTTTGCGTAATTTAAAATTTCGTGCTGTGAGAAAATTAGATATTTAAACATTTATTCTATGCGCCATTGTTTAAAAGCTTTGAAGAATAAATTATCGGTAAAAATGAAAATTTATTGTTCAATTAAGATTTAAATTGCGTGGCTTTTCTTAATTTAATTTTTTTTTATTATCGATATAGGAACATTATTACCTTAATTTTCTAATAATTTAAAATACAATGAAATTAAGAATAGAACGAATGCTTATTCCGTTTATGGACATAAAATCAATAATATTTATGAAACTCATAAAAATGCATTATAATTTAAAAACGAAATTGCTTACAATTTCTAAGTTTAAAAGGAAATACGTAAACCAATTATGGGCCGGCATGAAATTTCGTGAAATTTTCGATATCCCTAGTTTGAATGTACCAGTAATAAATTTCTTGAATAATTTATGTTCACATTCAAGCACATAACGGAATAGAAAAACTCAATTAAACTTGCTGAAATAAGTTAATTAAACAGAATTGCCTTATATAGATCGCTGGAGCATAATATGGACACTTCAAGAAAAACGTTTCATTATTTATTTTTTTAAATAAAAGTACTAAGAAGCCGAAGAAAAATTTCTATGATATCGTAATATAAAAACATTATTATTAATTATAATTATTGAAAATTTTTTAATTTTTAATTAAATGTGAGATCTTAAAGAAAAATTGTGAAAATTGTGAATTTTTCTTTTTTTAATTAATTGTTAATGTTTTACTTAAAGATTTAAATATTTAAAAAATGAATGAACTTATTTAGGTTTTTTTTTCAATTTCACAATAGCAATATCGAAAAGTGCATATAATTTCAAGAAATGTATATATAGTATAATGAATACTCCCCTAAATACTCTGTGCACATAGCATTCACGACGACGTTGTCCAACAATATTTTGAAATACTTTGTCAGTTTAGGGGCAACGTTAAATATTTAAAAGGTAAGAAAGTACCTCACCACCAACGGTGAAGAAAGTGTTTCAGAAATAATATAGATAAATTAGCGTTTAATAAGGACTTTTAAAGACATTGAATAAAAAAATATATTATGTACAACAATGAAAAAAGTATTAGTTGCATATAATAGAAAAAATGAATGACTCAAGGGCTCCTCAACTGAAGATGTTTAAACAAATAATTAATTTAAAAAAATTATTATACCAACTAAAACATTAAAAAAAAGGAATAATAATGTAAACAAGTCCTTCCGGCTCATTCGGAAGGGTGGGTTGATTTATCTTTACTTATCAAGTAGCCGCCATTTTGTTCCAAAATAGCGGCTACAAATTATTAATGGACTTGGTAGAAATATTGATTTACGCTATGCAATTATGGAGTTTTAAGCAAATCAGTTCATAAATACCTCTTTATGTGAATTTAAAATTTTCAAGTGGCTGGAACTTGGAAATAAAATAGCAGGCCACGGTGGCAAACAAATATATCAAATACACTTGTGAGATAGGTTTACTGTATAAATTTAGTTCGAATAAATTCAGAATCTCAAAAGTCATCCTATTGAAAAATAAAGTGGCCGCAACTGGGGCCAAAAAGGCGGAGTAACTTGCTCAGTGATCTAATCCAAGATATTTGTAACATAGTCCACTGTCCAACTTCGGTTCGAATAAATTCAGTATTTCAAAAGTTAACGCGATAACAAATTCTCAAGTGTCAGCATTCAAGTGTACGCAAATTGAAAACAAAATTGTGGAGAAAACTGCCCACAGAAATCATAGTTATTTGAATGAGAAATTAATTTCTCAACTTTCATTTTAATTGGTTAAGTATTTCAAAAGTTATCATGATAACAAATTTTCAAGTGGCCGCCACTTGGAAACAATATAACGGAGCAAGTTGTCCAGCAAATTCATTCAAAATATTTGAAGCATAAGTGCGCTGTCCGACTTTGGTTCGAATCAGTGCAGTGTTTCAAAAGTTATTGTTATGTCAAATTTTCAAGTGGCTGTCTAAGCGGCTGCAACTTGGAAAGAAAATGGTGAAGCAACTGCCCAGCAAAATCATCCAAGATATTTTTATGATAAGTTAACTGTCCAACTTTAATTCAAACTAATTCAGTATTTCAAAAATTATCGTGTTAAAAAATTTTTTCAAGTGGTACCGTGATTTCAAGGGGCCACCACTTGGAAACAAAAAAGTGAAGTGAAATGTCTAACGAATTTAACTGATCTATTTGAATGATAAATCCACTATCCAAATTTCATGCGAATTGATTCAGTATTACATAAGTTATCATAATGACAAATTTTCAAGTGGCAGACACTTGGAAATAAAATTACGGATCAAGTTACCAAGCGGATTTATCCAAGATATTTCAACCATAAGTTCACTATCCAGCTTTTGTTTGAATCAGTTTAGTATTTTGATAGTTATCGTGATGGCACATTTTCAAGTGGCAGCGTGATTTCAAGTGGCCGCAACTTGGAAACAAAATATCGGAACAAGTTGGGAACAAGTTGCCGAGTAAACTCATCCAAGATAAATATAGGATAAGATCACTGTCCAATTTTGGTTCGAAATGAATCAGAACTTGCAAAGTTATCCTGTTTATAAATTTTAAAGTGATAGCCTAATTTCAAGTTCTTTCGCTTAGTTTATAACACCCGCTCATTGTTAAAAATGGCGGATAAATTTCATTAATAAACTTGGTTGTGATCTACTATGCTCTATGTGTACATAAAAATTCAAGCAAATCAGGTCTTAAATACGCTTTTTACAGAGTGAATTTGAAATTTTTAAGTGCCTTTCACTTAAAAACAAATACGTGCAGAAATTTGTTAACAAACTCATTCAAGATATTTTTAAGATAAGTTCACTGTCCAAATTTGGTTCGATTTGGAGAATTATTTCGGAAGTTATAATGCTTTTAAATTTTCAAGTGGTAGCCTGATTTCAAGTGTCGACCGCTTAGTTTAAGATATCCGCCACTTAGTTAAAAATTGCGGATAAAGTTCATTAATAAACTTGGTTCAGACCCTTATATTGTCTATGTGTACATCAAAAATTCAAACAAATTCAAAATACACTTTTTACAATGTGGATTTGAAATTTTCAAGTGGCCTCCTCTTGAAAACAAAATGCCGGAGCAACTTGTTTAACAAATTCATTTAAGATAATAAGTTCACTGTCCAAATTTGGTTTGATTTGGAGTATATTTTCTGAAGTTATGGTGATTTTAAATTTTCAAGTTGTAGCTTGATTTCAAGTGGCCCCGCTTAGTTTAAGATATTCGCAGCTTTGTTAAAAATGGCGGATAAAGTTCATTATTAAACTTGGTTGAGACTCTTATATGGTCTATGTATACATCAAAATTCAAACAAATTCGGAACACGCTTTTTACATTGTGAATTTGGAATTTTCAAGTGGTCTCAACTTAAAAACAAAATGCCGGAGCAACTTGGTTAACAAACGCATCCAATATATTTATAAAATAAGTTTACTGTCCAGATTTGGTTCGATTTGGAGTATTATTTCGGAAGTTATCGCGATTTTAAATTTTCAAGTGGAAGCCCGATTTCAAGTGTGCCCGCGTAACTTAAGATATCCGCCACTTTGTTAAAAATGGCGGATAAAGTTCTTTAGTAAACTTGATTGCGATCTTTTGGTGGTCTATATTTACATCAAAATTCAAGAAATTCCAGCTTTTTTTTACGATGTGAATTTGACATTTTCAAATGGCCGCCATATGAAAACGAAAAAGCGGAGCAACTTGGTTAACTAACTCATCCAAGATATTTACGTGTATAAGTTCGCTGTCAAAATTTGGTTCGATTTGGAGTATTATTTTGGGAGTTATCGTGATGATAAAAATTCCATTAGATAGATAGATATAGATAAACGAAGTGATTGCAATAGGTCGATATCTAAAGAAATCAACCTAAAATGTAAAAATTTAATGCTATAAAATAACGAAATTATAAACAAAATATAGATTAAAAGAAAAAAGAAAAAAAAATTGAACTTGTTTTCAAATATATTCATGCAAATTTAACACTAAATAAGCGATTGCCAAAATAATATGAATTTGTACAAGAAAAAAAAAGTGTTAAAAACTGGTGTTTAATGATAAAGTGTGAGAATCTTTTAAACAAGCCCGATAAAATTTCCTAGCATTTGTTTATTGTTCTAATACTTCAATGTTATAAAATGATAACAGTCTCGATAACAAGAAGTTACAGAAAATATTATAAATGCCAGATGGAAAAATACATAAATCTAATCAAACATATATAGGGGAGATCGGGGCTAATGGTGACATCTTCGTCATTTTTTATATTAGCTGTAAGATTTGAACTGAAGTGAAACATTTAGTATATTATACCATAGAGTAAACACTGTATAATATATTTATAAAATTACTAGTAGTAATATTAACATTTTTCATACCGTAAAATGAATTCTGCGTAAACTTGAAATTTGTCCCAACTTGTCCAGTAGCGGGGCTAGTAGTGACTTGAGGCAGATTGTGACATACAAGTTACACATACAAACAGATTGTAACATATACAAATTATGTGATAAAGGTTATTAAAGTCTATATTTTAAATGACAATGTAAAAATTAATTCATTTATATCGTTCTTAACACAATAAAAACAGTTTCATTTTTTTAATAACACTGTAAACCAAATGAAAAAAAAAGAAATAATTAAACTACTAACATTTTTAAACTCTTAGTCTTTTATAAAGCTACATTTAGAGACTCTTTACAATAGAAATAAAGGGAAAACCTGTGTTAATCAGGAAAGAAATAAAAAGTAGGTCAACACAAAACTTTGGCCATATTCATGTATGACTCGGTAACTTACTACAACATGTAGGTCTATACCTTATAGGCCTACCTATATTTTTAATCACTCATTGTCATCTCTTGGTTTAGCGTCTGGTTTGGAGTTAATATAGATATAATAAGGTGCATTTTCGGTACATTTGACATGAGCGCATCTTTCACATGTCATGCATTCCACCCAATTTTCTTAGGGTCTAGAAATTTTGTATTGCTCCAAGCAAACTAGACATAAGCAATTTTCGTCATCTTCAGAGCTATCCGATTCATGC
Organism: Salticus scenicus; assembly: GCA_963930645.1. NCBI lineage: Eukaryota > Metazoa > Arthropoda > Arachnida > Araneae > Salticidae > Salticus > Salticus scenicus. The sequence continues at coordinate 193,858,393 of OZ005655.1, read as the reverse complement.
TATTTGTTTCTTTCTTTCTTTTTTTTTTTTTTTTTAATAACGAATTTTTTTTTTTTTTTTTTTTTTGTAATACACTGTTTGGTTTTTTCCTATAGTTTGAATATCATACGTGGTTTTTTATAGCCCATCTCAATATGTTCTTCTGTATTAGTACTCTTCTTCTTATTCATATATCTAAGAAGTGACATTGTGTTTACACAAAACAGTTTTTGGGCTTTCCTTAAACTGGGATTATTGCTAGTGCTCGGATACTTTTGCTGCCGACTGAGCTCTTTTAGTATGCCTTTTGTAATTTCGCACCATTTTTTTTCTGAAATATAAAAACCTGCATTAAAAATCATGCCGGGGCAAGTAGTGACACTGTTACAACATGCCTCTACACTTCGTCAACTAGCCCCGCATTACGCCGCGTCGTATTGAACTTTATTCATTAGTTTCTGAAAGGTTGTCATGATGAACAAATTAAATACATAGAATAACATCTCAAAATATAAATATTCAAATAAAATTAGGGAAATGTACATACCTTACGATCCCTCGTGGCAATGACAATTCGAACGTAGGTCACAAAATTTACTTTTGCAATAGAAAACACGATAAATAATTTTATCTCGAAAACAACGCAACGCTATACATCCAAACATACACAGCAAACTACAATAATCAGCACATTCCCTAACATGACGCGTCTGGTTCAGTAACCTATCGGCTCAATTAGGAATCTCTATGGCACTACTTTCCCCCTGGCACAACTAACCCTGGTCTCCCCTATATATATATATATATATACTAGCAGACCCGGCCACGCGTTGCTGTGACTAAGTTATACGTTGAATTATACGGCTGTAAACTATTTAGTACAGTTAAATTATTATTTACGAACAAAGACGAAAACGTTGTAGCCGATGTAAAAACCCACAGGGTTGAGATTTGAAACTTAGGTCAAAATTTGGAAGCGATTGATAAAAATTTTCGTAGTGTTGATATTAAGCACAAATTAATTTTATTGTAGGGTCCTATAAATTTTAATGGAGAAGTGATATATATTATTTCTAATGCTACTTTGGATAAAATTGCTAAAATGACTAATATATAAATTAAATTCTATTAAAATTCTATTAAAATAAAAGTATAAAAGAAACAGACGATTTTAAAATCAATTTTTATGGAGGAGTGAAATATAATATATGCTATAATGGATAATTTTACTATTAAATGACCTCATCATTTTAAATATTTTAAAGAGGGCAACAGCTGTAGTTATAAAAGGGAAAACAATAAGGCTAAACCAGAAAAATAAGTAAATTTGATAAATATTTTAAAACTTTAAAATTGGAAATCTTATGAAATATTGGACATTTAAAGTAAATACATGTATCATTTTAAATACAAAAAGATTTTGGAAAAGTTTAGTGTATTTTAACGAAGTGATGAGAAGTTTTTGAGTATGTTAAAATTTTAATAGTAAATTCAAGTCAATAAAGATGGGAAACATTGAGGATTAAGATAAGAATAATTATAAGATTTAAAAAAAAAAAAAAAAAAAAAAAACTTTTTATATACCATGATTTTAAATTTTAATATACTAATAATATACAAATTAAAAGGAAAATGATAAATATTCTATCATAGTTTGAAGTCAAATTTGTTTTCAAATGTCTAAATAAAATATCTGATGTAAGATACTAATATTTTGCAGCGGAATAGATTTCATTTCTGTCATCCTTGGCGAAAAAAAAAGAATATCGCCAAATTATCTGGCGAAAATATTTAATTCCTTTCAAAAATCATGGTTATTTTAACAACTTATATTAAAAGAGTAATGAATAATATGAAACAATATTTCGTACAATACATATTACATGTCATACATACGTACAATGAATAATACATATTACATTTCGTACAATGCATACATCTGGCATGTATATTTCCGTGTTACGCTTTTGATCGCCAAATAATAATAATAATAATAAAAAAAGCCAAGGGCGACAGAGTTTAAAAATTTAAAATTAAAATTTTGTCAATTTGACAGCAAAATAATTCAATCTAACACCCGCGATAACTAATACATATCTATACCCAAATATAAGGATTAAAATCGGGAAATAAATTTCCTCGATTTTTAATAATTTCTTACAAAAAATCCAGTGGGCAATTAACATAGGAAATCTTTTTCTTGGCTGCACAGACGGTCAGTGATTCACACTTCGCTTGCGTATAGAACTCATAGATATAGTATAGCATATATAGAATAGAGTGATCATTGGGGAGAAAAAAGTTATTCCTTTTCATTTGGGAAAAGACGACGTTTTTACCAAAATATGGCCGTCTTTCCCCGAGTGAATACACACGGGAATACATACTAATATTTTAGCAAATAAAATTTATGAATAATTTATTTGCTAAAGGGGAATGGAAGACTCCAGATACAGTTTCAAATTCATATTTCTTTCTTTCTTTTTTTTTTTTTTTTTTTTTTTTCAATACCACTTAATGGCTGTTTCCAAAGCTTTTATTTTTTATCTTTTTTCGGCATCAAAAATCTTTCTACGATAACATGGGGATGAGAGATCTATATATATTACTATATCTATGATAGAACTACATTAGCACTTTATCAATGTGTATAAAATCTTTAAATTGATTATGACGTCAATTTTCGTGAGATGCATAATTTAACTTTTTATAATTTTTTAACGTTCACGTTTGATTAAATGTATTTATTTTTATGTCGAAAGAAAATGAACTCGTATTTTTTTTTTTTTTTTTTTTATTTTTTTTTTTTGGCAACAATTAAATTAATGGAACTCACAGATATTTTGGAGCAACTTTAATAAAGGTCTATAATTAACAAATAATTGCAATAAAACAATATTGTGACAATAAATTGAGATAAAAACTATCCTATCTCTCAAGTTGGATCAAACTGCACACAGTGTGCAAAATTTCATCAAAATCAGTTCCTTAGTTTAGGAGTTTACCCCGGACAAACATCGTGACACGTAATTTATATATATATATACAGATTAAATTATAAAGTTTTGATCAATGAAGCACAAATAAGTAAAAAACAGGATTAATTTCACTGTATTATCTTCATTATAATATGAATTCAATTTACACTTCAGTCTAAGTAACACGTGGCCGGCTATGCTAACACCAAAAATTTAAAAAGTGGAAATAATTGAATTATACGAAATTTATTAATAGGTTAAAAAGTTGAAGATTCTTTGTGTAGATGGCAGCACCAAATATATTTCAGCTTTCATTTCAACCCAGTCGAAAGGTATCGACATCTGTTAGAATCATTTGGAGTTAACAGATAATTTTGACTGTCAAATAATAACAGACAAATAATTAGCAATAAATTAAAATTGCGACTATAATTTGAGATTTAAACTATCCTATCTCTCAAGTTGGATCGAACTGCACATGGTGTGCGAATTTTATTATAATCGGTTAAGTGGTTTAGGAGTCCATTGAGGACAAACATTGTGACACGAGATTTATATATATTAAGATATATATATATATATATAAGAAAAAAATTAATGTTATGTGCCTGGTATTCATTTAGTTTTAAATTTCCTGTGTGGCCTTTTTTTTTTTTTTTTCTAACCCGTTAAAGGGTAGTGTGTAATTACTTCGAATCGAGATAGACTCCCCCCCCCCCCAATTTATGGCACATGTTTATCACTGTCTTATTCTTCAATATAGCAAGTGTTAAATTTTATAAACAGCATGTGATTGTAAATTTATATTTTTTGTTTATAAAATTATTCTCCAAGCATTCAACATTCGTTTTTCGGTGCTATTTCTGTGAACATAAGGGGGTTGAGTTATGTGAGTTTTTACGTCGCACTAGTGCGACACTATGGGTAATAACAATGGTCAGACACACCCTTATGGGTGGTACGAAGACATGCCAGAACAATTTAGTCATCCACGGAGGACATGGTTCCCTCGCTTCGGAGACATCCAGAGGTATCATTTTGGATAGGAATACGTGGCATTGCGGCCACGACGAGTTTTGCGTGCACGAACCAAATGTACACGGCGCTCACCGATCAACTCAAGAATCGAATTCAGAGTCTTCCATTTACGAGCTCGGCGCCCTACCGTGACCACTTGCAACATCCTTCCAAACACATTTTCTTTCCAGGACATTTATAGGACATCTTGAGGATGAAATAGACATCTTTAGGATGTAATGTGGATGAAAGGGATATCTTTAGGATGAACTGTGGATACGTGTGTTTGTAGGGTAAGGAATTTATTTTTATTTTAACTTTTCGTACACATATTACGCAAGAAAAATATTGTATTCATGAAAAGACTCGAGTACAATATTTTCGTGTACCTATGCGTTTAAAGGTTTCCTAAATTCATTCTTGCTATTCTTATGGTGGTATAAGTATCTTTGTTTACGTATACGTGCATGCTGTATGTGTGCATGTGTTTGTGTGTATGTGCGGGAGTGAACACGTTAGTATCTAAACGCTTTGTTTGATTGAGCTCAAAATTAGTGAAGATTTTATAAGTATAATTTATTTAGAAGTACACAAAGATGCATTCCTTTGCATTACGGGTTACAGACACAAACCACATAAAATGAGCTAGTGCCTGAACTCTACATTCGATAAAAATCAATCTGGGCAGTCATATTATATGTCATCGTTGCAAGAACTATACAGGTTTGTATGTGTTTGCATGAGATTTATAATTTTCTTTCAAGGATAGAGAAAACATTTCGTATACGATATAGTCAATATATTCACAATAGATTCAGATGGTAAGGTCAACGAATTCAGATTATATAAAGTTTATTTTCGTAATTCTAAATTACTTAAAAAAAAAAAAAAAAAAAAAAAAAACACTCCCATATGTTACATTGCTCTGCTAATGTAAGATGATGAGGAAGCTTACAAAGAAATATGAAAGAATATACATCACTTTTTAATGAGACTAATTATCTGAATTTCGTTAAAATATTTAAAAGAAATTGATACAGGATATACAGTTTTTTTTTTTTTCAAGAAAATGATCTTTGCAACCAATTGTTTATTTACCATTTATATATTTTTACAGAGAAACATAAAAGAATTCGGATACATTACAGTACTTTATACGAACGTGCAATTTCGTGATGATGTACTACTTTTAAATTTTGTTTATTTACTGGATTATATACGATTGGAATTCAATTAATTGTCCCATAAATTATCAATGTTCGGAAAGTAGTGTAGAATCACTCAAAGTTTTTAATATTTAGAAAAATAATGAATCAGTAATTTTATTCTGTAAGAATTTGCAAGAATTGATAAATAAAAGGTGCATTATTATGCATAAGATAGTATTATGAATATATATATGTATTATTGTTCATTTTTTCAAGCACCACCAATAACCGAGAGGTTCCGCTTTCAAAGCTTGTAGATGGAATGCGCCAAGTTCGAAGCTGGTTGTGCTCATATGCCTAACATTTCGGAGTTTACGATGGTTTTCTCTGAAACTCGCATGAACAGACCCCATAAAATGACTCCCGTAAATAAGTCATCCCTTCCAGAGTAAATATTTAAAACAGACAGTTCTTATAAACTTAATTTTCTAATTAGCATGAATTTCTTTAATGTATCTTGCATCCGAAAAATAAACTAGCAAAAAAAAATGAATATTTTTTCCCTTAATTTTGAATATTGAATTGCAAAATGTCATTGAATTATATAACATATACATAGATTAAAGATATTGTTCTATTTTTGACTTTTAAATCGAAAATACTTTCAAAATGTTTAGAATTGAAATCGTTTAATAAAAAAGACTGGCTCAAAGATCACTAACCACTTTTTTTTAAGATCCTTAAGTACATGCTTTATATTTGGAATAGGCTTAAAAAGCTGCAAAGCTCCTTTATCGGGAGAAAATGGATAGAACCGATAGCCCTTAAAATAATAGTCCTTAACTGCAAAAAAATATTCTCTGAATGCACCATTTTCATCTTGTTATGAAGATCTTCTTTAGATACATATTCTGATATCTGAAAAGAATAGCACTTGCAAATATTAAATTCAAAAAATTTGAAAGATTCTTTTTATATGTAGATAAGAGATGGATATATATGTACAAATATCTATATAATGTACAGGGTGTTTGAAAACACGCGAAAAATTTTATAAAGTTGCATTACACTCTAAAACCCGAAGGAAAATGAATAAGGAAATTTTAAATATCCTTAAGTTAAAAAAATAATAATAATAACCCTGAGTAGTAAACTAAAGGTTCTTTATTTTAAAATAAATTTTGAAAAAAAACTCCATCATTAAACGATAGGCCAATTTATTCAGCAGTTGCAATTCTCACAAACCATACTAGTACTTACCGAATATATATATTTTTTTTTTACTTTGTTTATTTATTCTTCTGTTATTTGCATAACGCTTTTCATCAACTTAAAAGTAACTTTCGATGACTTTGTATGTATTCAGATCACCTTAAAATACTGATTGATACACTTTTCGAAATTAAGATTGACCTTAGGTCTTCGGTTCGTCAAACAATTCGAAAAAAATGAATGTAGTTTTTTTTTTTTTTTTTTTTTTTTTTTTTTTTCACTTTTTACTTTTTCTATATATAAAGAGAAAGTACTAGATTCGTAAAAATTTCCGAACTTCAGTTTTCGATGGATTTACACGTTTTGGGATGTCCTGAATATGATTTGTCTGGTTTTAGATAATCTATGTCTGTGTTTCTATGTGTGTATCACAAATTTTGTAGATGGCGCATCTCACGAACCAATAAAGAAAATTTAACCAAACTTGATATTTAGTTAGACCCTGACATAAGCTGGTGCTGATTAGATTTATCGATCAATCGCTCAACAGGTGGCCTTGTGATCTCATTTTTTCTAATTTTTTAACATGGCAGTGTAGGACAAAATTTCGTATAAATGTACATAATGAAAGTTATTTTTAACGTGCGATTATAAAATTGATGTGAATTATTTATAATAGTAGTAGTAAACTAGGGGAAAAAGGTTTTTGCATTTGGGGGCATCGCTTTTTCCCCATGGGGGGAAATACCCTCCCGGAGGATGTAAATTTTCAATATTACGATCTTTCGAAATATCTCGTCAGTACCTTTAAAACGAATGGTTGAACCATAAATCTGTGATAATTTAAAACAAAGTTATCAATTTTTTTTTTTCATTTTTATCACACACACACACAAAAAAAAAAAAAATGAAAATTAAATAAATAAATAAAAATGAAAATGAAAAAAAAAGAAACTAGTATGTTGTGGCCACCACAAGACTTTCTTCTATATTTACCTATACATATTCAATCAGTAACAATATTTAAAAAAAAAAAAAAAAAGTACATTTTTTTTGTTAAAAGTAAAAAAAATCGATAACTTTGGTTTAAATTATCACAGATTTATCGTTCAACCATTCGTTTTAAAGGTATTGACGAGATCTTTCGAAAGATACCCATCTTGAAACTTTGCCCCCCCCCGGGTGGGAACTTCCCCCCCGCCCCGGTGGGAGGGGAACCGATGCCCCCACATGCACAAAAATTTTTTCCAAGTTAACTATTACTATTATCAACGAGACCTTTCGAAAGATACCCATCTTGAAAATTTACTTCCCCGGGGGGGGGGGGGAACCGATGCCCCCCATGCACAAAATTTTTTTCCTAGCTAACTACTACTATTATCAATAATTCATATTAATTTTACAATCACAAGTGTAAAATAACTCTCTTTATGCCCATTTATACGGAATTTTGTCCTATGCTGCCATGTTAAAAATTTGCATAAAATGTGATCATAACGCCACCTATTGAGCGATTGATCCCAAAATCTAATCAGCACCAGTTTATGTCAGGGTGCAACTAAATACCAAGTTTGGTTAAATTTCATTCATTGGTTCGTGAGATACAGCGTCCACAAAAAATGATACAGACAGACAGACAGACAGACAGACAGACATTTTCTAAAAACTATTGATTCGTGTTCTCCACATCCCAAAACATGTAAATCCATCAAAAAGTGGACTTCGAAAATTTTCGCGAATCCAATACTTTCTCTATATTACATATAGAAGAAAGTAAAAAGAAAAAAGAAAGAAAGAAAGAAAATTATATTTTTACTTTCTTCTATATGTAATATAGAGAAAGTATTGGATTCGCGAAAATTTTCGAAGTCCACTTTTTGATGGATTTACATGTTTTGGGATGTGGAGAACACGAATCAATAGTTTTTAGAAAATGTCTGTCTGTCTGTCTGTCTGTCTGTCTGTCTGTCTGTATCATTTTTTTGTGGACGCTGTATCTCACGAACCAATGAATGAAATTTAACCAAACTTGGTATTTAGTTGCACCCTGACATAAACTGGTGCTGATTAGATTTTGGGATCAATCGCTCAATAGGTGGCGTTGTGATCGCATTTTATGCAAATTTTTAACATGGCAGCATAGGACAAAATTCCGTATAAATGGGAATAAAGAGAGTTATTTTACACTTGTGATTGTAAAATTAATATGAATTATTGATAATAGTAGTAGTTAGCTAGGAAAAAAATTTTGTGCATGGGGGGGCATCGGTTCCCCCCCCCGGGGAAGTAAATTTTCAAGATGGGTATCTTTCGAAAGGTCTCGTTGATAATAGTAATAGTTAACTTGGAAAAAATTTTTGTGCATGTGGGGGCATCGGTTGCCCCCCCACCGGGGGGGGAAGTTCCCACCCGGGGGGGCAAAGTTTCAAGATGGGTATCTTTCGAAAGATCTCGTCAATACCTTTAAAACGAATGGTTGAACGATAAATCTGTGATAATTTAAACCAAAGTTATCGATTTTTTTAACTTTTAACAAAAAAAAACAGAAAAATATCGCATTTTTTTTTTTTTTTTTTTTTTTTTTTTTTTTAACGAAATTTAACCAAACTTGGTATTTAGTTGGTCCCCGACATAAACTGGTGCTGATTATGTTTGGGGATCAATAGCTCAATAGGTGGCGCTGTGATAGCATTTTATCTATATTTTTAACATGGCAGCATAGGACAAAAATTCGTATAAATGTGCATAATTAGAGTTGTTTTAAACTTGTGATTGTAAAATTAATATGAATTATTGATAATAGTAGTATGTAACTAGGAAAAAAATTTTCTGCATGGGGGAGCATCGCTTCCCCCCTGGGGGGGAAGTACCCCCCCGGGGGGGGATAAATTTTCAAGATGGGTATCTTTCGAAAGGTCTCGTCAATACCTTTAAAACGAATGGTTGAACTATAAATCTGTGATAATTTAAAATAAAGTTATCGATTTTTTTCACTTTTAACAAAAAAAAAAAAAAAAAAAAAAATCGTACTTTTTTTTTTTTTTTTTTTTTTTTTTTAAAATATTGTTACTGATTGAATATGTATAGGTAAATATAGAAGAAAGTCTTGTGGTGGCCACAACATACTAGTTTCTGATGTCGGCACAAAATTTACTTTCTTGCGGCATTTAGTGTTATAATTCTGTCAGATAAAAATCGTCTGAATTTATCGTGGAAAATAATTTTCATAAATAATAATTTAATAAATATTTTGTACTGCATGAATTTGTGTAAAATTACATAGAAGAAGATTCTGTGGTGGCCACATCATGCTAGTTTAATAAATGGAAAAAAAGAGACTATTTAAATGATTAATTTTAGAAATTGTACTTTTTGTGGACTTTTGTGAAGATTGTGATATAATAATATAGATTAACAACTGAAAAATTATATATACTTTTCGCTAGGTTAACATTTATTCCAAAAATTTAATAAAAACAAAATATGAATATGAATATTAATACAAAAATTTAATAACATTTTTATAAATAAAAAACAATAGAATGTTTAATAGACTTTGAAAAGTTAATCTGGTAAATAATATTTTTTAAAACATTCAAAAAAAAAATCTAGAGCATTAAAAATAATGATTCTTTACTTTAAAGAATTTTGAAAAATCCCGCCATCATTAAGGTGAGAATGATAACACATTCAGCAGTTATCATTCTCACAAATCATTCCTTTACCGATTAATGTTAGTTTTTTTAAAGTGTTATTTTTAACTTCGATCGTTTATTCTTCTGTTATTTGCATAACGCTTTTCATCTACTTAAAAGTGACTTTCGATGACTTTGTAAGAATTCAGATCACTTTAAAACGCTGATGAATGCATTTTCCGATATCGAAATTAAGATTGATCTTAGGACTTCCTTGCGTTAAAAGATTTACTGAGAAAGAAATAAATGTAAAAAAGTTTCTTTTTTTTTTTTTTTTTTTTTTTGTTTAAATTAATGAAAAAAAGAAAGATTATTTAAATGATTAATTTTAGGAATTGTACTTTTGTTAATCTAGAATAACGTAAAGATTTTGATAAAATAATATGCATTAGTAATTGAAAAGTATAGGCTTATGTGTTGGTTATATTATGTTTATTTTAGTCTTGTAATGAATAAATTAAATTAAAAATGTAAATAAGAGACAGCTTGATAAAAATACAGAAAATAAACTTCTAAATATAAATTTATGATTTACTTTTTCTAATGTAGAAAATAAAAAAAATTGAATAAATTTTGAAAAATAAATGAATAAAAATAATTTTTTTTTATTATTATTTATTTGTTTGATCGTGTTTACTTTTCCTTACCCATACATTGTAGATAAAATATAGTTTTTGTGCCAATTTTTTTTTAAATTAAGATTTTGATATATTTACGCGTTTTGAGAACTTCTGAATATATGGGGTATTTTGTGGTTGGTTTGTGCAAATGCATCAGTTTTGTGTGTGTCTGTGTATAAGTATTACTTACAAAAACTTACAAAAGTATTGGAACACATTATGGTAATGGGAGAAATTTCTTGTCAGTATAGTTTAGCATCTTTGAACTGCACTAAATAAAATGAAATCAGTTTATATTTTTATATGCACAAAAGAATGTCTCACTAGAATATGATAGGAAAAATACTTATTCTTCATTAACAGGGATATACAAAAGAATTTTGGTATATTATTGCTATGGTTTAATGTTGTCTCAAAGTGCATTTCAAATTATTCATGCTCTTTTTTTTTCCTATGTTAAATTTAAATATATTGTTTCTTGCATATATAATTTATAGATTATACTGGGTTTCTCAAAATTCGTCAAATAGTTAACAATGCGTGATATAGCTGGAAGTTTTCTAACTAATTAAATATTTTTAGTACTTTAATAATAACCTTAATCTCAAGATCTTTATGAATGTAGCTACAATATTTAAACAAGGGGGGGGGGAGGAATTGAATGCGCGGTAGCTACCTTCCCACAGAAATGAATGCGAATTAAAACTGTGACTAAAACAATTATGATGAAATATTTTTAAAGTAAACTACCAATACATTTACCAAACATCTTGAAAATTTTGCTATAATAATACGTCTCTTATAGGCGGTGTGAGCGAGATGCTCACATATTCTTTAAATTTATTTCAAAATTATTAAATATCTAATTATAAATTAAAACAAATAACTTTTAGGAAAATTTCAGTAATAAACATGTTGATCTCCTTTTAAAATATTGCAATTTGTATATGAGAGATATAAAAGGTAATTTAATTTTTCTGTTCCCCGAAAAGGATTTTTTTTTTTTTTTTTTTTTTTTTTTTACGATTCAGAGAAGATTTTTTATATTTCAAAGCAATTATCAGAATAAATCTATTCATATTTCTATCTCTAAAGAACACATAAAACGATTTCCGTAGTAATTTATTTTTGTCTGTTTAATTTTAAAAAGCTATTATCTTTTAGTTTACACCTTATATGGAAGTCAATTACGGTTAGATTTATTCTAAATGTTTCATTTTGACACTTAATGTTGCTCTGACTAATTTAATTACTTTTTACTTTTGCACCTGTTAGCGGTTCTTGTTGGCGCCCAAAATTAAGCCAAATTAAGGGCTGTAATATTTCAACCGTCATCTCAATTTTCAAATTTTCCCATTGACATAACATTAAAACAAAGAAACGTTTAATTGGCGCATTTGGCTGATAGAGATAGATTCGCAGCGCTGCAAATCTATCTGGCGAAAAACAGATGGAAAATGATTCACGCTTGCTTCATCACTCTGACTCGAATCGGTGTGCAAGTAATTACGTAGATAAATTTGGTCTCTCTCTCACAATGAAATAACGGTTTCTTATTATGGACGAACCTGGACCTTTGTATAATATGAAAGTGGATTTGAAACTACATTTAGATAAAATTCAATAAAACGAATTTGCAAGTCAATCCATGTCGCCTTTCATTTATGAGGATTTGAATTTATTTTTGACTGTTACATATCAGCGAAAGGATTCACCATTATCAGACTGCAAATAACTTCTTGACAGGTGGTATAATATGTCTATAGGGTAATATACGTAAGGTAATAAGGGTAATTATAATGGTAATAAGGTAATTATATGTCAGGTAATTGAAATCAGTGTGAGAGTCACATAAGATTTTTTTTACTTTCTTCTATATTCAATAGAATAAAGTATTGGATTCGTAAAAATTTTGACCGCGGGTATTTGATGGATTTACACGTTTTGAGAGCTGTAGAACACGATTTGACCATTTTTAGAAAATGTCTGTCTATCTATCTGTGTGTGTATGTGACAAAATTTCGTGGCAACTGTATCTCAGGAACTACTGCACAGAATTTCATACAAATTGGCATGCAGTTACACCTTGACATAAATTAGTGCCTATCAACTTTTAGTAAAAATAGTCTTACAGGTTGCGTTGCCATCCCGCTTTTTCTAAATTTTTAACTTGGTGGTATAGGACAAAATTTTGTATAAATGTGCATAAAGAGAGTTGTTTTTTAATAATCATTATGAATTTTAAAAGAATTATTTGTAATAGAGATAGTCAACTGGGAAAAAAATTGTGTATGTAGGAGCCTCGCCTCCCCCCTGAGGGGGAAGTCCCCCCTCCAGGAGAGTAAATTTTCATGATGGGTATCTTTCAGAAGACCTCGGCAATACCTTTAAAACGAATGGTTGAACCATCGATCTGCAATGATTTAAAATAAAATTATCGATTTTTTTCATTTTTAACAATTATTATTATTTTTATTTTTTTTTTAATGTAATATTTAGAATAAAATTGACTTTTTTGGATATTTAATGTTATACTACTTCTCTAATATGGAAATCGTCTTCATTATCATGGAAGATAATTTTTTTAAATAATGATTTTAATAAATTATTTTTACTAAGTGAATTTGTACAGGAAAATATAGAAGAAAGACATATGATGGCCACAACATACTGGATTTAATATTGCTGTTCCTTTTACATCTTTGCAATCTCATACTTAAATTAATGCTTCTATTAGTGGTTACATATCTTGACATGAAATACGTTGATTTTATAAAACACTGAAGCTTCGGTTTTAAAGATTATGTTTTCTAGAGAGAATTATAGTTAACCAACAAAACTACTAAGGGTAAAGCACTTCACTTTTACTTCTCATGAAAAAACAGAAATACGGTGACATTATTAAGATCATATATACATCTTCGTACACAGCGAGCTTCGGAAGTGCGTGTTGTCAGTCTAGGTTCACTTTTTATTTCTTTATCACATTAAGCTTCTTTGGACTAGGGTGACCAGACGGCGTTCTCGAAAATTCGAGGAAATTGTCAAAAAATTTTATAATTGCACCTCTACATAAGTATAATTCATGCTAGAAAGGAGTATTTAAAGGGTTACAATTACGATACATAATTTCCAGGCTACATTTTTTCAAAACATAGATATACGATTTGAAAATATGGACTGTCCTCATAATTCGAGGACATATGGTCAACCTACTTTAGACTAGAACCTAAACCTTAAAGTGGGTTTCAATCAGCTATGGACATCCATGCCTGATCCGGAACAGTTGGCAGCCAGAGCACTAATATAAGTTGGGTTATGACGAGCTGAGAATTCCAGTAAATTATTCTGTTGATAATTAATGTAACAATGTTCTTTTATTTATTTATTTATTTTTTAAACAAATTTTGAAGATTTGTTATACAACGAGCTACTCGGGGATTTTTGAAAAATTAAACTCCGAAATTCAAATATTGTTTTGAATTTATCACTTATTTTAAATAGCATTTAGGGGAAAAAAGAGAGAAAGAAAAAAAGGGAAAGAAAAATTGTATTTGTTGATTTCATTCACTTTTTTCTTTTCTTTCTTGCAGCTTACATTTCTTAATCAGCTGCCACTTGACTAAATATTTAGATAGTTAATCTTAACTATATTAATGCTGTATACAAAATTTGATTAATCTAGCACATTATTATTATTATTATTATTATCATTATTATACTAGCAAACCCGTGTGAAATATTCGCACTTTATTTCTTTCCTTATTTACCTTTAAAATCTGAAACTCATAAATGTTATTCCAAATTCACCACCTAATTAAAATTTTAATTTACCAGAAGCCAAATTATTAATAAAACCAAATTAATATTGTACAATAGTGAAACCAAAATCATTCAAAGAAAGGTTTCTAAATAAATTTCATGGTTCTCTACCCAATTTTCATACTTCCACAGGCAGTATAGTTTTAATATAAGACTCCCACGTCGCCTTTTAAATTTTTATCGTCATGTTGGCCATGACTTTTTATTAATTTTGGTGTTGTTACGATGAGAAAGTTTGATTTGTTTTTACTCTCTCATCGTTTGTTTAATTTAATTATTTATTAAATTTTCCTCAAAATACTAAATCACATTAAAGCGCGTTGTGTTAAATTTGCAATACCCAGGTTCCCCAACAATAACCAAAGTTTGTGCAATGAACTTGCACCCTAGAACCTGTGTCAGTTCTGTTGTGATTTTTTACACAATGTAGGTGTAAAAATGATTTCTCCTACATTATGGTCTATGGCAGCCTCTGTCCCAGCACAACCCACTTTAAACTTTCTCAGATTATTATGAACAGACAGAGACTCTCATAGCCAACCTTTTTAAATATTATGCATGATACTAATGAAAGAAAAATAATAAAAAGAAAAACAAACTGGGCAATTTTCCACCCCCCAAAAATAAACAAAAAAATAAATAAAATATTCATGTATCCTGCTGTGAGTTATGGGTAGTCAGCACTAACATATAAAATAGGTCTCATTATACAATAATACAGATATATATATTTTTTTTTTCTTACATCCTAAGACTTACATAAGTAAATCTATCTTTTAATTTACTATTCAATTTTAATCTCTTTTAACTCCTTTAGCCCAAAAACTTCCCTCACAGCAGGGTACTACATTGCCCATAAAATAACACATGTAAATATATATATAACTTTTCCTTTCCTTTTTTTTTTTCTTTGACAGTTATCAGCCCAATGACAACCAACAACAAAAAAAAATTAGATTTGTCACAATTGTTCATTTACACAAATTGGCAAATTTAAGGATTCAGTTACTTTAAATCAATTTCTCAAGAAAATCTTCCTACAACTTACTTTCTTACTCCCTTTTATATTACTACTAACATCACAAGTTGTCTAATAATTCAAAACTTTCAAATAAAGAATTAAACAGCACTGAACAACTGTGACCTAAACTGTCAGTCCCTTTCTGAATCCAAATTTAAGAAACCATGCATTTTTCAATAACAACATGCTGTGAGGTGCTGTTTGATAAATTTAAGTGAACCTTTCTAAGTAATGGGATGCCTTAAAAACCCTTCCCTTCAATTATCTCCTTTTTACTAATAAACAGATAACTTCATCACACAGTCATGTGAAATCTAAATTTTCCCACAAACAGCAGCTCACAACCTAAGCAAAAATGAGTAAATTTGCGTTTTAAACACAATCCTCTATATTACTTTTAACTGGAAACAAAATAAATAAAGATAGTTCAGAATTTATTTAATTTTCTTCCTTTGACTGTTAAGTAGATAACATAAATCACACAAAGACTATTCGTATCTTTTGAAAGTTTTTATTTAAATATGGTAACAGTCCTTCGCTGTAAATTAGTTGGAAAAACAGTATTTAAATGATTAGATAAATGCCACAAGGCGTAGATAGATAATGAGTTTCTGCACAAAGTCAATTAATTAAGGTCCTAATCTTATGCTAAAATAACAAATCACTTTTAGTCTTTTGAATAGCCCTACAAACTACATTTGATAAAAATTTTACTAAGTGCAAAGTCTACTACTAGAAAGACACAAATACATATAAAGAAATAAAAGGTAATATTTACCATTTAAACATTGTAGTCGAGGGAAATCAGGGGCTGACTGGAGGTCCCCTTATTTTTACTGTTGACACGACTAAGACTTTTCTCGCGGTATGATTTCCAAGACGATGATTATTATTAATTTCGAGAGAAATTCCTTTGGCCATAATTATTCATCCGGATGGCTTTTCTCCTGTATGAGTAACCCGATGATTCGGATGTACACTAATTTCCTCTTGGCACTCGAAACACTATTTTGATAAAATTTAGAAGCGATTGGGTCTCCACGAAAGAAAAACAAACATTCACTTGCATCACTCAACATCTTTGAGATCTCAGGGGCTGATGGAGAAATATCCCAAGGAATATTGTGATTCATTCAGCATCAGGTAGAGGGTATGGCACTTCTTCGGAATGTTTATTTGGACGGAATTTCTTTTTCACTTATTCGGAGCCGTCGGGAATTAGCATCACTAAACCCGGAGTCATCCACTTCAACAGAATATGAAAAATGTCTCACAGGCTCTAAGGTCTTCGGGAATAGCTGTATCACACCGAT
The DNA here is from genome assembly GCA_963930645.1 of Salticus scenicus. NCBI lineage: Eukaryota > Metazoa > Arthropoda > Arachnida > Araneae > Salticidae > Salticus > Salticus scenicus. The sequence continues at coordinate 193,841,588 of OZ005655.1, read as the reverse complement.
CTCTTCCACCTCGGGTGTTGCTTACTGTTAATAACTGTTTCATAATGGCTCCAATATAGAGAGACTTCAATAGCATCCACCCAGACGAGCCTTCACTTTATAGTCCCCATCGTTCTCTCAGGATTGTCCAAACTTGCTGACTTACACGATTTCGATTCCATAAGTTACTCCGGCGGTCACAATAATCACATTTTTTTTTTTTTTTTTTTTTTTCTATTCAACTATTTTTCACGGTCCTTTTCTTGAATCTCTGGGAGGTTCCATGAACAATTTTCCTACTGCCAGGGGCCCAAAAAGGGGGCCAGAGCCATTCTTCCTGAAATTTTCCTGTTACTTACATCCCTGGTCGCGACGCTCTCTGCCCCGAGACGATAGCGTGCCTCGATTCTTCCCGCCTTGTAGGCTGTTGCCACAAACTAAAACTCCCGAAAAACCCTGGCTCATTCACCCGATACGCTATTAAAATCCGCAAGTACCATACTCTGTTACTTTCTCTTGGGTTTTTCCTGACACGCGAGGGGGGAGAGAGAATATCTGCCTCCCTGACCCTCCAAGGTCAGTCTTCCCTTCCCGAGTCAGAAGGAAGCGAAAAGATATTTTCTCTTTTTCTCTCATCTGCGGCAAAGAGCCGTTATCTCTCTCTTTTTCCAGGGATTTATTTTAAATTACGTTATTAAACTATTTCATTATTAATTATTTTACACAGTTGCGGAAAACTCTTCAACAACACCCTCCGTCTTCCGGAAAAAAAAATTGGCACAATTTTTTTTTTTTTTTTTTTAAAGGGATGCCAGACACCCAGCAAATGCCCCGAATCCAAGAGAAGTCAAACACCGACCCCCGCGAGGACAGGTAGCAAACACTAAGAACTGTAATAGCTACATGAAACATATGAAACATACGTGGCCAATATTCAGCAGCAAAACATCCCACAAAAAAAAATTATCCACCTTAATCTTACATTACACAAAAAAAAATCAGTTATAATATTTTTTTTTTTTTTTTTTTTTAATTTAACTATCTACTATTATCAACTTATTTTCCTCTAAAGTACCCAGCCATGGGTGACATCTGCGAAATTTAAACTCCCTAGCACCAGGCGAAATGAAGGAAAGAAGAAAAAAAAATCTAAAATCTAATCAATTTAAATTACTACTATGAAAGACCCCAACCTCCTACATTTGACAACTGGTAACTGCTTACATTCTGTTTCACAACAGCACACTAAACTTCATTCCTCTGAACACGTCCTCATTCCCCACAGTCATTTAAACAATCTTCACCAACCTCAGGGTTAGTTACATTAACATACTGATCTACATAACTCGCACATGACCCCTGTAAAACAAAAATGTAAACAAACACAAAAATTTCAAACCACCAGCGAGATGACTGTCTTCCAAGAGCAGGATACCGATAGCTCTACAAGGCACTAAAAAAACAAAATTGCAATTTAAGGGCTCTTCGACATGTCCTATAAGGGTAAAGAAAACGACCACCAGCCATCCACTGACCTCCCTATTACAAAATACAAAAACACATTACATGGCATAGAAATACTATCAACAACAGGATAAGACAAGATCTGGAATAAATAACAATATTACATCAAACTAAATTTTTCAGCCACACTCGTATTTTTTTCTAAATTTGTACTTAAACATAAAATCAAAACTTAAAGTTTTTATTTATTTATTTATTTTTTTTTTTGAACTTCCCAGTGCACATATTACCTCCACCATGTAAAGCATACCCACACCAGTACCAAAATTTTTCAAGCAAAACAAGAGTTTTCATCTTCGCCAACCATATACCCAAAAGCCAGTTTTATTTTTTCCAAATTTTTACTTTTTTTTTTTTTTTTTTTTTTTTTCAAATTTACTATTTTTATCATCAAGATATACAGTTGGATCCGCGCTCAAGTGCCTGTGTACCTACGTCTGGCACAGGTTACCATCTTCTTATTTTAAAATTTCTTAATAAATTTTAAATCTAATTTATATCAAAAGTGAATACATGCACTGAGAAGTTGGAAAGTGACTGATTAAAAGACATAAACATCATTTATCTTAAAATTTCACATGCTCTTTGTAATATCACAAAAACATATACACAACACACAACAACAGACATTTGGTAAAAAAAAATTTTTAACAAGGTCTGTATGACCAAGCGCACACTGACATATAATTAAACTTGCAATTAAAATTTTTAATGAAATTCTACTGACAATTTCTTCTTTTAAAGTCCTGAACTACATATATATTCAGAAAGTTTTATGAAAATTTGTAAAATCCTGAAAAAAAAATTTTTTTTACATGACCTCACACATATACAATGGAATATTTAAAAAAAAAATTCAACATTAAAAAATTTTTAATGAAAATTATTACTCAATACCTCTGAAAAAAAAATCTTTAGCTGAAAATTTTTAAAGTCAATAAGCAAATCCCTTTTTCACCCACACTCGCATAAAATCAAAGTTAAAGCATCCCTTAACTTAATGCCATACAAGTTAAAACAATTTAAAAACAAACAGAAGAGACAGCTCATGTCCCGAGCAAAGTGTATAAAGTCAAACACCGACCCTACTACACCAACGCCCAGAACACAACTAATCTCTTAAAACTCAAAATCTGTTTACAATGTGCACCTTGCAAGCAGAAGTTAAGTTACAATTTTGATTAACAACTTAAACACTAACAGTTAGAGGTAAAAGAAGTTTTTGTAAAACTCCCCCCAACAATTACTGTACTCGAGAACTCATAAACAACCTCTTTTCCATATTAGCATTACAAATTTCACAACAGTAACCTTAACGCAAATTAAAATTTTGTATAAATCACCAATGCGAGTGAGAAAATGAAAAAGAAATCCACTTATGTGCTGTTAGAAATTTAGTAATTGACATTTTACCCCACAATTTTCTTCGTTTTTTCACACAAAGTGAAAAAAAAAAAACACTGAAATATGTATATAAAAAAAATTCCTTTGACAGAATCACAAACAAACAAAATTTAAGATATTTTTACAGAATGTGCTAGGGTGGTTTTGTTATTGTTATTTTATTTCTCTACCCCACTATAAGTACAGATTGAGTCTTAATTATTGCTCTCTCAGTGCAACACATATGAGGTAAACCAAGATTTGTTTTGCAATTTACACAAAATTCAATGTCCATACCTTATAACAATTCCTAGTCAGTAAATAGTAAAGTACTCTAGGAGCCAAATATTAAAAAAAAATTTACATTTTTACACTTTTTTTTTTTTTTTTTTTCACATTTTTCTATTTTTATTATTTTTAACATTTAGACCCCAGTTCACTCCAAACTATCAGATTTTACCTCCATTACTAATCATTTAAGAAACCAATATGCACTGAGAGACCTCACTATTTCATAATCAAGTACCTTCATGTACCAAATTCTGTATCTCACTGAAACTCAATTTTAATTATGTAATGCAGAAAAAAAAAATTGTAAGCTTTCATAACTTTTCTAGAAAAAAAAATTCAACCAATACTATTAAATTGAAAGATATTTGAATAAGCTTAAATGGAATAAACAACATGGGCAGCTCGAGAAAAATCTGAATATTCACTATTTTCTCTTTCAACTTTCCATAACCACCAATTTATTCTACCTCCAAATTTTCCCTAAGTAAATTCACCTTTTCCCAACATAAACTTCTCTTCTCGAGAAAAATTTCAACGTGATAATTCCTTAATACTAACACTATATTACTATCAACATTTCATTTTTTCAAGAGCATAACCCTGTCAGTGAGAACTTTGTAAAGTATTAGCAACAAAATTTGTCGCCCCAATAGGTAAACTCATAGCCATTTAAAGAAAAATTCAGTGGGAGACCCACAACAGACTTATTTCATATCTGCGAGGCAAAGAGTTTTCTGGCATACTCCAGTTCTCACACCAACATATCCCAACATTTCACATTTTCCCATTCAAAATATCCAACAAAATTCTAAAATTTACTTTTTTATGTCAGATTGCACCTAAATTGAGAAAAAATCCAATTATAGAAGCAAAAATGATTTCTGTTTTATTGGTAGTTTAAATTTTTTGGAAAAAAATTTCATTATTAACTGTAAACAATTAAATGTGAGATCAACATAATGACAAATATTTAATTTAACTCTGCCTAGCAAGAAACAAATTTATTACCATCCTAACACATTTATTAATTTACTGTTGAAAGAGGTACTACACTTATATAAAGACCTTGTTTACATTCTTGAGAAATTTTAATCAATTTTACACACATTGAATTTGCAGCTCAAAGTACCCTTCAAAATATCTCCTAAAGAATTAACCAATTTTCACTACTTTTATGTAGTTATATCTATTTTTCATTTTTATTCAACACATCAATTTATCCCTCAGTATCCCTTGTCAAAGCATTACAGATTAATTTTTGACATTTACTCAATGCCACACTGAGGGCTGGTTACAAAACCTAACTAGGTGGTCGCATTTTTTATTTCAATATTTTTCATTTATTCGCATATTACTAATATTATTTAAAAAAAAAAAAAAACAGAAAATTTTCAGATGCTGGGAAAAATTATTCTCTATTTATATAAGCAGGTAGACAAATACCCTATTAGAGCTGGTACAGAAAATTCAAAATCATGCACTTAGGCATTCAATAAAGGCAACTCCCCCCCCCAAAAAAAAATCAAGTCAACCTGAGGACAAACACAACAGAGCTAAGTTAGTTCTGCGTGCAAGGGAGAGGTTAGCCAGCATTGGAATATCAGCTCAAAACAATATAAAAATAGAACCGCACCCAGCAAATAAATAATCTTATCTTTTTCAGTATGATCCTCCACCTAGTAGCTTTTTTTTTTTTTTTTTTTTTTTTTGCTAAATTTTAAAATTGTGACCCACACTCAGAGTGATAACTTTTCTCATACATTGAAAAAGAAAATACAAAATTTCAATTTTGGGTATATGGTTGGCGAAGATGAAAACTCTTGTTTTGCTTGAAAAATTTTGGTACTGGTGTGGGTATGCTTTACATGGTGGAGGTAATATGTGCACTGGGAAGTTCAAAAAAATAAATAAATAAATAAAAACTTTAAGTTTTGATTTTATGTTTAAGTACAAATTTAGAAAAAAATACGAGTGTGGCTGAAAAATTTAGTTTGATGTAATATTGTTATTTATTCCAGATCTTGTCTTATCCTGTTGTTGATAGTATTTCTATGCCATGTAATGTGTTTTTGTATTTTGTAATAGGGAGGTCAGTGGATGGCTGGTGGTCGTTTTCTTTACCCTTATAGGACATGTCGAAGAGCCCTTAAATTGCAATTTTGTTTTTTTAGTGCCTTGTAGAGCTATCGGTATCCTGCTCTTGGAAGACAGTCATCTCGCTGGTGGTTTGAAATTTTTGTGTTTGTTTACATTTTTGTTTTACAGGGGTCATGTGCGAGTTATGTAGATCAGTATGTTAATGTAACTAACCCTGAGGTTGGTGAAGATTGTTTAAATGACTGTGGGGAATGAGGACGTGTTCAGAGGAATGAAGTTTAGTGTGCTGTTGTGAAACAGAATGTAAGCAGTTACCAGTTGTCAAATGTAGGAGGTTGGGGTCTTTCATAGTAGTAATTTAAATTGATTAGATTTTAGATTTTTTTTTCTTCTTTCCTTCATTTCGTCTGGTGCTAGGGAGTTTAAATTTCGCAGATGTCACCCATGGCTGGGTACTTTAGAGGAAAATAAGTTGATAATAGTAGATAGTTAAATTAAAAAAAAAAAAAAATTATTATAACTGATTTTTTTTTGTGTAATGTAAGATTAAGGTGGATAATTTTTTTTTGTGGGATGTTTTGCTGCTGAATATTGGCCACGTATGTTTCATATGTTTCATGTAGCTATTACAGTTCTTAGTGTTTGCTACCTGTCCTCGCGGGGGTCGGTGTTTGACTTCTCTTGGATTCGGGGCATTTGCTGGGTGTCTGGCATCCCTTTAAAAAAAAAAAAAAAAAAAAAAAAAAAAAAAAAAAATTGTGCCAATTTTTTTTTTCGGAAGACGGAGGGTGTTGTTGAAGAGTTTTCCGCAACTGTGTAAAATAATTAATAATGAAATAGTTTAATAACGTAATTTAAAATAAATCCCTGGAAAAAGAGAGAGATAACGGCTCTTTGCCGCAGATGAGAGAAAAAGAGAAAATATCTTTTCGCTTCCTTCTGACTCGGGAAGGGAAGACTGACCTTGGAGGGTCAGGGAGGCAGATATTCTCTCTCCCCCCTCGCGTGTCAGGAAAAACCCAAGAGAAAGTAACAGAGTATGGTACTTGCGGATTTTAATAGCGTATCGGGTGAATGAGCCAGGGTTTTTCGGGAGTTTTAGTTTGTGGCAACAGCCTACAAGGCGGGAATAATCGAGGCACGCTATCGTCTCGGGGCAGAGAGCGTCGCGACCAGGGATGTAAGTAACAGGAAAATTTCAGGAAGAAAGGGGCTCTGGCCCCCTTTTTGGGCCCCTGGCAGTAGGAAAATTGTTCATGGAACCTCCCAGAGATTCAAGAAAAGGACCGTGGAAAATAGTTGAATAGAAAAAAAAAAAAATGTGATTATTGTGACCGCCGGAGTAACTTATGGAATCGAAATCGTGTAAGTCAGCAAGTTTGGACAATCCTGAGAGAACGATGGGGACTATAAAGTGAAGGCTCGTCTGGGTGGATGCTATTGAAGTCTCTCTATATTGGAGCCATTATGAAACAGTTATTAACAGTAAGCAACACCCGAGGTGGAAGAGATCGGTGTGATACAGCTATTCCCGAAGACCTTAGAGCCTGTGAGACATTTTTCATATTCTGTTGAAGTGGATGACTCCGGGTTTAGTGATGCTAATTCCCGACGGCTCCGAATAAGTGAAAAAGAAATTCCGTCCAAATAAACATTCCGAAGAAGTGCCATACCCTCTACCTGATGCTGAATGAATCACAATATTCCTTGGGATATTTCTCCATCAGCCACTGGGATCTCAAAGATGTTGAGTGATGCAAGTGAATGTTTTTTTTTTTTCTTTCGTGGAGACCCAATCGCTTCTAAATTTTATCAAAATAGTGTTTCGAGTGCCAAGAGGAAATTAGTGTACATCCGAATCATCTGGTTACTCATACAGGAGAAAAGCCATCCGGATGAATAATTATGGCCAAAGGAATTTCTCTCGAAATTAGTAATAATCATCGTCTTGGAAATCATACCGCGAGAAAAGTCTTAGTCGTGTCAACAGTAAAAATAAGGGGACCTCCAGTCAGCCCCTGATTTCCCTCGACTACAATGTTTAAATGGTAATTATTACCTTTTATTTCTTTATATGTATTTGTGTCTTTCTAGTAGTAGACTTTGCACTTAGTAAAATTTTTATCAAATGTAGTTTGTAGGGCTATTCAAAAGACTAAAAGTGATTTGTTATTTTAGCATAAGATTAGGACCTTAATTAATTGACTTTGTGTAGAAACACATTATCTATCTACGCCTTGTGGCATTCATCTAATCATTTAAATCCTGTTTTTCAACTAATTTACAGCGAAGGACTGTTACCATATTTAAATAAAAACTTTCAAAAGATACGAATAGTCTTTGTGTGATTTATGTTATCTACTTAACAGTCAAAGGAAGAAAATTGAATAAATTCTGAACTATCTTTATTTATTTTGTTTCCAGTTAAAAGTAATATAGAGGATTGTGTTTAAAACGCAAATTTACTCATTTTTGCTTAGGTTGTGAGCTGCTGTTTGTGGGAAAATTTAGATTTCACATGACTGTGTGATGAAGTTATCTGTTTATTAGTAAAAAGGAGATAATTGAAGGGAAGGGTTTTTAAGGCATCCCATTACTTAGAAAGGTTCACTTAAATTTATCAAACAGCACCTCACAGCATGTTGTTATTGAAAAATGCATGGTTTCTTAAATTTGGATTCAGAAAGGGACTGACAGTTTAGGTCACAGTTTTTCAGTGCTGTTTAATTCTTTATTTGAAAGTTTTGAATTATTAGACAACTTGTGATGTTAGTAGTAATATAAAAGGGAGTAAGAAAGTAAGTTGTAGGAAGATTTTCTTGAGAAATTGATTTAAAGTAACTGAATCCTTAAATTTGCCAATTTGTGTAAATGAACAATTGTGACAAATCTAATTTTTTTTTTTGTTGTTGGTTGTCATTGGGCTGATAACTGTCAAGGAAAAAAAAAGGAAAGGAAAAGTTATATATATATTTACATGTGTTATTTTATGGGCAATGTAGTACCCTGCTGTGAGGGAAGTTTTTGGCTAAAGGAGTTAAAAGAGAATAAAATTGAATAGTAAATTAAAAGATAGATTTACTTATGTAAGTCTTAGGATGTAAGAAAAAAAAATAATATATCTGTATTATTGTATAAGGAGATCTATTTTATATGTTAGTGCTGACTACCCATAACTCACAGCAGGATACATGAATATTTTATTTATTTTTTTGTTTATTTTTGGAGGGTGGAAACTTGCCCAGTTTGTTTTTCTTTTTATTATTTGTCTTTCATTAGTATCATGCATAATATTTAAAAAGGTTGGCTATGAGAGTCTCTGTCTGTTCATAATAACCTAAGAAAGTTTAAAGTGGGTTGCGCTGGGACAGAGGCTGCCATAGACCATAATGTAGGAAAAATTATTCTTACACTTACATTGTGAAAAAATCACAACAGAACTGGCACAAGTTCTAGGGTGCAAGTTCATTGCACAAACTTTGGTTATTGTTGGGGAACCTGGGTATTGCAAATTTAACACAACGCGCTTTAATGTGATTTAGTATTTTGAGGAAAATTTAATAATTAATTAAATTAAACCAACGATGAGAGAGTAAAAAACAAATCAACTATCTCATCGTAGCAGTGTATTTTTTTATTTTTTTTTTTAATAAATAAATAAAATAAAATAATTCCTATTTTGATTATTTTTTTTATGATTGTGTTTTTTAGTCAATTTATGACACAAAAGTTCATATTCTGCAAATATCTTTAAAATATTTCTAGTTTAAAATGACGCTTGCAAAGATTCTGAAGAAACAACTGTTAAAAATACATTTTTTTCGTAAAATAATCCCATCAGACAAATGTCGTCATTTTTTCTTATTAGTCCATTGAGCTAAGTCCGCGTGCTTAAATATTGTTCATGTATAAATATTATTTTTTTATCCTCGCGTATCGTATCGTTCCGACAAAAAATAATTGAAATTTGTCCACGTTAGAGAAATATTATACAGATTATCATTATTATTCGTACACTTTTAAATATTAACAGAATTCTATCAATACAGAAATATTGTGCATTAGAAACAAAATCCCTGTCAATACAATACTAAATAAATAAATAAAAAATATTTAATAAACATTTTATGCAATTAATGTATAAAATGTATATCGATTATAGTCACTATAAATTGTATATCTCTCCATACATTTTTTAAATAAACAATTTTTTCATCTGATGCAAGAAAATTTTAAAACATACGTTACTGCTCAAATTTGACACAAATAACAGCATTAATATACATCATATGTTTAACGATATTACTTTCTTTCAATAAATATGCTCTGTTCACCGATTCAGAAAATTATGCATTCTAAAGATAAATTCTCATTCTTGTGCTGAATTACGTACCACATTAATTCATTGTTCCCCTTCTTATTATTTAGATGAAGATGAAAAACCCCTTAACAATCATCTAGCGCATATCAAGCGATATAGTTCTTGATGAATGACACAATAGCATCAAATGATATTTTAATCGTGTTTAATGACAATTTCTTCTCCAATTCATAAATCACATGCAGCAAAATTGGCCCTATTCTTAAGAAGATTCAGTTCTTTCATATCGATTCTCAAAACAAGGGGTAAAGTAAATCAAAGATCATTTTTTACGCTGGTTTCAAAAAAAAAAAAAAAAAAAAAGAAAAAAGAAAAGAAAAAAATGCATTGCAGTGTTCACAGAGTACCTTATTCAAGCTATAATTATAGAGCTTAGTGCATATATATTGATCGAGCCTTGACGTAAAAATTAGTCTCAGCTCATATTAAAGCGGAATTATATATCTTTTTTTTTTTTTTTTCCTGCAAAAAAAGAAAAAAAAAAAAAAAAACTATTCCTTATAATGATTACACATTAGATATAAGATCTTATTCTCCGAAATGCAATTACAGGGTAATCCAAATAAGATGTAATATCCTTTATCTTTTTTTGCTATTTTACACTTCTTAGTGTCGACAATAGGTTGCTATTATTACTATTAATTTTTCTAGATATGACGATTTGGAGCATTCAAAAGTTATAGAAGAAAATGTTTTAATGCATATTTGTTTATAGCGGGGTTATTTTCTTTAGAGGACGAAAATATTTTTTTCATGAACCAATTAATGTTTTTCTTGTTCAGAGAAAGAAACATTAGTTGTAACGTATTTAGTTGTTCTTCTGACAGTTATTGGAAAAGAAATATGCTTCACCGAACATACTCTATTAAATATATTTAAGTTGTTATTTTGATGAGCAACATTTTAAAATGAGAAACATATTTATGTTGAAGAAATTCGTACAATTCAGATTATCGCTCTTGTTTGTATGTCAAGCAGAAATTGATAGATGAATTGTGGAACTGTATTGATTATTTGCTTGAAATTATTTATTACTGGAAAAATATTTGCCATTTATATTTTGTTAATGGATTTCTTTTTCATTATCTCTGGTAATGAAGTAATCAATAAAAATAAGAAAAGAATTAAAGAAAAAAAAGGAATTAAGGAAGGATTAAGAATTAAGAAAGCAATTAATAAAAATATTGATTATTTCCTTAAAATTTTAAAATGAAATAAACATAAAATATAAATGAATTTATTTCATTAGTGTAAAAACTATCGTTTGAGACAAATTAGTTATCGATTAAAAAAAGGTGCAACATTAGGTAATTGTTATTTTGATAAACAAAAATAAGAAATCAATCATAAAAAAAAAAAAAAAAAAAAAAAAAAAAAAATGCGGAATTAAGGAAGCAATTAATAAAAATATTGATTACTTCCTAAAAGTTTTAAAATGAAATAAACATAAAATATTAATGAATTTGTTTCGTTAGTGTAAAAATTGTTGTTTGAGACAAATTAGTTATAGATATAAAAAGGTGCAACATTAAATAACTGAAGCACATTTAATTAAGAAGTATATTTATATAGAAGAAACTTGTACAGCTCAGTTATTTGCTCCTCTAGCTGAACATGACAAATGAATTGTAGAAAAATATAGATTGTTTGCTTAAAATTATTTAGTTTTCGAAAAACATTTTAAATTCATATTTTGTTAATGAATTCATTCCTCTTAATATTTCTGCATTATAAATAATTTATTATTAATGTCTAAAATTTCTTTTTCGAGCAATATTTAATATTAAAAAAGATTTTTCTTTTGTTTGAGAGAAATTTGATATAAGTACCAAGAAATGAAATGCAACATTTAATAATTGTTAATTTGACAAGTAGTATATTAATTCAGGAGCATATTTTTGTTAAGGAAACTCGTAAATATAGAGATATTTGATACCATTTTTCCTATCAAATAGAACTTGATAGATCAATTAAGGAAGCATATCGATTTATTTGCTTGAAATTATTTATCAATCCTTTATTGTGTCAATCCTTTATTGTGTTATCTACAGACATCAATCATTATTGATCATTTGTTATCAATTATTTATCAATCAATTATCAATCATTTTTTATGCCCTACAGACATCTTCGAAAAAGCATTTATTTATTTATTTATTTATTTTTTAGGGCGAAGGACAATTAGTCTCAATCTACAAATAAAACGTTGTCGCCAGTTTTACGATGTTTGTCCATTTATCGATATCAAAAATGTATTGAAAATGTAATTGAAAAATTTGAAAACGATGTTATAATTTGCAAAAAAAAAAAAAAAAAAAAAAAAAAAAAAAAAAACTAATAATCCACCGTACTGAACTAAATTCTCCTTTTGCCAGAATTTCATCAAAATCTTTTTTTTTTTTTTTTTTTTTTTTTTGAAAGAAAACGAAAATTAATAATACTCAGTATCGAAACGGACAGTATCGAAAAAAGTTGAAGAAGCCCTTTTTTAGACAAAAATACATAACTGATTTTAATTTTTAATTGTTGTCAAAAAATTTTACAAGTTGACTTTAAATTATTTTGAAATGAAAATAAATTCACGCGTAAATATTATAATTGATATAAAACTTTGTAAAAAATTAAATTTGCAAGGTAAAATTAACGTCATTTTTTGTATTATTGTTATATATATATATATATATATATATATATATATACGAGGGTGAATCAAATATAAACGAGACTTTTGGACCTGCGCGCGCAATAGTGATGGAAGAACGTTCCGCTGTTATTGGCTGTTTGGTTGGTTTGTCAGGAGTGAGGGAAGCACGTGACTCATCATCATAGACTCGCTCAGTGTCCATCGTTACGATGTCCGAGCAGGAGGTACCTCCCTCTATTGCGCAACGTATTGTTATCAAGTTTTTAGCTGCAGAAGGTGTAAAACCGGCCGAAATCTTGAGAAGATTGACTGCACAGTTCGGGGAAGAGACGCTGTCGCGAGCTAGAGTGTTTGCTTGGCATAAACAGTTCGTGGAGGGCCGTGAACGTGTTGAAAATGAGAGCCATGACCGCAAAACCCCGCACCAGCATTACAGCGGGCAACATCGACAGTGTTCGTCAACTTGTTGAAGGTGATAGGCGTCTAACAACTTCGGATATTGCAATTAAGGTTGGAATCCGATGAGAAAAGTGATTCTCCTCCATGACAATGCTCGCCCCCATACAGCAGCCCTGACCGTACAAAAATTGGAGCAACTGGGTTGGGAGACACTGGAACACCCTCCATACAGTCCAGACCTGTCTCCCTGCGACTTCCATGTCTTTGGTCCTCTCAAGGAAGCTTTGGGAGGGCAAAAATTCCACAGCCATAATGAAGTTGAAGCATATGTGCGCAATTGGCTACAAACACGACCTGACTCTTTTTACCTGGAAGGAATTAAAAAATTACCTATACGCTGGGAAAAATGTGTTTCTAAATCAGGAGATTATGTAGAAAAATAAACTATGATTGTTTGTGCGTTTAAAATCAAAATAAATATTTTAAAAAATAAGTCTCGTTTATATTTGATTCACCCTCGTATATATATATGCTTATTTGATATTTATTTACTTTTATTTTGTTTTGTATTGAATTTTATTTATTTACTTATTTATTTATTTACCATTTGATTAAAAAAAAAAAGAAAAGAAAAGAAATCAGCTTTTCTTTTTTTTCAGTTAACTACAGATACATAGTTTAACTATCCATTTTAATGGTATTGGCGACTTCTTTTGAAAAATACTCATACTAAAATTTTACACCCCCAGAGGAGGAAGGGTCGTCCCTACATATATAAATATTTTATCCTATTTGACTATTACTATTTTGAATTGTTTTTATTTTTTATTTCCCAATGATTGACTAAAAATAATACTCATTGTGTATTGAGGTCAAACTTTTGCCATATAGTGTCATATTGGCATATTGGCCAATACAGTTTATATGTATAACCGTATTGCCATATTGGCATATAATTGTCATATAAACCGTACAACAGCTCTAACTGTTAAACGATATGCACCAAAATTTGACAGGCACTAGTTTATGTTTAAGTGCTGTTAAATATAACTTTTTACGGAATGACATTTTATTAACCCAAATGTTTCAGTGAAATTTATGTAATCAGTTAAATTTATCAATCAATAAAAAAAAAACAAAAGAAAAATAATGCAAAGAAAATTCATGCTTAATAATTAAAATAAATTACTAAGCATTTCTAAACTGCATTTTTTCTAAATGTTTTATTTTGCTTAACTGAAAAATATTACTAACCTTTTTTTTTTATTGATTGTGTATGATTTTAATATAAACTAGACTGGTTTTTATTTTCTATTTGTTAAAGAAAAATAAGTAGTTTCAAATTATTAAAAATATTTTTACACTACTCAATTTTTTGAGATCAGTCTTTAAAATGAATGAAAATTATGCAGATTTAAATTTCTATTTTCGCAAAAAGGGTAAAATATCTATGTTTAAAAATTTCTTTGATATACCTTTTAATCTAAAATGGACTTTAAAACAATTATTTAAAATTTTGTTATTTATTATTTTATTATATTTTATTATACACATTAGAAAATAAATCATAAGATCATCAAAGATTGAATGAACAAATACGAAAGTATATTTTATTACCTATGTCCATTCTTTTGATTAAAAAAGAAAAAAAAATCGAATATTTAATAAATGACACAATTTTACATAACAGTTATTGGCCATAAACTTCCCCAAAATTATTGCATGCAGTTTCAACAATAATTCTAACTTGTTTTTATAAGAATTGTTATACATTAGCACACTCATTGCAAATTCACTAACACGACCTGTCGTTATCATTATTTTTCTTCTGTCTCAAATAAAAATTGGAAAAGAATAAATTATACAAAATATATTGATTTTCTTGCCTCTTTTTCTTAGTTCCTTGTTAGTTGCTTATGGAAGAGTTAATGTGTTTTCTTTACATTGCATTTGATGTAATGAAAATGATCAAGAAAAAAGAAGAATGAATTATTAATGATAACTGACGATAGAGGCACACGCACTTTTATCTAGCATCGGTACTTTTAATGCAATAGAAAACCAATAAATGATAGGAACATTTATATAAATGACTTTTTTTTAAAAAATGGATATGAATGTTACGTAATATATCAGTTAAATTGAATGAAGTGAGATGATGTATAATTTAAATAATTAACTTTTACTAAAATTTTCGTAAATTATAAATGGAAATCTAGGTTTTAAAACTAGATTGATTGTTGGAACTACTTTATTTTGGCTATCACAAAACTTTCTTCTATATCTTTCTATATAAGAGTGCTACCTACCGAATAACATGAACGTACAGTTAATCCTAACTAATCAAAATAAATATTTTACATGTGTTGTTAGGTGTATTTTTGTCCAATAAATGTTGAGATGTCGTCATAAGAAGTTGCAGAAAGTAAGAAATAGCAGCGTTATCTGTATTCCAGTATACACCCAAAATATATCAGTATATATATAGATATATATATATATATATTATTTATAAAGGCTATCTCACATATCAAGTTTGATGTATTTATGTATAACAGAAGCTGAACTATAGAATCCCAATACACGGGGAAACTTGCAGTATTTTATTGCCACTTTTCTTCCGATATGCATCTATACTGAATCAGCATAGTGTTTCATGATGTACCTCCCACATATCTAGTTTTGTAGGATAATACAAATTAAAATTAATACATTGTAAATATGAGAAATCGCGGTATAGAGCGCAACGTGCTAGGGCATTTGCGCCAAAATTGATCGTAAAAGTTGTTTGTCGATTTGCAGCTAAACATAAATATGTATGAGATTCCGTACATTAGTTCTTATGCTAGAGTTGACATTCAAAAGTACAGTTATGAAAAGGAATATTTAATAGGAATAAATACCATAGATTTAATAAAAACTTTCGTGAAAATTATATAGGGTCCAGGGTGGGTTGCGCGAGTCTATATCCAACTTACTAGTCAGTTTGAATGGTCAAAAACGAAAATTTGTCCTTATCTTTCTTTTTCATATTTCTCTCTCTCTCTCTCTCTCTCTCTCTCTCTCTCTCTCCATCTTTTATGCCATATTTCTTTGCTGACACATAAAAAAAAAAAAAAAAAAAAAAAATGGTGTATAAAAAAAATATTAAATGTGTTCTGTGTTCCATATCTGGAATTTTAAACTAAAAATATAAATTCTATGTTTATTTATTTATTTATTTATTTATTTATTTATTAAGTAAAAGGTAGATATTTCTACGATATTTTTCTTGAAAATAATGCAATTTGTAAAATGTTATACAATAAATAAATAAATAAATAAAAAAAAATAAAATAAAGTAACGAGGATAAACATAATAAAATGGTAAAACATACTAAACTGTTAAAAAAAATGTTTCTTGTTACTTTCTTCTATATATAGAGAGAGAGAAAGTATTGGATTCGTGAAAATTTTCGAACTCCAGTTTTCGATGGATTTACATGTTTTGTGATGTCCTGAACACGATTTGACTATTTTTAGAAAATGTCAGTCTGTGTGTGTCTGTGTCTGTATGTATGTGTCAAAAGGAAATTTAACCAAACTTGGTATTTAGTTGGACCCTTACATAAACTGGTGCTGATTAGATTTGTGGAACAATTGCTCAACAGGTGGCGCTGTGATCGCATTTTATCTAAATTTTTAACAAGGCAGTAAAGGAGAAAATTTCGTATAAATCTTATACTATTAAGTGAGCAATATTTGTATATATATTTCACTGTTCTCGAAAACGGTAGCTCGGACAGTCACGAGATTTAACACAAAGGTGCCCCCCGAAGGGTCATTGTGCACATCGAAGTCAGATTTTCGAATTTTTGATTAGTTTTTTCTTAATTAATTAAAATGTGAAAATAATAACCTTCTAATTTCTGATAAATAAGCCATTTAAATTTCATCCATAATTTAATTGTTGCCACTTTTTTTTTCGACAGTATAATAATAATAATAATAATAATAAAAACGTACATTTATTTAAAATGAGGAAAATAAATCAGAAAGATTAGAAAATAAATTAGAAATATCAGTCGTATCGTTACAAATAAGATAACAAATGAAAGGGAAAATTTTTGTGAATCCGACGCAGTAAACAGCTTATCAATCGGACAATTAGATTTTTTAAAAATAACTAAAGTATGAATTGTAGGTGGCAACAGCAGAAGATTGTATGGAAATCGTTAGGAGAAAAAAAATATATAAAAAATCTGCTTCACATTAACTCACATGTTTTTGAAGTGGGATTAAAAATTGCAGTTTTCAAATTCTTTTAAATTTTCTCTCACGAACACAAAAATACAATATACAGCCTGTACCCCACAAGACCAACTTGTATTTCAAATTTCATCAATTTTTTTGGTTAATAAACAAAAACGTTACATCTTTTTTTTTTTTTTTTTTTTTTTTTTTTTTTTTTCAAATTAAGGTTTATTCTAACTTCGAAAAGATTTATGTGATCATAGATATAATAATATATATAGATCTATCATCCCCATATTATCGTGCAAAGATTTTTGATGCCGAAAAAAAAAATTTGGAATCAACCATTAAGTGGTATTGAAAAAAAAAAAGGGAAAAGAAGCAAAATGAATTTGAAACTATATCGGAGTTTTTCATTCACCTTTAGTAAATAAATTATTCATGAATTTTATTTGTTAAAATATTCGTGTGTACTCCCGTGTGTGTTCACTCGGGGAAAGACTGCCATATTTTGGTAAAATCGACGTCTTTACCCGAGTGAAAAGGAATCCCTTTTTTCTCCCCAATGATCAATCTATATATTATTACTATATCTATGTATGTGATACGATACATTAAGAATTTGGGTTTTAAAAGTTTTTTTAAATAGATTATTTAAACTCTATGAACCTTATTTTTATTTTATCAGTTTCATTAATAGATCCTGCTGGGCGATTTTTTAAATTTTGGTGTTGAAGTACACCGAACGTTTTTCGACAAGAAGTTTAATATAGCAAAAGCCATTTTAATCTAAGTAGCACATCAAATATATAAAAACATAAATGATTTATTTTTACACAAAATTTACAGAAAAAATGCAGTTTTAAACATAGGAAATTCATTTCAACAAGCACACTGTAAACGAAAACGTCTTAAATTCAGTTAAAAAAGTGTCTTAAACGGATGGTCATTTTTTAAGCGAAAAAAAAGTGTCTTACTTTTTTAGACAACCTTCCGCATCTGAAATTGAGACATTGCAGATGTCTTAAAACTCCGCCATCTTTTTTATGTTTTGAAACACCGCCATGTTAGGCTTAAAAGATCTGCCATTTTTAAGGCTTTTTAAGAAATAAATAAATAAAGGTGGTGGTGGTGTGATGATTCTGATTTTCTGTTTAAAACATATTTCATAATATTATAGAGCATTGATCAAATATAATAATTAACAAAAAAAAAATTACATATATACATGCATACACCAGCCCCTGGAATCGAACTCACCATCTTCGCTACCGTAGACGGACGCTCTTACCAATTGCACTACGACTTCACACAGAAATTTACAATAATATATAAGTGTAATATTCGCGAAATGGATTGTAGTGTTATAATATAACTTGTATTTTTTCCCTTAAAACTTTCGAGATTAAATCTAAAGCTCAATATGTATTAATTCTATTACATTTTAATTGTAGAAGTATAAATTTTGTAAAATATAAGCAAATATATCAAAATCTAAGATTGTAATGTTTTGAAAATGGTTTCTTTCTATAAACTGTTAGTTTAGACGAACAACAACAACAACAACAACAACAAATCTTTATATATATATATTTCTTTTGTGCGTGTGTATGTCACTGAACTCCTCCTAAACGGCTGGACCGAGTTTAATGAAATTTTTTGTGTGTCTTCAGGTGGATTCGAGAATGGTTTAGATTTACAATTCAGTCCAATTTAAATTGTTTATTTAATTAATTTATCACTTATAAATTGTTGTTGATTTTGGAATGTTTCACATTGGATCCGGCAGACTGCGCTACGATCGTAATATCGAATATTCAATAATACGCAAGCGAAGAGATGATGTCACTGCTTCGTCCGTGGATGCAAGAAAAATATTTCCTATGTTAATCGCCCATTAGATTTTTTGTAAAAAATTACTAAAAATCGAGGAAAATTATTTCCCGATTTTAATCCCCATATTTGGGTATAGATATGTATTAGTTATCATGTGCATGCGTTAGATTGAGTTGTTTTTGCTGTAAAATTGATAAAATTTGAATTTTTAATCTCAAAACTCTGTCATCTTTGGCGGAAAAAAAAATATCGCCATATCATCTGGCGAACATGTTTAATTTCTTTCAAAAATAATGGTTATTTCAACAACTTATATTAAGAGAGTAATGAATAATATGAAACAATTTCGTACAATACATATTACGAAAATATACATCTGGCATGTAAATTTTCGTATTACGTTTTTGATCGCCAAATACAAAAAACGCCAAGGAAGACAGAGTTTTGAAATTTAAAATTAAAATTTTGTCAATTTGAGAGCAAAATAACTCAATCTAACACATGCATACGATAACTAATACATACCTATACCCAATTACGGGGATTAAAATCGAGAAATAATTTTTCTCGATTTTTAATAATTTTTTATGAAAAATCCAATGGGAGATTAACATAGGAAATCTTTTTCTTGCATCCACTAACGGTAAGTGACGTCACACTTCACTTGCGTATATTCTATTGTAGTTCCAGTTTGTCCCGACAGTTGGTGCTGCGATCAAATTCAGGAAAATATTTTGCAACTTCGTGTTATTATTGTTATACAAAAAATTGTGCCCTAATTGAAATATTACATCAAGATATAATTAGTGTTTGAAGAGTTTTGAAGTGTGCATAAAAAACTATACATTTTGCAAAAATTAGTGCGGAATTGGAGTGAGTATTTTACATAATTTTCTATCAAATTTACACGCGCGTTCATTAACAACCACCCTAACCTACAAATTTATTTGTGTAGCTAATTTATTCTATTTTATTTTATTTATTTTTTTTGAATGGAACATCTTTAGTATCGGATCCCTTTGGCAAAATTTGAAATTTGGCACCGAAGTAGCTTGGACGCTTCTCGCCAAGATCTTTAGTTCCACAATTGAGATAGCCATTTCAATTCATCGCAAAAATGGCTTAAAATATTTAAAATCACCAAAGGGGTCCCATACTTTTGTGCGTGTGTATGTCACTGATATTTTATTTATTTATTTTTTGTATGGAAAATTTGGCACCGAGGTAGCTCGGACGCTTTTCGCCAAGATCTTTAGTTCCACAATTGAGATAGCCATTTCAGTTCATCGCAAAAATGGCTTAAAATATTTAAAGTCACCAATGGGGTCCCATACTTTTGTGCGTGTGTATGTGACTGATATTTTATTTATTTATTTTTTGTATGGAACACCTTTAGTATTGGATCCCTTTGGCAAAATTTGAAATTTGGCACCGAAGTAGCTCGGACGCTTCTCGCCAAGATCTTAAGTTCCACAATTGAGATAGCCATTTCAATTCATCGCAAAAATGGCTTAAAATATTTAAAGTCACCAAAGGGGTCCCAATTTGTGGCTTAGATTTAGAAAATCCGTGCTTTTCTCACGGCCAATTATATGTTGCGTGTTCCAGGGTTGGAAAACCTTCGAATTTGTTTGTGTATACTCCTCAAGGATTAACCAAAAATATTGTACATCCAATGGCATTACGATAAATTAAGTTTTTGTAGATTAAAAAAATATACCTGTTATAAAATAAATTAAGTTTCAACTTTTTCACCTTTAATTAAAACGAGTTTAAGTTTTTATTTAATACGAACTCTACATTTCACTTCGCTCATACTATACACATACTCACATGCATCGATTGATTGAATTGTGATAAATGTACATTTAATGATGTTAGATATTGTAATAACTTATTGATAAAAATTTTCATCAAATCGGTCCAGATTGTTACAGCTTATTCAAAAAAGACGGAATTTTCATGTGAAATTCGTTGCTATCAGAGATTCTCTCATAAATTGAAATATTTGCCGTATGAAATAAAATTTTGTGCTGTTCGACATTCAGCGGAGGTTTTAAATAACAAGTAGCAAATAGAAAGTACCAAGTAGCAAGAAGCAAGTAGCGAAAATTTCGGTAATTATGTCTTTTACGTTATAATCGGAATTCACAGTCACCGTTCACAGCGCTCCATACCTGTTTCACTTATATACCACATCCTTACACACTTACAATAAGTTAGTTATTTTTTTCTAGCAAAATATTCTCTAGAAATCATTATATGACAAAACAACGTTTGTCGGGTCAGCTAGTATATATATATATATGAATATGAAAACTAGAAAAGTTTTATTTTACGTCCAGGTAAAAAAAGTTAAAGAAAAGTGTTTTATATCGAAAGAGATAAAAAAAAAAAAAAAAAAGAAAGAAAGAAAGCAGCTATTTACAAGTTGTGTGTAAGATTACTTAGAAATTCGCTTTCTTAGCGATAAAATATTCGCTGCAAGTTCATCTTAATGTTATTTCATTTAATTAAATGAGCGAGCTTTAAATAAAAAGTAACTATTTTAATAATAGAATTGAAAAAGTGTCAAACTAGGAGTAAAAGAAGAGTGGCTAGCCTTACTCACTTGAAATGATTTTCAGAAAACTTTTATTTATTTATTTTGTTTTTCAGATAAAAGAGATTTAAATTTTTGATATTTGATCATGATTTTAATTAATTATTATTATTTTTTTTTTTTTTTTCGCTGCTAAGTTAAAAAATTCTTAACAGAAATTATCATTTTATTAAAGCTGTATCTTGATATGAATAAAAAACGAGACAATTGAGATAATTTTGATTTCCATTCACAGATGGCGCCACTACTAATAGTCAACGATGAAATGTGAAAATGTCTTACTTTAAGACACCTTCCTTTTTTATGATATTTTACATTAGTTCATTTGCATCACCAGTTTATTAAGACACAAAAGTGTCTTAAATTAAGATATCTATAAAGTCTTAGCTTCATTTTAAGACATTTACGTGTCTGAAATCCATTTTAAGATGTCTCTTTTGTCTTACTTTAAGACGCCTTTATTTGCAGTGCACTATTTTAAACGTAAAAACCATTAAAAAATAAGCAGAATATGAAGGATTCTTATGTATAAACAAAAAAGAGTCCGATAAAATTATTAGCAAAACAGTCTTCCCCTTTTCATACAAAAAAAAAAAAAAAAAAAAAAATCCATCGCTAATATGGCGACAAAAATTCAAAAGCCGCCAATGGAGCGACATTATAAAGTTGTGTAGCACGATAATGTTTACCTATTTATTTATTTTTTTATACAATAATCACTATGCTAATTTATCATACAAACAAATGAGCCTCTGTGTGTTACTGCACTTGCACGCTGTCGAACAGAAACATTTGAATAATTCAAATTAATATTTAAGTAAATAAATAAAAATAAAAATATGTTTAATGGGAAATAAATATAAAAATAGAAAGATCAGTTGTCTAAAATACGGCAGAAATAGCGCTCATAGCATATTGTTACAAGGGATTAAGTCTTATTGTTACAATGGATTAAAAGTCTAAAATGGTGACAAAAATTCAAAAGTCGCCAAAGAGATCTATATTAAGGCTGTACTATCAGGTTTACAAACCATGAATTATATATAAACACAAAAAATTAATTGTCTTATGCGACAGACGTAGCCGGTCACAGCATATTGTAATATTTGGCGTGAAATTGCTGTCATTTTATGGTTGATTGGATAAACAAAATAAACATAGGAAATAACGTAAAAGCAAATATTATGTGCACCACGTATAGTGTTGTTCACATGTAACTGGGCCAACTGGGCTCACATGTAACATGGCACATTGTAACACTTTTTAACTTTTCGCGTTTTCTTTAAAAATCTTGATCATAAGAAATACACACACAAAATTAAATAAATAAATAAAATAAAATAAAATAAAATAGAATAAAAATAACCGAGAAATCCATTTTTGTCCTTTAATGGATAGAAAATCTATCTATTTTAACTTGTGGGGTATGAAATTTTTTTAACAACTTCTTTTTTTTTTTTTTTTTTTTTTAACGAAAATAAAATTTCCAAAACTATAATATATTTTTTCTACACACTGTCTTATTTGCTGCCAGAAATTCTCTGTTATTTGAGAAAATACGTGTAATTTACGAAAAAATTACGTTGCAAGAACGTATTTTCTCAGATTACAGAGAATTTCTGGCAGCAAATAGGACATATTTTTTACAGTACATATATAGAGAGAAAGTCTTGGATTCTTGAAATTTTTCGAACTCCAGTTTTTGATGTATTTACGCGTTTTAGGATGTCCTGAAGAGGATTTGATTGTTTTTAGAAAATGTTTGTCTGTGTGTCTGCGTGTGTGTGTGTCACAAATATTGTGGACGCTGTATCTCACGAACCAATAAACGAAATTTGACCAAACTTGGTATTTCGTTGGATCTTGACTTAAATCGTTACTGATTAGATTTGGGGATCAATCGCTCAACAGGTAGCGCTGTGATCCCATTTTTTCTAAGTTTTTAACATGGCAGTGTAGGACAAAATTTCGTATAAATGTACATAATGTGAGTTATTTTTACCTTGCGATTGTAAAATCAATATGAATTATTGATAATAGTAGTAGTAAACTAAGAAAAGTAGTTTGTTCATGTGGGAGAGCACCGCTTTCACGCCCTGGATGGGAGGGAGTTTAAATTTTCAATATAGGTACACTGTTAAAAAAATGCAGAAAAAATACAGAAATTCTCTGTAATTTCAGAAAAAAAAGGTGTAAATTACGGAAAAATTACGTAGACAAAACGTATTTTACGACTTTGTTTCTGAAATTACAGAGAATTTTTGTATTTTTTCTGCATTTTTTTAACAGTGTATTTTTCTAAAGATCTTTTCAATATCTTTAAAAAGAATGGTTGAGCCATAGATTTGCGATAATTTAAAACAAAGTTATCGACATTTTTTAACGAAAACAATAACAATAATAATAATAATAATAATCGTATTTCTTCTGTTATTGGCAAAATTAGACTTTCTTTCGGCACTTAGTGATATAATTCTGTCAGATAAAAATCGTCTGCATTTATTATGGAAAATAATTTAATGAAAAATATGTGTTGCATGAATTTTCTCTAAAATTATATAGAAGAAAGTCAGTGGTATGTTGTGGCCTCATCATACTAATTTCAAATTTGACCATATATAGATACTGATCGAAAATGCTTTTTGTTTATTTATTTATTTATTATTATTATTTTTTCATAAATTTCTGAATTTATAAATTTGGGAAAAATTATAGATTTAGCAGGCCTGGGAGAGTTCTTAAATCTTTACATGTATTTTATTATATTGTCATCACTATCGTCAGAGAAGAGGAAAAAAACTAATGTTTTAGTGTTAAAATATTTCGTAAAAAATATTGGCTTAAGAGGCCTCTCCACTTACCGTCCCCTGAAGACAGAGCCAATGTCATTCTATGGAGAATTTCGCCCCGTTATAACATAATAACTAATATACATTTTTAAATTCCATTTCCACATTCAGAAACTTCACAACTATTAAACAATTTATCGCCTTCTAAACGTTATTTTTAAACATTTTTAATATTTATTTTGAAGTTGTAAAATGCGAATGTTCACAATGTGAAATTTTTCATTTTCGAGCTTAAAAATGAAATCTTAAAAATAAAAATAAAAATCAATTTTTAGGAAGCGATAAATTGTTTAATAGTTTTGAATTTTCAGAAAGTGAAAATGGAGTTAAAAAATATGTATTAGTTAATGGATTATAATGAGGCAAATTTTTCCATGGAATAACATTGGCTTCGGCTTTCGGTGACGGCAGGTAGAGAGTCCCCTTAAAATAACAATGACAATATAATAAAATGACATAAAATTTTAGGAACACTGTGAGGTCTGGTTTTAATTATTTCGTTAAAAATAGCTTTAGAATAAAAATACGTAAATAAAACGTTATTAAAACTGATAAAATTATTTTTTAACAATTTCTAATAACAATTACTTTTCGAATTCAAAACAATAAAGAAAACAGTGACACAAGCAAAGACAATTTTTATGCTAAACATAAAATAATTTCATCTTTCCTCCGTATCATTTGGTTTTTTACTAAACAGTCCCATTCATGGATCACCATTTTAACTTTTCGAAATTAATATATACACTGTGAAAAATTTCGTGTTAGTTTGAACCAAAACGTGATACTAAATTAGCTGCAACAATGATTTAACCTTTTGCCATGATTTGGTAATTTTGTGTTGAACCAAATATTGGCATTGTGTTTTAAAAAAATCTGAATTCGACCGAGACAGGGATCGAACTGTAGACCTCTTTGTCTGATGTCAAACACTCTGGCACGGTGCCGCAGTTTCTTAACCGTTATCTTTCTGTGTTTCGTTGATTTTGATAAAAGGGGCTAAATTTTCTAGGGCCTTATCTTGGCCCAGTGGTGAGTTGTTGCACAAAATTTGCCCTTTACCCTATGTTTTTGACTACGCTTATTAATTTAAGCTTCACTGTAAAAAGATGTCCTATTTGCTGCCAGAAACTCTCTGTAATTTGAGAAAATACGCGTAATTAACGAAAAAATTACATTGTCAGAACGTATTTTCTCAAATTACAGAGAATTTCTGGCAACAAATAGGACATATTTTTTACAGTGTTGGTTTGATTTCAATAGGAATTTTACCGATTCATATTTCCCTTGTGAGTGGACGTATGGTACCTACAAGTTTTGGTTCAACTTAAATTCAATCGCAAGAAGTAGAAAACTAAAAGTGAGGTTGAACCATATTATGGTATTGCTTATAAATTTACTCCATATAGTGGCTCAAATTTGAACTGAAACTTTTAACAGTGTATTACAATAGAAATAACACGAAATATTAATACAATCAATTTTTATGCTATTTAGTCCGACAGTTCGTATTATTTCATTCAGACAGCGATTTTGCTGTCGTTACCAATTTTTATCTATCACCTTGAATGAACGTGCAAACATTTTTGTTTTTATCTGTATATATAAAGTTGGAAAATTGTTATTGTATCTGTCATGATTTTTAGTCCGGTTATTAGATTCTATCAAAAATTGGTACACTTTTTAATCAAGAGAAAATCTAAATAACTCCATATTTTTTAATTCAATTGGATGATTAATCCAAAAGGAATTAAATAAAACCCTATTGTAACTTTAAAATTATAATTAAAATAAATAATAAATGATGCCAAAAACACCGTTAAAAATTTCAGTTCAAACTTGAACCTCTTTATGGAGTAATGTTCAAGCAATACCATAATATGGTTCAATCTCCCTATTTAGTTTTCTACTAGACGCAACTGAATTTCAGTTGCACCAAAATCTAGAGCTACCATACATCCACTCACAAGGAAAAATGTTTCGGCGTACATGCAACTGTAATTCTCATTGTACTCAGGAGATGACGCCACTAGCACGCTGAAAATTACTGGCTTTAAGCTGGAGAGTGAAAATAAGATCTTTGAAGTGAGATCGCGTGGGATTATGTCATTCAAAACCAACATTCATTACAAGAAAAAAAGAGTTCTTTATTCAACTGAGCACTAACTAGATGTTACTATAAGAAATCTTATTGAAGTATATCCTTTTAAGAAGAGAAAAAAATCTATTATATATGTAGTCCAGGAAATACGAATCAGTAAAATTCTTTTTGAAACTAAACTAAGCTTAAATTAAAAAGCATGGTCGAAAACATAGAGTAAAGTACAAATTTTGTGCAGCAAACGCACCCAAGGGTAAAGATAAGACTCTAGAAAATTTCTAGCTAGAATAGCCCCTTTAATATATTGTAGAATCTTTTATCAAAATCAACGAAATAGATTTTGCTGATAAAAGTGCGTGGCACCATAGACCTTATATAACAGACCACGCATCCCTCCTCATTATCTGTCTGCGACATGAAGTAGCTTCCCCAGCGAAATTATCACGTGATGTAGACCAGGAGAGAGAGACGAGAAGGAATATTATGTGATTTTCCATAGGAAAGAAAGTAGTTTAGAGTTTTTTAATTTCTGTATTGTACACATACTTTTTATTTAAGCCTTTAGATTTACGCATCGTTGGAAAGCTAAAATATCATAGATTAATTATAAAAAACATTATTTTGTGAGAAACCATTCTGAAGGGGAGAATTTTTTGTTTGAATTCTTACAAAAATAAGTGCTTTCTTATGGAAGAATCGCCCTCAACTCCATGTCACGTGACATACGGTGCTGACCGCAAAGGATGAAGGTTTCAGATTACACCCTCATGTTGAAGACATTCACTATAATGGGAAGTCCTATTGGTGGCGTAGTCTATATATATAAGGTCTATGCGTAGCACAGTGCCAGACTGTTAGACTTGAGACAAGAAGATCTCCAGTTTGTTCCCCGTCGAAAGTTGATTTTTTTTTTTTTTTTTTTTTTTTTTTAATATAATACCACTATTTCGTTCGTACCAATATTTATCAATTGACCAATATTTCGTTTGCAGCTACTCCAGGTTTTGGTTCAAACTAACCAAATTTTTAACGGTGAGTAAATAAAAGAAAAAGCAAATATATTTATTTTATTTAAAATAAATAAATAAATAAAGTAAAATAAAATAAAATAAAAAGCGTGCAACTTCTTCTTCTACTTCTTTTTTTTTTTTTTTTTAATTGAGAAAATTGGGCTAAAAAATGGAACAGCTTCAGTATAGGACAATATATATTCTTAATTATTATTATTATCATTTATATATGTTGAAAAAAAAAAAAAGTAAAGTTTACTTGCATGTATTTGTTAAAGATTTCAGAATTAGATGACGCCATTAGTTATTTGAGAAAATTATTTCAAAACACTTAAAATTGGCATTTTTAAGTTTACCGAAAATAAAGATAAAATTTCTGAGATATTGGGCGCAATTTCTAATAAATTAAAAGAAATGGAAATGAAAATTTCTGAAAGTAAACAAGCTTTGAGACATAAATGTGACTATTAAAAAATTATTAAAACGATAAAATTTATATATTGAAAAATTCTATAGCACATAAGCTGAAAATAAATACATTTCTTTTTACGTTGAAAATAAAATAAAGGTGCTTCATTTTTTTTTTTTTTTTTTTTTTTTTTTAAGAGTTAAAATAAAATTGAGAAAAATCGTGCTAAGGAAATGGAATAAATTTAGTATTCAACTTCTTGGAGAAATTTCAAATTTGGCACCGGAGTAGCTCGGAAGTTTCTCCCCAAGATCTTTGCTTACGCAATTGCGATAGCCATTTTGATTTATCGCCAAAGTGACAAAAATAAATAAATAAAATAAAAGCCGTCAAGGGTTTCCTATGCTAAAGCTATATCTAAGGAATTTTCAGAAATATATATAGTAACTGATTCTGGAGAATGAAACACAGTTTACTGCATGCCTTTATATAGAAGAATAGACTAAAGTATGTCCTGTCAAGCTAAATTAAATTCTCTAATGTGCAGAATTTGGTATCTATCTTACTTAGAAAATAAACAAATAAAAAAGCTCCAGGTTTTATTAGGTTATGTATGTATATATTTGTGTATATTTACTTTCTTCTATATCAGTAGAAGAAAGTATTGAATTCGTAAAAATTTTCGACCCAATGTTTTCGATAGATTTACACGTTTCAAGAGATGTAGAACACGATTTGACAATTTTCAGAAAAAGTCCGTCTGTGTACAGTTGGTAACAAAAGTCTCCGAACACTAGCAAAAATTCCTATGTAAAAAATGTACACTTAATACAGTTTTGTTAAATAAATCCTTTTTGAATCCTGCTCTTAGTCTGTCTAAAAGTAGGATTCGACAAGGATTTATTTAACAAAACTGTATTAAGTGCTTTTTTTTACATAGGAATTATTGCTAGTGTTGGGAGACTTTCGTTACCGACTGTATGTATGTGACAAAATTTTGTTGCAACTGTATCTGAGGAACTACTGAAGAGAATTTCATAAAGTTTGATATGTAGTAGCGCCATGACATAAATTAGTGCCTATCAACTTTTGGTAGAAACCTTCCGACAGGTGGCGTTGCCATTCCGCTTTATTTAATTTTTCTCATGGCAGTATACGACAAAATTTCGTATACGTGTACAAAAAGGGGATTATTTTTTAATAACCATTATGAAATTAAATATATATATATATGTATATATATAACAGTAATAGTCGACTGGGATTTTTTTTTTTTTTTTTTTACATAGTTGGAGAGAATTGTATATATGTAACAACATTTTGTATATATGTTGAGCAGCATTACTTCCACCCAGTTCCCCCCCCCCCCTTCCTCCTCCCCGAGACGGGCAAATTTTCATTATGGGTATCTTTTGAAAGAGCTCAGCAATGCCTTAAAAACGAATGGTTCAACTATCGATCTGTGATAATTTAAAATAATGTTATCAATTTGATCATTTTTAACAAAAAATAAATAAATAAATAAATAAAAAGATCAAAATTTTTTAAGATGTCATTCAGAGAATAAAACTGGCTTTCTTTGGATATTTAGTGTCATACAACTAATCTAGGATGGAAATAATCTGCATTCATCATAGAAGATAATTTTAATAAATATTTTTTTCTGAGTGAATTTGAATAGGAAAATATAGAAGAAAGTCATGTGGTGGCCACAACATGCTAGTTGTTTACTATATTTGCACCATTATTGAGTGAGAGTTGATTTTTTATGCTTTACAAATACTTAATCGCATTAATTGTTTAATTTTAGTATTAGTAAAAGCCTAACAGATGGCAGCACCACGCAGGCTTAAAGACTATCAAGAGTTCGTCTTTATCTGTCTCGTATTGCTGCTCATAAGTTTTTATAAAATACTGTTAAATGACATAATTTACACTCTCCAAATAATCGATTAAATTCTTAATTCTTTATCAAGTTTTTATTTCATTTTATATTTAATCTGTTTATTTTATTTCAGTCTTTGATTCGACAATGCACAATTGGAATGTTAACAAATCTGTCTTCTAAAGATTTTCAGGATATTGAAGGTACTAAATTATATTATTATTATTGTTGTTGTTGTTATTATTTTCAGAGAGCTATTCTTTTCTGTGAATGGGGGGTTGAAATATTTAGGAATTTTGGGCATAACCGTAATCACTGGTTGGATGGAGGAAAGGAGTGTTATGAGCTTCGAATATACACTTAAATTTTACATAAAAATTTGAATAAAATAAATAAATGAAGTTTTATAGTATGAGATATTTTTTTTCGTAAAAAAAGTCTCAGCTTACAAATAAAAAAAAAAACTATTTATGAACAGTAAAAAGTAATTGTGAAAATTCTCTTGTGCATTACAGTCAAGAAAATTCCTTTATCTGAAACTGCTTTCCCGCAAAAGAAAACAATAAGCACATGCTTTAAAAATTTTTAAATTCGTTTAAACTTTTGTTATAACGCCAAAGATAGCAGTTTAAGCTCTTTTTCTCCCAATAATATATATATTTTTCGTAAAAGAAAAATGTACTCGTATTCATATTATTCTCATTATTTATCTATTTATTAATCTGTATATCAATATATCTATTTATATAGATTGGCAAATAAACAAATATAAATGAAAATACTAAAATGAATCCTGTATTTTAACAAAAGGCATTTAAAACAATCAACAATAACTATAACATTATATTTTAATGGAGTTGGGAAAAGAAATAGAACACAGAATTAGCGATTAATAATTAATATCTGCTCACTCCTTCGCTTGTTTTATTTTATTTTACTCCAAAAGTTTTTTTTTTTTTTATTATTATTGAGTAAAACTTATTTACGAAATATGTACCGAAATTCCTTGCTTATAATCCGCAGAGTAAATAAATCAGTTTTAAATTAGAATTTTCAATTAAC
Source organism: Salticus scenicus (assembly GCA_963930645.1). Taxonomy (NCBI): domain Eukaryota; kingdom Metazoa; phylum Arthropoda; class Arachnida; order Araneae; family Salticidae; genus Salticus; species Salticus scenicus. Next base: position 193,810,903 of record OZ005655.1, on the reverse strand, counting down.
AAACAGATTTTATGTTTGCACGACGTATAGCTAGTTATCTTTGTTAATTAAAATTTCTGATGTAAAACTAATTTATGTGTGACCTGTACATTATAAGCAGGAAATAATGGTACTCCACAAAACGAAGAAAGTAATGGAAATTGCAATTAGCCTGCCGAAAAGATTGACAATAAATAAATATTTTAGGATAAAGATTGATCAGCTAGTTAACAAGCTTCCCGCTTCTCAGCTATTAGTGTTTTTTCTTTAATTAGTGAAATACGACCTTGGTTTCCAGTAAAAAAAATAGTTATAGCAATAAGTGCCATTACCATTTATTATACGTTTAATTAATTTACCGGCAACTTTTGTAATTTTTTAATTGCTTCTTAATTTACTGTGACTTATTATATTAACTTTTAAAATTTTATTACATAATAATTTACATTCTTTTTCATACAATTAATACAGATGATCTGGATCAAGCAATCTGTTCTTTTCTGACATGTGACCGATATTGGGATGACTTCGATACTCAAGTGAGTATTCTTTATTCTTTCGTGTACAAAATAAATATACAAATAAATAAAAATAAATAAACAATTTACATTCTAGCAGGGTTACCAACATGTCTAATTTATTTCGTAGTATTGTAAGTACCCTTGCATCTTTTCTCACCACATTTTTTGTAGAGTAATTTTTTTCAATACGTGATTACGATTAAGTAAGAAACTGTTCAGAAAAAACAGTGTGAAAAAAAGGGAGGAATTAACGATGCTATGGAATAAATTAAAAATGATGGGAGATCTGATTATAGTCATGTAAGGCTTGAATAATTTATAATATTTTTAAAATTTTTAATAATTTAAATCTATGTTTTTGTTTAATTGTTTTCCTCTCCAATGCAGCAGATAAAATCAGTAAATCAGTTATAAAACTGCACGTTGTTTATTGCTATATGAATATTTTATAGAGCTATACTGCAGCATGTATTCTACCGAAGATTACTTCTCTCCCTCCTGTAAGTTTTGTTTTTCGAGTTATATTATCCTCAGGGGGTTACAACCTCGGTATCCCAAATTTCAAAATTCGGGAATTCAAGTTAATTTCTAATTCCGAAAATTTTGGAATTTGTTTTTCATAATGCCAGGAATTCTCAGATTTAAATATGTGTGTGTGTATAAAAGATTGAATTATGTATATATGCATAAATTATATATATATATATATAAACATATATATGTAAACATTTCCTACACTATTGCATGAAAAAGCAGTTCCAAATTTTGAGGCAACTTTTAAATCGAATAATTGTATAAGCTAATATATGAAATTTAACAGATCTTATCTAAATTGTACTATACATCAGCAATTAGCTTATGGTTGCATGACTCCTTTTTACTGAATAAGAAAAGTTATTTTTCAATGTTATTTTTTTAAATACTAGTTTTCTTTTCAGCTGTAATTAGTAGTAGTTCCTCTTTAATTTTCGGCTAAACAGTGCTCATTTAAACAGTATTTTCTAATAAAGTTATTTAAATAAATATTCATGGCTGATTTTTTTTTTTTTTTTTTCAATCTTCATATTATGTATATACAGTCGGTAACAAAAGTCTCCGAACACTAGCAAAAATTCCTATATAAAAAAAGTACACTTAATACAGTTTTTTTAAATAAATCCTTGTCGAATTCTCTTTTTAGACTGATTAAGAACAGAATTCGACAAGGATTTATTTAACGAACCGGTATTAAGTGTACTTTTTTTATATAGGAATTTTTGCTAGTGTTCGGAGGCTTTTGTTACCGACTGTACCCTTATTGGCGTATGCATAATAATGTTTTATGGAATAGAAAAGTTTTATGGTATACTTTTCAACACCATTTATCAGAATAATACATGGGGTGCTGCGTTAATTTTCTGCTAAACAATATTCGTTAAAACAGGATTTTTGTATACGATGAATTATAAAAATAAATATTCCTAACTGATTTTAAATATTTCTCCTAACAACAATCAAACAATATACAGGGTGTCCCACAAATAGCGCCCAAACTCTGCACAGCCAGATTCCTCGTTGGGAGTACATAAAAAATGCCCAAAGAACTGTACCTGTACGATCCATTATAGTTTACGAGAAAAATACAGTCGGCAGAAAGATTATTTCAGCGCTAACAATAATTCCTATGTAAAAAAAGTACACTTAATACTACTTTCTTAAATAAATCCTTGTCGAGTCATGTTCTTAGACTGGCTAAGAACATGACTCGACAGGATTTATTTAACAAAACAGTATTAAGTGTTTCTTTTTTACATAGGAATTATTGCTAGCGCTCGAATAATTTTGCTGCCGACTGTACTAAAAACAAAGTATGACGTCACAGCCGGTGCAAGGAAAAAACACTTTATTTGACACATCAAGAGCAGTATTTGCATACCTTCGATATGCACGGCGAACTCTTCGAACATTTACCTTTATAAATATTTGCAAATACTGTTGTTGATGCGTCAAATAAAGTGCTTTTTCCTTGCACCGGCTGTGACATCATACTTTGTTTTTCGTATTTTTTTCGTAAATTATGGGTCGTATTGATACAGTTCTTCGGGCACTTTTTATGTACTTCCACCGAGGAATCTGGCTGTGCAAAGTTTGGTCGCTATTTGTGGGACACCCTGTATTTTTTTTTTTTTTTTTTTTTTTTTTTATTCGGTAAGTTTAAAAGCATTTTTATAAAAAGTAAAAATACTATAAACTCATGTAAAATGTAATAATAAATTTTAAAGGTTTGCAATTACAGGTTTTTATGGCCTGATTTTTTTCAAGGACGACTCTTGAACCACTATTATCTAAAGATTAATTTCTTCTTAAATATGCTGTGTATAGTTAAGAAGAAATTTATTTTAAGATAATACTGATGAAAAAGTCCTTGGGAATAGGCGGGACCCTACGAATCCTGAATTATATTTAAAAGTTATAATAATAATAATAGTTTTTAATCATTATATTTAAAATAATACAAATATCAAACAACTGTTCTGTTACTCATGTAAGCAATTTTTAATTACGTAAAAAAACTGCGATTCTCTCTTTAATTTTGTGTACTACATTATTGTAGAGTTCGAAGTCTCCGCCCCTTTTTCAGTATACTTTCAGGGATAAGTCATCCCCGCCTTTTTTTTTTCTACCACTGTTTTTATATAATTATCTCTGTGCTATTAAATCACGGCATATTACAGTAAAAATACGGCAAAAAATTCTGTATGAAAATAGGGGTAGTAAAAAATAAATTACTCCTCTCTTAAAGTGTCCTAAAAATAATGATGGGGACTTCGAACTCTGGTTATTGTTATACAATTTGTCAAAGTCTGCATTAGCAGTATTGCCAGATCTGGCAAATTTGTTATTCAATAATCACCAATAATTTTGAGAAGTGATATTTGATATACATAATAGACTATGAATCTTTGAAGTGATTAGGCAAACGTAACAATTAAAAATTATTGGTGATTATTGAATAAAAACTAATATTGATTGTAATGTTTTTTTTTTTTTGGTTTGAAATGAATTTTATTGAAATCGTTAAAGTAAATATATTTTCATGACACACTAATTACACTGGTTTTATAAAATTAAAGTTTAAAGAATTTTGGTTATATGCAATGTCAAGAAAAATATTTCTTAAAAACGCCAAAAATACTTGTGTTTTTCTAAGTTTCTTAGAGAATATATTTACTGTAATTTAAATAGTTTACTATATTTAGTAATTTGTTAATTTATAGATTCATCATGTTCCTGCATTGGTTCTCGCTATATTTGCCTTGCTTGCAACCAGCGTCTTTTGCTTTTGTTATTATGGAACTTGGGTGCTAATGGAGTAAGTATATTTTGTCTATAAAAATCAAATTATTAATATTTTTTTTTCAATAGTATTTTTTATTTACTGCAAAATCTAAGTTTTCAACTTATATCCTTGATTACAAAGTAGATTTTTATTTAATTAACTATTATAATTTTTAAGTAAGCGAAATCCATATGTTTACCATTGTTCTGTTTATTCTTTTTGGTATTTATTTGACAGCTTTGAGAACCATATATTACAATGCCTTTTACCTCGATCGATTCATATTACATCAATTTACAGTACCAGTGCAATATATTTTATATACCGGGTGTCAAATAAGACTGTACCCAATTCAAACATTCATGAAAATTGAAGAAATTAATAGATATGAACGCGGTTTACAAAAAAGTTACTCTCGTGGAGTTTTTTTTTTTTTTTTTTTTTTTTTCGGGGGAAAGGGGGGGGGGGGGTAAATAAAAAATAATAGTTAAATTTTTCGTCGATAGAGGGTGCTTTACCTGAGCAAATCATACATTTTCGTGAGAAACTATATTCATTTGCACGCAAATATTTACAGGCATATAAATTCTACGCTATGTGTTCGACATCAACACAAATTACAGTTTTCAAAGGAGTTGCAACAAATAACTTGTACTATCGGAAAGAAGGTTTGCTTCCGTAGCAATAACGTAAACGCGTCTAATCACTTGACTTGATAGAATAGCCATACACCAAAAGCAACTTTACAGGAATACGGCGTAGTCTACGGCGTACGGTCGCGGTGTTTTCTTTTCACTATCTTGCTTGCATTGAACAAAGAACTATTCGACAGTATAAGTTCTTTGCATAACTTCCCCATTGATTATAGATTTTACCCTTATTTATTGTACATTAAAAAGCCTTCATTTTCTTCTTCTTCTTCTTCATATATATATATATATATATATTATTTTTTATGTATTATATTTGTATTTCTATTTAAAAATATTTTTAATAGGTAGAATATTTAGGAAATGTATTATAGGAATATATAGGAAATATATTATAAATCAATATTTGCTTCAGACATTTACATATATATATATATATATTAATATGTACTAATAAAATATTCTTATTTCATATTTTTAAGATTTTTTTTTTTTTTTTTTTTTTTAAATATCGTTTTATAAATAAATTATGTCAATTACAGATATTTAAAAAAAATGTTTCTGGTAACTGAATAGCATTATTACAATTATTATTATTTGATAACATTTAATAAAACAATTATTATTTTTATTATAAATTATTATAAAAAAAAAAAAAAAAAAGCTTTAATATTTAAATGTATATTTTAATTTTTCCTACACTTCTTTACAATTTATTATAGATATTTTTTAAAGTTTCTGGGAATTAAATAAATCAGTAGTTGCTAATCTAAATTCCACGCAACGGAAAAAAATAATGATCTTAAAAAAAAAATAAATAATTAAAGTATAAACTATGATTAATAATGGTTAAAAAATGATTAATGATAAATTACCGAATGAGGATGAACAGTTGATGATGAAATATAATTAATGATTAAAGCGTAAAAAAATTAAAAATCCTGCACAATCGCTGAAGATGATAGAATATGTCAACGAACAACGAGCTTGTTTACAAATACGGCGTCCTGTGATCACACGACACTACAACGCATGCGCATATACAGTAGTCTGATTTTGAAATTATTTGCATGCTCCTCGCTACTCGCTAGCTCAGCCTGTAAGTTAGCTTCTTATACAGGCATACTATAAACTGCGCCAGGGGGCATTAGTTATGCTTTAGCTGCAGCTGCCCTTCTTATCGTAGTATAAATTATTTGTTTACAACACTGTTAACTTGCACCTTCAGTCCAGTGATGCCAGATTGGGGATTTTGTCCCCATTTTGGGGATTTTTTAGGCTTCTGGGGACAATTTTGGGGACCAAATGTTTGTGGGGATTTTCGGGGGGAATTCTAAAATTTTTGGGGACAAATCTGCGGAGTTCTTCAATGGACAATATTCCTGTGACGTCACCGTAGGTAAAATCGCCGAACACGTGGCCGATATTTTGTAAACAAATTAGATTCAAGATGCCATTTTATTGTTACACATAACATTTTCCTAAATATTTCTGCAGTGAAACTTAATAATAATGTTCAAACAAGAACAAAAGATAAATGTAAACAACTGAATCGAATGATAAAGTTAAGACTATTCCAAATCGTAAAATTGCAGAACATTTTATGTATATACACGCACACACACACACACATATATATAATGAATAAAGATTAATAAGAACATTTTATACACACACATATATATATATAGACATCAAAGCTTAAATAATTAGAATTTCAATCACCTTAATAAAGGAATTTAATAAATGGAACATCCATTTAAATTTGTTAACATCGCCACAGTTCACATGGCAACTTTTAATATTACATATGTTGATTAATATTACAGTATATTACTAAAACTGGATTAAAAACAAAACAAAGGTATCACTATATCACTCTTACTTCAATTTCATATAATCTGTAACTCTTATAAATAACATTGCAAGATAAAAATTTGCAAGCCACAATGCTTCGTTATGGTAGAGTTGAGGATTGTTTCCCTACCCAGCTGATATTCTTGTAGCCTCGAACCCAAAGAGGGAATATGGTCCATTTTCTGTCAATGCTGGCAACGTAATGATTTATCCCTACGACCAGGGATTTTCAATAGCTTTATTGTAATTTGGGGATTTTTTTCAAAAATTGTTTTCATTTGGGGAAAAATCTGAGCTAAAATCCACTTAAATCTGCTTGATATTTTTTCTTGAAGAATTTTTTATTTTCCCTTTTTAGTAGAAATCAAGTTGGGGATTTTTTCGAAAAAAACCTCTGATTTGGGGAAATTTGAAGACCTGTTTGGGGAAATAATTTTCGACCATCTGGCATCACTGCTTCAGTCGGCGGTTCTTAGCTGAGGAAAAACATCTTCACCAAGAACGCTTTATACACCAAGTCAGAATCGTAATTAAAACTTCATGTACAAACAAATACGAGGCAAAATAAGAAATAAGCTAAACCGTGCAATTTAGCTGGTTTGCATATATCTCGTTACGCATTCGTGCAGCGTCTTCTGTTGACGAAAAATTTAGCTATTTCTTTCTTTACTAAAGAAAAAACCTTTCTTCACAAGAATAAATTTTTCGCAAACTGCGTTCAATTCTACCAATCCCTTTAATTTTTATGAATTTTTTAAATATCTACAGACTTATGGGACACCCGGCATACATGAGGCACCACAATTATGTATATATGCTCCATGATTCAAACCTGGGATCTAGAGTTACCTAGTTCCTTAATTTATTCCGGAGCATTTTTAACCCCCCCCCCCCCTTTTTTTTTTTTTTTTTTTTTTTTTTTTCTCAAACCACTTTTAACATTAGAATATTTTTTCTTTATTTTATCGTATAAATTGCAGAAAACTTTGGAATTGCTCTTAAAATTTTATTTACGGCCAGGGTATTTAAACCCTTCTTCAAATTTCGTCTGCAGACATCATTTTCCCCAGTACTTCAACACATTTCACTAACTTTAATAGAAGCACCATCGATTTTGGCATTTTTATAGGATTTAATTATGTTAAAAGTATTGAATCGTTGACTGATTTATTATCGGACCATAACCCTATCAAAATCTGTATTCAAATTCGCGCACACCGCCCCGACCCCCTAGAATAATTAATAGATCTGAATGGTCCAAATATTCAGATATTCTAAAACATCTTCCTCCTGACACCAATAATATACAATATATACTCGTTGAAAACATTACCAATCAGATTAAAAGTGGTATTGTGCTGCAGTTCAAGAACCTAGTAATGATTTCTACCGCTTTGACACTCATGTCTGCATTCTCATCAGAAATAAAAACAGAGCTAGAAAAATTTGCCAAGATACATGCAGGATTTCTGACAAAATTGCCATGAATAGAGTTCAGCAAGAACTTAAAAATTATTTAAACCATAAAAGGGAAGAGAATTGGAAAAATTTCCTGGAAAAATATTCTCCTGAAAACAGATCCATCTCGAAAGCTGCTAGGAGGTTTAAGAGCTCTTTCGCCCCCTCCTACCTATTTTTGATCCAAAGTCACAATCCTGTGTGTTTAATAATGAGGATAAGGCAAACGTACTGGCAGAAAATTTTAAATTGCAGTTCCAATTTAACCCGATTTTTGATTATGACACTGAGAGGGAGGTCAACGATAAAGTTAGGAGTTTCTTAAATTCTGATATTGACCACTCACCCCATCCCCCCCCCCCCCAATTTCCTGGTTACTGACACTGATGTGATAAACGAAATTCTTAGACTAAAAAATAAAAAATCCCCATCAGTGGTATTTCTAATGAGGCATTTAGAAACTTCCTATAAATTTTGTCCCAAAAATTACGCTTCTCATTAATAGTATTTTGAAATTTAGTTACTTCCCTAGGCGTGAAAAATTGCTATTATTGTTCCTATTATTAAAAAAAAAAAAAACTCCCACATCAAACCTCAAGTAAATTCACTGATGCTTCCATTGTTCGACTCCTTGATGAGTTCCTTATTTCTAAGAATATTTTAAAGCCAGAACAATTTGGGTTTAGGAACCAACTTTCAGCTACTCATCAAGCTCATAGATTAGTCGAATATGTCACCACTAATAGGATAAAAAATAATAATAATAATAATACGGCAGCAGTTTTCATGGATATTGAAAAGGCATACGACAAAGTCTTTGTATCCGGTCAAATTTATAAATTAATTAATTATAACTTTCTCCCGCACCTGATTAAACTTATTTATTTTTATTTGTTAGATAGAAATTTTCACGAAAGAGTGAAAGATCAACTGTAAATTAACTTTCTTGCTCAATTTAGTCTCTTCAGGGTCTTTTAGTCTTGTCTCCTTCAGGGGTCAAAAATTCCGCCAAAATTATTTAATGTATTTATTAATGATAATTCCCATAATCCCTTCACTGATTTGGATATTTTGGCTGAGGATACTTGCATCTTCGCAGCAGATATAATAGAAAATGTGCCATTTTGGCAATAAGCGGACACCTAAAGATTCTCTCAAAGTGGTTCTCCAAGTGGAGAATCACGGTGAATATTCATAAAACGGAGGCCATACTTTTCTCCCATCTTAGACAGGATAATAAAGATAAATATCTTATTAAGTTCAACAATACTGAATTACCGCGGTCTAATCACTGCTAATATTAGGAGTAATATTAGACCAAAAACTCACTTTCAATCAACACATAATCACTACACAGAATAAGTTCCATGCAGCAAGATATAAAATTATCCTCTCTTTTGGCACAGAACAGCTGTTTATCAGTTAATAAAAAAATGCTTCTCTACAAAATGTATTTACGTCCTATATTCACATATGCTAGTCCAGTTTGGTTTTTTTCGACTAAATCTAATATTAATATTCTTACTCAGAGCCAAAATTCTATCACCCGGCAAATTCTGGACCTTCCGTAGTTTGTACGGAATTTTCAAATATACGGAGAAATTGGTATCCCGAAATTAAACGACTCTGTTCAACATCTGAATATTAACTTTCATCTTGATCTTAAGTCAATTGACAATAGTGCTTTGAAATCAATCGAAAATTATGATCCACTGATTTATATTAATCGAAAAGGGTCTCTTGCTGGTTTATTTCTTAATGCTTTTATTTAGTAAAAAATAAAAATTATTCTTAGGCAAATTTTTACCAACTATAGTCTCATCAGTCAACTGTAGATGGCAGCACCACAGTGTTTTGAAATCGTATGCCTATCAATCCTATCTAATCTATCTAATCTAATCGCGGATTAAGAGAATCTATAGGATGATAAACGAGATAGGGCAGCCAGCGCGGAAAACGGAGCTTTCTTTTCCGCATTAATTCAGCCGAGTAGAGGAAAACGATCCGATCGCCGCCTGGTGTAGTATCTTTGAAACTTATCGGAAGAAAGTGAAAGCCCGCCCCTTCGGCTTCTGTCATCATCCGATTTCCGAGAACGACCAATGAACCGCTACAAATTTAAACAAACGCGCTGATTGGTGGAGTCTCGAGATCTGGTAGCCCTCTATATGTAAGATGAAAATTACTACCTTTCCGTAACATTCGTTATATATCCTATAGACTCTCCTAATCCGTAAATCTAATCTATACTATGCCTATTTTGAAATCCTATCCCTATTTTTAAACTCCTTGCGTTAGTCAGAACTTAGATCTTTCCCACTAGATGGCAACATCAAATCTAGACTGACATTTCCACGTTCACAAACTCCCTCACAATTGTGATATTTTACTTTACACTAGGAAAAAAAGATATGGTCTTTCATGTTTTTTTTTTTTTTTTTTTTTTTTCATTATTTGTCCTTTCACGTTGATGTTTTATTTCCTGTGATACTTTACTTAAACTGTCTTTTAAGGTGTGATTTTTTTCTAGTTATTAGTGTGTTGAGTTCAAGGTATGCTTTTCCATGTTTTTGTTAGACTACCCAACTTCCCTCTTTTTTTCTCTATCTTTTTTCTGAACCGTCGGAGAATCTGTTCCTTTATTTTTTTGCAGATGTCATGCGTGGGAAGATGCAGATTATAGTGGTCCAGAGGCTCCCCAGTGTTCCTCTCTTCGATCGATCGATATTACAGAAAATTACTTTATAAATAAAGAGGTGTGAAATTTAGACGGAAATAAAAGTGATCCGTAATAAATAGAAGAACTTGGCAACTTTGGGGATCTAAAAAGCCACTGTATATTCTCTATTTTGACTAACAATAAGATATAAACTCAAAATAAATTTAAAATAGATTTAAATGAACTCTTACGTTGAACAGCGTAGAAGAAAAATTCTTGTCATCATTCCAATTTTGAATGTCGTTAAAATAATATATTCAATAATAATAATAATAATAATAATAATAATAATTCTGTTACATTTGTTTGCTGAATCATTATCTACACAAATGTTTTCTACGTCATGTTTTGAAAGTTTCGGTTGAAATACTTCGCATTATTTCATTTAATTTTTCATAAATATCTTGCAAAACATCTTGAATACTAACTAATATATTTAAAGACAATGTAAATATTATGAAAAAGAGTTTTGAAACTTAAGTGAAAACATTACATTAATTACTGAGATAAAGACATGTGGTAATGGTTTGTACTGAAAGCAAAGTCATTTACCAGAATTTAATTAATTATTATTTTAATTATTTATTTATTATTTACTTTTTTTTTTAAGAATAATTATTTACCCTGTTTCTTGTCAGAGAAAATTTTCAAATTTAATCTAAAACGCACTAACTAGCACAAAAGGTTTTAATTATTAATATTATTTTTTTTTTTTTTTCAGAGCTTGATAATCGAATATAAGAATAAAGAGAAAAAAGAGTGAGGTGATATTGGACTTGCGTGAATTTAAACAGTCAATAAAATATTAAAGCGTCTATGTTAAACATAGTTGAAGAAATCCGATTGGCTACTTAGTAAAATGCTGAGATTATCATGATAATAAAAACCCTTAAAATTCCAGAAATTTGAATCTGTCATTATTTCCCTTTAAAAGACATTCGTTATCAACTGACATGTTCAGGACGGTTATAGTTAAGCTTCTGCTATAAACAACATCAGTAGCTATAATAACAGACATTCGTTCCAAATTGGCTATGTGGACAATTCATAAGTCCACATATCAAAATTGATGACCATCCTCTTGCTCACTGTAGTTATGTAGTTAGCTGTATATAGCAGGAGTTCAGTTATATTATATACAACCTATATAATACTCTTTAAAATTTTTAAGTGGGATCTAATTTGATGATTTGGTGTACTGAAAATTATCTCATCATAATAATTGCATATTTTTTGGCATATATTGCATTATATGCTGGGGGTCGCAGTCGCAGGGGTCATAGATTTTTACTTACCTTTTATTATTCTGTCACCACTATTTTAAAAAACAATATATTTCTTGAAAGTTTTAATGCTATAATATTATTTTTAAAATGACTGTTCTAAAATAGTGGGGACAAAACGGTAAAACGGACTTTAAAATATAGAACCGTTGCGACCCCTGATTATATTGAATTATTTGAATATTTATTAATTTATTAAAAACTATATTTTGATTTCAGGAAAAACCCTATGAATTCAAATCATTATTGTTGCAATTGTCAGAAATCAAAGTCTATGGAACACCGTCATAGACATAGGAGTCAACATTACAGATATCGGCATAAGTCCCCTCAACTCCTCTCTCAGCGAACTTCACCAGAACTTCTGTCCGGAGAAACATCTCCAGAACTGATATCCCGAAAAACTTCTCCTGAGCTCCTATCACGTCAAACATCTCCAGAAGTCATGAGTCGACATTTATCTCCAGAAGTCATGAATCGACATTTATCTCCAGAAGTCATGAGTCGACATTTATCTCCAGAATTTCTCCCTGGGCAAACTTCTCCTGAACTTATAAATCGGCAAAAACCTCCAGATTTCTTAACAGCAAAAAGAGCGCCTAGTAGGTGTGGCCGATGAGGAAAAAAAAAAATGACCAGAAAGTATTCAAGAAATATCATCACATATTTTCATATGCTTAAGTATTTGGATTGTTTTTATCTATGATAGCTAATCAGCAAAGATAGAGTGAAATGTATTCAATATAAAAATATATATATATAAAATTACATGCACATGAAACTTACAAGTCTAACATTAAAGTTTAGACAATAAGAATTACCAACATAATTATATGTACATAAAGTATCAATTACCATAGCTGCCAAAATTTTTAATTTATTCCGGAATGTTGTTAGTCCCGCCCTTTTTTTTCACCAGAATCTTTTTAGAGTAATATTTTTTATGTTTAATCGTAGTTAAATAATGAAGAAATTTCTTCTACAACTATTACGGTGTGAAAAAAGGGTGGGGCTAGCATCATTCCGGAATAAATTAAAAAACTTGGCAGCTATGAATTACTTTGTAATTTTGGACTCATTAAGGATTAAATTATGGAAAAGTATTACAATGACATTTTCAAATTCTTTCTTTAAATAATTATAATACTAATAATAAAATTATGCAATTAAAAAAATATATGTATTTTCAGTTTGAAAATGTGATTTGTAAAATAAATACTTTCTTTTTAATTTATTTGATTCAATTTGACACTGTCAGTTAATAAAATGTAAACATTAAGTGCGTTACAATTTTTTTTTAAGCACGTATTCTTAATGCCATCTTAGCAAAAGTTTCCAAGCAAATAATTTTACTCCGTGTCGCCATACTTAAATCTTATAACAAATCATCACATAATTATAGTTAAATTTACAAATTCATTGTTTAAATAAAAGTTATTGCAAATTCATTCTAATTAATTTTCTGAGATTACACTTGAATATGCAGAAAAAAACAATGTCCTAAGAAAAGGCTTTTCATGTCACTATTAATAATGCATCATAATAATAATACCATCTTAGTACTGTTATTGAAATTTAATTCTGAAAATTAACATTTTTTTTTTTTTTTTTTTTTTTTTTTTTTTGAACACTGATTTTTAAAACTCGAATTTTAGGGCAAAAGGGCTTAGTCTTTCATCTTAGGAACTTTTATGAGTCCTGGTTATACTTAAAGTCCTTCGGTTTTGCTCCAGTTAAAATGGTTTGTTGGTTGCTGATAATTATTTCAAAATTGTTGTACAATTGCTATACAAAGTAGCATAAAATTGGATAATATAAATTGCGTAATATGTTTAAATCGATACAAAGAAAAATGCATCATAATCTAAGGGTTTTAAAAATACATGAATTTTTTATCTGTGCTGATTAGCTATTTTACCGACACTTATCTTACTGCACTTTCCAAATAACAATTGCGGATTTTTCAGGTTTTTATCTCTCCAAGGATTTTTTCAAAATTCATAAATAAGTTTTAAAATATGCTTATTATACAAATAAAAATTGTAATAGTGATATACTTTTATACTAAACTGCATATCATTTCTAAATTATCATGCTGTATATTAAGATATCATTCCTGATAGTAAAGTACTATACTTTATAATACATTTCTGAGAAAAGATTCTGTGATTGAAATCATTTATAATACTTTAAGGCAGTCTGCTTAAAAAAGACTTACATAATATAAACCACTTCCCTTTACATATTATCACTTCATATTTGAAATTTGAATTTGCTATTTTCTAAAATATTGTCTCACATGTTAAGCTAAAACCTTTCGTGATCGTTGTTATATCATTAAATTTTTAAAATAATATTCTTATGTAAATTTAAAATTTAAAATTCGTAAATTACAAGAAAGTGTTGTTTAAGCAATAAATAAAATATGTCAAAGCATACATTCGCTAAAAAATAAATATAATATAAAAGAGAGATAAAAAGAATAATTTACTGGTCTAGCTTTTTATTAAATCTTAATCTTAAAACAGAATCGTATCTTATAATACATTTTCTTCTTAATTATTATTATTTTTTTCTTTTTACAGAAAATACAATATCATTATTTTTTCAGATCCTCCATGTTAAAAATTATTATTTCTAAAAAGTAATGATGAATCACTTGTAAAATCACAGCTATTCAAAAATAGCTGCAAATATAACTTTTTTACGATATACTTTTTTGTCATAAGTCTATAAAATAGAAAATTACAATGATCTTATGCCCTTGAATATTTTCTTATATAAAGTGAAATAACACTGCTTTCAAAATCACAAACATAAAACTAGAACAAGATTGCTTGTAACTTATATAATATGTGAAATCTTTCAAAAAGATAGCGAAAACAATCTACGCCATAAAGTAATTCCGGTTACTTTGCACCAAAAATTGGTGCTAATTTGTTGGTTACAGAAAATAGTGCAGAAATTTTACTACATTTTTTTGCTAAATGCAATAAAATTGTACCCTATATTTTATAACCAGTAAGTTCACAACGACTTTTGGTGCAAAGTAACCCTAAAATTTTCCAAGCTATTTTAAAAATAAATAAATAAATAAATCTTCGTAATATTGTTAACAAATTCTTACTACATATGAATTAGTAACTTTTAGCAATACGTAACGCATTTGAACTTCGACAAAAGTAACTTATTTTAGGCAAAATTTAAAAATTCAGTATTTAACTATGTATTTTAAATTACATTTAACTTAATATTTACAAAATTAATTTGCTACTAAATAACATATTCTCATGTCTACTGCTTAGATTTATATTTATTCGAAAGTGGATAAAATATAATTTAAAATTACGTTTACAATTACTGAGTGATATAACACAGATTTTAAAAGCATGAAGGTGCACAAGGTTGCATAAAATTTACATAATTATGCGAAATATTTCAAAATGACAATGAAAACAAACTGTAATGTAAAAAATATCGGATTACTTTGCACTAAAATTCGGTGTCAATTTACTGACTATAAAATAAAAAGTATATTAAGATAAATAAATAAATAAATAAAGTGCACAAATTTTGCTACATTTTGATGTTTTCACCTGCTGTTCATACCAAAATGTAATAAAAAAATGGTGCAGTATATTTTATTACAAACAAATTGATACGAATTTTCGATGCAAAGGTGTCCGAAAATTATTTCAGTATATATATTTAAGAAAATCATAAATCTCCATAGTCTTTTTAATCAATTCTTAGTATATATGGGTTAGTGCTTTTTTTTTTTTTTTTAAACAAATTTTATCACATTTGAAATTTGACAGAAATAATTTATTTTTAGCAAAAATTAAATATTCAAATTTTAACCAGACTTTTGAACTTAAATTTCGCTTTTAACATTTCGCAAAATTAATTCACTATCGTAAATAAGCTATTCATTTTCTATTGCTTAAATTTATATTTCTTTCAGAGTGACAAAATTCCATTTAAAATTATGTACCTATTAAATCGCATTTTTTCAGAAATAACTGATCATAAATATTACACTTTTTTTTTTTTTTTTTCAAAATATATATGTTATACTATGACAGTTCATTTCTTAAACTTTTCCTTTCTCATTCATTTATACTACATCTGCATTAGAAATGACTGTATATTGTGCCATTTTCACTCATAATAAAGAACTTTATAATCAAAAAAGGCATCTTTAAAGATTTTTATTTCTTTTTATACTTGATATAAATATTGTTATACATATATCCCTAAATCAAATGTAGAAGAATTAGCGAATTTTCTGTTTAGAATAGAAAATGAACAGGTTAGCCAAATGGCCATATTAGTAAATCGAATATAGGGTGTAGAAATCTAAAGAAAACAGAAAAATGGTTAATTACTTCGCATTTTTATTACACTAGCTTCAGTATTTTAGACATATTTACATTATTCGTTTTTAGACTATTTAACACTAATGGCACAGTACATATAAATTTTATCGATAATAGTTTTTAATGTATTTTTCTGACATTTTTCTTCTGAAATAAAGAAAAAAAATTCATTTAAAAGATAAATTTTTACATAAACTTAGAATTATCTTCAATATAACTCTTTTAAATTTAAATATAGGGTTTCAAATACTAGCTTGAAAGTTGGTTTTTCTCTCCCCTTACTTTGTGATGATGCCACATATGTGGCTTAATTCGAAATACGCTCCCATTAAAATAAATAAAAAATTAATAAATACAACAATAAAAAAGGAAATAAAAAAGCAAGTGTGCCTTTATTTTATGTATAGGTTATACTTTAAACACAAACTTTCGTATGAAATGCGGTTACCTATTTTAAAAAAGATTCTTATGAATTTTTGTATTATAAGCTCTTCAAATAATTACAAGTAATTCCAAGCTGCCTTTATTTCTCTTTTCATAAAACAAATTTTTATTCTTAATTTCTTTGATAAGTTACGTAGTTAAAGCTCATTTAAAAACAGCTATATCTTTTTTATTATATTATTATTATTATTATTATTACACGTATAATTCATATAAAACATATATCAAAATAAATTATTTTCAATATTGGGAGCTTGAACAAAGTATTTGGGATGTGTGTGTTGTGTGAAAAAGTACTGTAATGGCTTGTTCACCTGCACAGTTGGTGCTAGTAGACTTATCACTACACAAACAAATTTACTTTTTTTCCCTCTTATTTTACTACCTTGTAATTAATAGCTTACTCTCTTAGTCACAATCTATAGAAAATCTATTAGTATAAATAAATATTTTTCTTCTCCAGATTCTCTGACATTTTTTTCCACTCTCTCCTTTTTGCATTTCTAATAGTTAGGAAATCTATAATTAATTGCATACTTGTGTAAGGCTGAACTTAACTCCATGATCATGTCATGGATTAAAAGATTTAAGTTTTGATTGAAATAGGCAAAGTAAACTATACTGAGTGTTTTCAACTCAGGAAACCTTTTATTTAAAATAATTTTAAATACAGACCAAATGATTTGAAATGTATTTTTTCTTTAGTTAAAAAAATTATCAGTATAAAGCCTAAATAGGTATATAAATACATTTCAAATAATAAATAGTTGCTATAAAAACATCTATTACAATTTTAAATAGTGTATGGAGTTATGCAAAATAAATCAGCAATGATCCCAGAATCTCAGACGTAACACATCATAGAACATAAAACAACATAAACTGTATAACATAAACTGTATATTCCTTTATTTTTTTTTTTTATGCTAGGGATTAAAAAAATAACGTAAGGTAAAATGAATATCGTTAAACTTCTTGACTGAAAAAAAAAAAAAGATAAATGAAATTTTCACCGAAGATTTTATTATTATTATTGTTATTATTATTATTATTCTCTTTTATTTAAAATATTTTGTTATATGGATTTATTTTAAGACTATTCTTTATTGTACATACATATAACAGTTTTTCTTTCCACATTCTTTAATTTATAAAGCTTGATTTTTATCTGTTGATTAAAAAAAAAAAAAAAAAAAAATGTCAAATTAAAAAATATCCATAACAACATATATAACAGCAATACAGATATAATAAAATAAAATCAAATAATATGTACTATTCATACCCAACTTTATAATATAGCGTTAAAAGAAAATATTTAATGAGAAAGAAAATCTCGATAAAACACTATTAGACTATTTAAATTCTCTGTTTAAAAATAAATATGAATTTTGCTAAAGTAATAAAACTATTTCATACTTAAATGGAAATTAAATATTGTTATATTGAAATGAACTCAATCGTACTTTAATTATGCTAACCTATTTAAAGAATACATATTTCAGTACATACGTTTTAAAACATATTGTTTGCTAAAGAAATATCGCAAATTCAAAATTTTTATGCAATACAAAATTTTAAAAAGATACAGCGAATAGTACGTTTAGTAACAATAATAACGAAATCAAATTTCTTACGAATAATCTCAAAATAAAATGTACTTGGACATTAAATATGTACATTAATTTACAATGTAAATGACTATGAAATACATTTTTTCTCTATGAAATAATTATGCAATTGCATAATTATTTATTAAAGAAGATTTAAATATGCCACAGTACATAGACTGCCTTAAAATATTAATAAAATTTTTACTTTAGTTTCAAAATTGATATTAATTTCCGAAATCGATAACTTAAGGGGACCCTCTACCTATCGTCTCCGAAAGCCGAAGCTAATGTTATTCTATGGGAAATTTTGCCCCATTATAATTCAAATACCGTTTTTATATTCCAAAAATTCACAGCTATTAAACAATTTATCGCTTTCTAAAATATGACTTTTTTATTTTTAAGATTTCATTTTTATGTTCAAAAATGAAAAGTTTCACATTGTGAAAATTTGTATTTTACAACCTCAAAATAAAATATTAAAAATTCAAAAAATAATAATTTTTAGAAAGCGATAAATTATTTAATAGTTGTGACGTTTCTGAATGTGAAAACGGAATTTAAAAATATGTATTAATTAGTAAATTAAAATGGGGCAAAATTCTCCATAGAATAACATTGGCTCTGGCTTCTGAGGAAGTGGAGAGGCCTCTTAAGTTCGAATCCGTTTTGGATTAATTATCTGATTAATGGGTGGTATAAATATATTCTAAATAAATAAAGATTACGTATTCTTTCAAAAATTTCCAAGCTTAACTTTCTTTAATGTTATTTAAGATGTTTACTATTATTATTATTAGTATTATTATTATTATTATTACTATTACTATTATTAAATAAATGAAATGCATCGTCATATATATTTCACTTAAATACGAGAAATGCAAAATTCTGAATAAGCCTGCTTAAAAAGTATATGATATGCATATTAAAATAATCATTTTTAATATTTTATTATTATTCGTCAATAATTTTATTTAGAGTTATAGAAAAATATAATAAGGTTGAGAATTATATAGTTCTAAAGAGTTGTTTAATTCTTAAACTTATTGTATTTTCATTATTATAAAATATTATTTATAGTATTATTTACTTAGTGTATTATTAAACAATTCTGAAGAATTGTTTTAAATGGATGAGGTTATATCAGTGCTTTGGCTCTAAAATCGATATTTATTAAACCCTAAAAATTTTAATACTAAATTAAAATATTCTTTATATTTTAGGATAATGTGTTTAAAAAACCTACTTCATAAAAAAAAAAATAGTAACAAACCTAAAATTCTGTTTTAAATAAACAAGACATTTTATTTTATTGGTGTTAGTTATTTAATAAATATACGTTTAAAAATATACAAAAATATGTTTATAAATTTATACATTTGGTATTGTTTTATGTACTGTAACTCCTCTATAAAGAATTAAACGCACAAAAATTTCTTTAATTTAAACTGGCACAGAATTTTCTAGAACTTAAACACTGATATAATTCAGAATAACGTATGTTGAGACTTTTTTGAATATGAATTTAATTTCTGATACTTTACAAGAATAAAATTGCGTAACAATTTTTCCTATTTCTGCTGTAATTTTATAAAATCCCTTATGATATACATGAGTTAATTTTATTATATTAGTTGTTGTTTATGAATTACATTATATCTGGTGAAAGTAACAGAATGAGAAGTAAATGATATATATGAATTTATTCTTGAAAAGTGAAAAAGTATTGTATGCAAGAGAAATATGTAACCGTTCTCTAAAGTTATATTGCAATTGATCTCTCAACCAGTATTTTTCGAATAAAATGATAAAAAAAAAATAATAAAGTTGAATGATTAAACTTTATTATAAATTTCAAAATTTTCATTTAACATATAACAAACCAGATTTATACCATGAAATTAACAGAGTTGCCAACATTTTAATTGATTCCCGAGTATTTTTAGCCCCGCCTTTATTTCATACCACTTTTATTTTAGAAGTAATTTTTTTCTTATTGTATCGTAGCAATTCATTGAAGGAAAATATCCTATAAATAAAGTGGTGTTAAAATAAAGGCGGGGTCAAAAATACTCCAGAATCATTTTAAAATGTTGGCAACTATGCATTATATGGTCAAAAGAGAAACTATTAAAAGAAACATTGAAGAAATGTTGAAGGATTAACATTTAATTGGTTTATGAAAACATTTGTAATTATTCTAAGTATTTGTGTATGTAGTTTTAATTAGTGAATTATCCACAGTAAAATTATATTAAAAAATGTAAAATTTAATCATATAAATTACTTTGTCTTTTTAATAATTTTTATGTAGTATTTTATTTATTTTGCTCGTTTAAAGACTTGGTTCTTCAAACTATTCTAATTTTATTCTTAATTCCATTTAAAAAATAACTATAAATTCAAATTTATTATTATTTACCATATAATTTTGTTATCGAGTGGATAATATTAAATTATTTTCAAAGCGTCATCATTATAATTAAAATAAAATTATTATTATTATTATTATTATTTTTTTTTTTTTTTATAAAATTGTGTAATGTATTTCGCAGCAAAAATATATTTGTTGTAAATAATTTAATTACATTTTTATTCTAAAAATCTCAATTTCTTTTCTTCTGTTTTGAATAACTAAGCTTATTATGAAAATCATGTTCATAAATTATTTGAATACGGTAATTAATATTTCTATAAGAATTAAATAAAGTTATGAACGAACTTCTTTAAAATAATACAATTGCTTAAATGTACATACTTGCCAACATACTAATTAATATTCCGTAGTATTGTTAGCCCCACCTTCTTTTTCACACCAGTATCTTTTTAGAGTCTTTTTCTTCTGATTTAATCGTAATTGCATTTGAAGAATATTACTCTAAAAATTTACTGGCGTGAAGAAAAGGGTGGGGCTAATAACACTACGGAAAATTAATTAGGATGTTGGCAAGTATGCATATAGATTTAAAATAAAATAAGATAAAAAGATGCTGGTTTGGATGACAATAAAATGGTTGCTAGTATGTGGTTTATTTATATCCACTGTCTGCCGTCCATTGTACGTACATTACCCATTTCAAATACATTGTAATTTCTGTTTACTCATTATTAAAGTATTTGCCATTGCTTTGTCTGTTTTTCTTTATCTTTTTATGTTATTCAGAAATTTTACAGGGGTCGCACTCTCCGCCCTTTTTTCAGGACACTCTCAGGAATAAAAAAATTTAAAATTTATTGCTACCTCTATTTTTGTACAATAATATCTACCCTGTATAATCATGGCAAATTGCTCTAAATATATCCAGAAGTATTTCTGCATAAAATTAGTGGTGGCAAAGAAGGTGGAAATGTCTTTTCTTTCAGAGTGTCTTGAAAAAAGGCGAAGAGTACGACGCCTGATTTTAATGAATTACTAATGATGAAATATTTATTAAAATTATATAGAAATATAGGCGAAAAAATAAGGAATTGTATTATGTGATCAGAAAATCACTGTAAAGAATTACCGAGGTCTACATCTAAAATTCTGATTTTATAATTTCGGCTGATGCGTAAGTTTTTTGGTATGCTGAAATCGAAACTGAAGCCAGTTTTTCTCTTTCAGGTATAGATTTTTGCCAATACATACAGAGTATCTATTGACATAGCTGCCAAGTTTTTTAATTTATTCCAGAATGATGTTAGTCCCGCCCTTTTTTCACACCGTAATATTTTTAGAGTAATTGTCTTCATATTTAATCGTATTTATATACTGAATAAAATTTTTCTACAAAGATTACGGTGTGAAAAAAGGGCGGAGCTAACGACATTCCGAAATAAATTAAAAAACTTGGCTGCTATGTATTGACATGATTTTTTCCGTGACTCTTCCACCAATAAAATGATATGGTTTCGTTTATACTATGTCTTCATGATGAATTATAATTAATTATGGAAACATACTAGAAACTACCGAAAACGAAGAAATTATGTCGGTAGACACCCTGTATTGGCTAAAATCTATACGTCATAGAGAAAATCTGGCTTCATTTTCGGTTTCAGAACACCAAAAAACATAGGTATCAGCTAAAATTATGAAACCAAATTTTCCAAACATTATTTTTATAGACCTGTGTTATAAACAGCATACTTGCCAACCTAACTCGGAAAGTTGTTAGTCCCGCCCCTTTCTTCCTATTTTTTCACACCAATCTTTTTTTAGAGTACTTTTCTTCTTATTTAATCGTAAATATATTTGAAGAGAATCACTCTAAAAATTAAGTGGTGCACAAAAAGGGGCGGGAACTAATTATCTTCCGGGTTAGGTTGGCAAGTATGCGTGCAACCAACGTTGCTAGATCTGGCCTTTTTTTTAATTCAATAGTCATCAATAATTTTGAGAAGTAACATTTGATACACGTAATAGACTATCAATCATCGAAGTGATTAGACAAACGTTACAAATAAAAATTATTGGTGACTATTGAACAAAAAAAATGGTTAAATCTGGCAACCCTGTATAAAACAGAAAGAAGATAAAAAGCTGAAAATAAATATCAACACTTTCAATGATTAACATATATTCATAGGTTATACATCAGCATACTTGCCAACGCACTAATTTATATTCCATAGTATTGTTAGCCCCGCCTTCTTTTTCACACCAGTATCTTTTTAGAGTACTTTTCTTCTTATTTAATCGTAATTGCATTCGGAGAATATTACTTTAAAAATTTACTGGTGTGAAAAAAAGGGTGGGACTAACAACACTACAGAATATTAATTAGGATGTTGGCAAGTATGCATCAGGGATAATTGTCTCCGCCTTATTTATTTATTTATTTTATTTTATTTTATTTATTCCAGGATACTTTCAAATGAGCAATTTTCACCTCTTTTGCCACCACTGATTCCTTAGACAAATCTTTATTGTATTTTTAAAGTAGAATGTCGTGGTTACAAAATATGAGAATTGTTGTATAAAAACAGCGGTAACGAAAAAGACATAAATTGTTCATTTCTCAAAGCGTCCTGAAAAAATATAAAGGCGGAGACTACGATCCCTGGTACATTCATACATACATTCATACGATCCCTGGATAAATTCATATATATATTCATAAAATACATGACACATATACAATAGGTTTTCCAATTTCCTTAAGAACTCTCATACCTTCTGTGTTATCACAGTGCAAAAAATAAGTCTGTTTCAAATTGACCAATTTTTTTTCTTTTTTTTTAGTTTTTATTAAATTTAAATGAAATTTTGCATAATTTTAAAGTTTATTTAAAATTTTGAAATTAATACTCTTAATTACAACAACAATAATAATAAAATAGAGAGAAAATTTTTAATGTAGCAAAATTTTCAGTATTATTTTGCGATCCGTAAAACAATTTAATTAAGAATTTACATATTAACGTATAACTTGCATCAAAATATCTCCGAAATTAAATTCTATAGAATAAAATCTTTAAGTATCTTTAAGATCATTAACTATTTTTTACTATTTTTAAATTTTAATTAATTAAAATTTTCATACAATTTTTGCATTTTTCAAATTAGTACATTTTTAGTTTAGTTACCCAATGGATTTCTGTATGATAAACAGAGCTGCCAACCTAAACCGGAGGATTGTTAGCACCGCCCCTTTTTCTACATCAGTCTTTTTTTTTTTAGAATATTTTTCTTCTTAATTCATTGTAAATGCATTTGAGGAGAATAACTGTAAAAATTAAGTCGTGTGGAAAAAGGGGCGGTACTAACAATCCTCCGGATTAGGTTGGCAGCTCTGGATGAATTCATTCTATAGAATGGTATAGATAGGAAACATATTATTGTATGCAAATATAAGATTAAGTTTTCACAACATCTACAAATTAACATAAAGACATATGTTTTTAATATATTGTTAAATTATAAAAATTGTAAATTCGAGGGAAAAATTACAAATTACAAAACTGAGGGGCAAAACTGAGACTGCTTTTATTTTATTAAATTTAAACAGTTTTACAGAAATTTTAATATACTTAATACCGTTATATTTCAACGCATGTGTATATAAATATAAATCAAAAACACTAATTTACTAAAAAGATTTATAACGTTCACTATTCGCATAAATAAATTAAAACTGCTCAGTAATCCAAAGATATAAATTAAAATCCCTAATCTAAACTATGAGCCGTAGATGCCAATATTTTAATTTATTCCGCAATATTTTTAGCCCAGCCTTTCTTCCATACAACTTATTTTTTAAAAGTAATTTTTTTTTCTTATTCTATGGAAGTTATTTATTAGAGAAAATGTCTCTATAAATAAAGTGGTGCGAAATAAAGGCGGGGTTAAAAATACTCTCGAATAAATTAAAATATTGGCATTTATGGATAAGCGCATATTTTAATTAATTTCTTACAGTAATGACAAATATATAATTCTGATAAGTAATTTTAAATGACATTATGAATAAGTATAAAGTGTGATATTCCAAATTTCGGAAGTATAAACTCTGGAGAATTTTTGTCCTTGCAAACTTGTCATTTTAATATAAAATGAATTTAAACAATTCTCTAGCATGGGTTAATTGGTAGCGGGCCTCCATTTTACATCTAGTTTGCTGTAGCCAGCACAAAACCTTCTTGAATACCATTCTATGTACCAAAATACCTTCCAGTTAATATGCACATAAAATTAGTCAAAATAACTTTTCACAATAGCAATATTTTATATACAGCTTGGTGCAGTCTTAAGCAATAGATTTTGAGATATCGCTATTTGAAAATTTGCAGAAAGAGGATAATATCAGCATCATGTATTGTTCTCACACTCTTTTTTTGGTAAATATTATTATTTATAAATATTAGAAGATGAGATATAGCCTCTATCAGCATGCGAGGACCACTTGTCGTCCGACATGCACCGAAAATTAATCAACACATATACACATGTATTTCCATACATACACACATGCACACACACATATATATATTATTAAATTCTTCACTGTATATATTTGACATATATATCTGATATTCATTTCCCATACTAATTTGATGCATCAATATTCAGTCAACTGAATCAATACGATATCATGTCCCTCATACATATCAAGTTTTCGGCACTTATACGCCATAGAAACTGAAATAGAAGCTTCTCTTAAATCGCAAAATTAGAGTATATTAGCGACACTAATAGCGAGATATATCAAAACCTAATCAGCAACAAATATTTTCAACCAAATTATTTAATTATTTTATTTTTAGATAATTTTCAACCAAATATTAATTTTTGCTCAGTTTTGTCGGAGAGAGAGAGAGGGGGCAGAGTTCGAAGTAGAGGTCTGCACGGGCCGAAATTTCCAGGCCCGGACCCGGCCCGTTTCTTTTTTACTAGTGTACGGCCCGGCCCGGACAAAAAGCGATAAAATCAAAAGTATGTAAAGTTACCAAAAAAAAAAAAAAAAGCCTTCCTACGAAAAAGATTTTTAGTATGTGTTTTGCAGAGGTTTTTTATAGCTAAGCAATATAATGTTCTTTAACAAAACTGCTTTATGTTTACAAGATATTTATATATAAACAGTATTTCATTATTACAGACGTACAGAAGGCACAAAGACAGACAGAAAGTCAAATCGAAAATATTAACATTCTCAAACAATATAGGAAGATATTTAAAATGGTTAATAGTACTAAAAATACACTTTCAACCACTTCCTGTTATATACCGTAATGTATCCAAATCTTTCCTGTGATCCGGTAAAAAAAAAAAAAACTTTAATGCTAATCCAACCATATTTAATGGAAAAGATGCTTATGCACATGCTAGAAATGATGCTACATTCATCCAGTGCCCCGGAGAAAAGAAAAAGAAGCCTTAGAGGAAAAGTTACAGCGGAAGGATTTTTATAGCCTTCATACCACCTAAACACTACAGACCATAGAAAACAAAGCCTTATATACAGTAACGTATCTAATTTCTTTTGTTTATTACATGTACGCAAACTGGTAGTAACATGCATATTATTTTGAAATGGAAACCATCTAATATTACTTTAAATAAAATATAATAATTTCGAGACATGTTTAAAATATTTGCGGAAAATCAGATCATGAACAGACAAGCTGATAGACAAATTGAAGTTACATACATCTTTTAACAAAATAAAATTTTATGTGACATACCAGACTGTAAAATTATGTAAAATAAATGACTGAAAAAATATTTTATCATTTTCCTTTATTGTTGATTAACGAGGAATCTAGAAAAAGATTCGGGCCGGGCCGGGCTTGGGCTTAAAATTTCCTCTTGGCCCGGCCCGAGTACACAGAAAAATATTGAGCCCGAGCCTGGCCCGGCCCGAGAGCAAATTGAAAATTTCGGCCCGAGGGCCGGGCCGGGCTCAGGCTCGGGCCGAAAGCCCGGTCCGTGCAGACCTCTAGTTCGAAATCTTTAAGAGTGTCAGAGTCGTCACTTTGATTTTATGATTTCCACTTTCATTGATACCACTATTTTCAAACAGAACTTTTTGCCATAATTTTATTGAAATGTGTCGTTTAGGACAGAGGTCATTGTATAATGCCTCGAAAAAAAATAATAAATAAATAAATAAATAGTGGTGGCAAAAAAGATGGAAATTTCTCATCACAAAAAGTGTACTGAGAAAAGGGCGGAGACTTCGAGCTTTGGAGAAAGAGAGAGAAAGAGAAAAATCTAATGTCGAAGTTTAAAAATCAAAAGTTGAAATATGCATAAAATATGATTTATTTGAAGTTTTCACTGCGATAACTTATGCATTCTAGTTTTCATTAGCTAAAAATATAACGGTAAAATATAAAATCTACATCAGATATTTTATTCGAAATAGTAGCATATACCTCGTTTATGTCCTAAACCCTAAACATGTTACATAAATTGAGACTTCATAAGAAATACTTGTTCACGAACCCTGATCTATATATTTAAAAAAAAAATAATGTTTTTAACTTATCGGTAGATCTAACAGCACATTTCACCTAATAAAATAAATAAAATAAATAAATTACCGAATGCAGAAAAAACTTGAATACAAGAGAACTAGATAATGCAAATTATGTATCCTTCATCATTCCTTAAGCATATACATAGCCCTAATGTGCTTTTGGAAAAAAATTAATGCAGCCTGTCTTTATTAAAATCAAGAATATAATGCTGATAATATAAATTTTGTAATTGTAAATTGGGAGTCTGTGCATCCGTAAATTACCTTTGCTATACAAGACCTCAAATTTAAACTTAATGATATAAAGTATATAGAAAATAAATGCATTCTGATGCAATAAGGCCTGGTGATTATGTAACACGTGCATGGATATTGCATCAACTGAAATAAATATCAAAATTGAACAATTATTTACATGCAGGAAATTTTTATAAATTACACTATGAATTAAAAAATATTTTATATATAAGAGTAAAGTGGTTTTTTAAATTAAATTGAGAATAATTTTATAAGTAAAAATAATCATAAAAAGGAATTTTTGTTATGTCATAAAACTAAAAATCTTCTATATCTTAGTTTTTTCCATTGATTAAAACACACTTTTCACGAGCTGTCTTTCATATAACAGTGTTTAAAGCAGGTAGTCTACCTATTTACGAAAATATCATACAAGAAAAAGTTTCATATCGTTAATTTTACAGTTAAAAAAATAAAGATTTTTTTAAATTATTATTATTAGTTATAAGATGATTCCATGCCTTTAATTAAAAGGGGGGATGTCAAATAAACTAATTAAAAAGAAACTAAAATTTTACTTTTTTTTTTTTCACCTTAAGAACAAAATCTTTTTAATTCTCAGAAGTTATACTTACGTTTGTATATGAAACCTGGGGATTCCAATTTATCGTAATTAAATATACATTATTATTTTTATCTGCGAAATTATGTAAAATTAATTCGAAATTTGCTAATAATAATGACTACATGTAAAGTATCCTTTAATGACTTATGCTGATTAAAATTACTGATAAATCATTCTTCAGTAGTGCAGATAATTGCGTAATGTGCGAATACACTGTTTAGACAAAATAATTTAGACAATTTCGAATTTTTACTTTTATTGAATATCTAAAGAAATATTCGATGATTACTTTTGGAATTTGGTGTGTGTAAAGCGTATGTTATACCACATATATTTCAGCGAAGCTTTTGTCCCGAAAGAATAAAGGGAACCAGTTACAAATTAAAGGAAAAAATAATGTATCGAATCACTCTGTAAAACCATAATGCCTAAAATGCGTTCCATGATTATCAGGTTTCTTTAAATTATGTGTATTCATTTGTGAGAAAATAGCACGTGTATTAATGAAGACATAAAAGTTTCTTTAAGAACAATTAAAGTTTTTTCGCACTTTTATTATTATTATTATTATTATTAGGACGGAGGACTATTAGTTTCAATCTGAAGTTTTTGTAGACAAGTTTTGTGTAACACCAAAATAAATTAGAAACATCAGTCCAATCATTACAAATCTGGTACCAAATGAAAGGGGCGATTTTTCTGAATCCAGGGGTGCAAACAGATTTCCGACACAACAATTAGATTTTTTTAAATTAACTAAAGTATGAAATTTAGGTGACAACACTTCATTTTAATTCATTTCAATCATTTTAAAACGTACGTGGCGTTACGGTCAAAAAATGAGATAAATAAATAAATAAATAATAAAAAATAAAAATTTTCAGATTGAAATTAATAGTCCTCCGTGCTATAAACTAAATTCTGTTTTTAACAGAATTTTTAATGTTTTTTTTTTTTTTTTTTTTTTTTTTTTTCTAAATAGTAATAAACAGAGTTTTTAAACCAATTCAATGTCATTTTTAGAAAACTTAACATACTATATTAACATACATACTACATACACGAGTGTACCTTTATATAGAAGATTATGCTTGTGTAATTAAATTTATGGAAGTTTCTCGGCGATTTTAATGTAGATTAAATTAATATTGAACTTTTCGATCTAAGATTTTTTGTGCTTAATTTATATTTTTAAAAAAGCTCAAATTCACGCTAACAAATAATTTATATGTATTGCGGAAAGAATGCATATAAAATATTATTTTTAAATTTTTATACGAGCCTTTATTCAATGCTGATCTATTCATTTATAAATTTTTTAAAATAATATTCAGTAAGTTTATTAACATTAAAATATGTATACACCATAAAAATATACAGGTTAAACGATTAAGTTTACAAGCTTTATGTTATATTCAATTTAATGCTGACGCTTCATATTTTCCAAAATGCTTGAGAGATATTTTGGCATATAGTTCTAACTTTTAATGGTAGATGGCAGCACCTCTTTATAAGGATTTTCAGAGACAAAGAAAATAAAATAAAGCAAGAAACTTTAGCTTTTACCTCTCCTTTTTTCTTTCTTCCTTTCTTTCTCTTTTTTATTTTATTTTTTTTTTCTTTTTCTTATAAAACATAAATTGCTTTAGATTTTGTGTTGAATTCAAGTCCAACCACGTCTTTGTTATTATAGTGACGAATTTAACAAATTTTGAAAGTTCGAATTCGAATTTGTATAACCTTAACCAAACTATTTGAACGTAGTAAAAAGTAATTTAGTAATTATATAGTCCAAAACTAAAATTTTATCGGGTTTCTCACTGGTATACAATGAATTTGACATGATTATTATTATTATTTTCATTATTATTTTTTTTTCATTATTATTATTTATTATTATTATTTTTATTATCGCTACTCCATTCTTCTATTGATGCACATAAATATAGACAGTATTACTGCCTCCACATAAAGTGATCAATTTTAAAATAAATTGCATAAAGATAAAAGATGATTCAGGAAGAAAAAATTATATGCCTCATTATACAAGTTATTCTAAAAACCTCAGGTATAATTTCTTAAATAGTGTAAATCTAATATAGTAATTAATATATAAATCTAAGAGTGTAATTTCTTAAATAGTAAAATTTTAAAATTATAGTATGAATTTCAAAGTTGCACAAAAAATTAAGGTACATAATTTTATAAAATAAATTACAAATTTCAGGAGGATTCAATTTCAAGAATAATAAAACTTTAGTTGGTTGATTGTAGGGTGTAAGACCGTCTGACTGCACAAGGGTCCTAGGCCTATAGGCCTTGCGTGGAGTGTCTAGGGGATTCCAGCCCGTATTTACGCGATTTTCGGAGAAAACCACGGAAAAGCCAGAACCCATCTACCAGCTTTGAGCGCAGAACTCCTCGGCCGCTGGTGGGCTATAAAATTTTAATTTCTATGAAAACGAGAGTTCGATAAGTAAAATTATAGCCAATAGCCTAATTAAGTGATATACAAAATTTCAACATCATATAATAAAAAGTCTTAGAGAAGTGTTAAACAAAGTTACTGACGGATTAGTTGCAAATTGTTTTCACTAGTAATTTGTGTTTAAACCTTGAAATATAATTTTTCGGTGTAGTTTTCGGATTACTTATGTTGTCGAGACATTGTAAAGTAACTTATATATATATACATATACATATATATATATATATATATATATATATATATATATATACATATATATAAATTTAAACTTGGTAATTATTGAAATTGAATCTAATTCATTTTCTTTCTTTTCTTTTTCTTTCTTTCTCTTTTTTCCCCTTTTCTTTTCTTTACCTCCTTTATATATATACATATATATATATATATATATATACATTCTATCTTTTATTCGTAGAGATAAAATGAAGGCAAGAACAAATTATAATACTGAATATTCTATCACGTTTTCTATTTCTTTCATTGTTATTATTGAAAAAAATATTTAATCAAATTTGTAACACTTGAATAAGAAACTTATATTTTTATATTAATTTTTACTTTACTTTATTCATATATAGTGGAAACATTTTGTTTTGAGATTCATTTTCTAAACTGAGTTTTTACTATATTTACACAATTTAAAGTTCCCTGAGTTAAAAAAATCAGTTTTTTTTTTTTTTTTTTTTTTTTTTTTTATCTGTTCGTCAGTCTGTTATCAGCATAACTTATGAACAACTTTTAGCAAAAAAGTTCAAACTCTGTAATTTTAGTCTGTATCATTAAGGAATGTTACTGGTAATTTTTTTTCTTAAATTCGGATAAATGGTTCGTGTACAAATACATACATGCAAAAGTATTTAAATGCATTGTATCTATGTGTGAAATATCTCACAGTTTAACATCCTAAGACTCCACTAATCAAAATGAAAGTGACATATATTTTTAATGTTATGCACAAAAGCATAACATTATTCCTCATATAGAAAAAGGTACGAAAAAAATTATCGTCTGTTTACAAGGCACACAAATGAATTCAGATATATTAAAGCTATACATTGAAATTGCTGAAGAAATTTCAAAGAAATTTCAAAATGTATTATGTGTTTTTCATACAGTACTGAATTTAAGTATACTATGTAATATATACATATAGATAAAGATAGATAGATAGATCGAAAGACAGATAAATAAATAGACAGTTATAGATATAGATATAGATATAGATATAGATGTATAGATATAGATATAGATATATTGATTTAACAATGAGAATGAGAACAAAAAAATAAATAAACAGGTGAATAATTCGCCACAGCAACCCACTAAAGCCAATTTGATGACTATATAACTTTTATTATTATTATTATTATTTATTTGAAATAATAATAATAAGAATACTCACTTTAAAATAATTCCGATAAGAACACAGACATGTGGAAACATAACAAGGAGGTTTTAATTGGTAGTAATCAAAAGTTTTCCTTTTTTTTTTTTTTTTTTTTTTTTTTTTTTCGATCTGACAATAACAAAATGAATCAAAAATTAAAAAATAAATAAATAAATAAAATAAAACAAGTATGTTGTGGTTACCACAAACTTCTATATTTTCTATACAAATTCACTCAGTAAAAATAATTTATTAAGATTATCATCCATGCAGATCGATTTACATTCTAGTATTGCACTAAATATCCAAATAAAGTAAATAAAGTTTATTCTCTATATAACATCTTAAAACAGAGCTGTTTTTTTAGGTTGATTTCTTTAGAAATCGACCTATTGCAATCACTTCGTTTATCTATCTATCTATCTATATCTATATCTATATATATATATACATATAATAAAAATTTTGTCATCACGGTAACTCCCGAAATAATACTCGAAATCAAACCAAATTTGGACAGTGAACTTATCTTATAAATATCTTGGATGAGTTCGTTAACCAAGTTGCTCCGACCTTTTGTTTTCAAGTGGCAGCCACTTGAAAATTTCAAACCGACATTGTAAAAAGCATATTTAAAGCATGATTTGCTTGAATTTTGATGTAAATACAGGCCACATAAGGGTCTCAATGAAGTTTATTAATGAAGTTTATCCGCCATTATTAATAAAGTGGCAGATATTTAGAGTTAAGCGGGACCACTTGAAATCAGGCTACCACTTGAAAATTTAAAATCCCTATAACTTCCGAAATAATACTCCAAATGGAACCAAATTTGGACAGTGTCTTAACTTATCTTATAAATATCTTAGATGAGTTTATTAACCAAGTTGCTCCTCCATTTTGTTTTCAAGTGGAGACCACTTGAAAATTTCAAATTCAAATTGTAAAAAGCGTATTCCGAATTTGTTTGAAATTTGGTGTAAATATAGACCACATAAGGGTCTCAATGATGTTTATTAATGAAATTAATCCGTCATTTTTAATAAAGTGATAGATATCTTAAGTTAAGCGGGGCCACTTGAAATCACGCTACCACTTGAAAATTTAAAATCACAATAACTTCTGAAATAATACTCCAAATTGAACCGAATTTGGACAGCGGCTTAACTTATCTTATAAATAACTTAGATGAATTTGTTAACCAAATTGCTCCGCCATTTTGTTTTCAAGTGGAGACCACTTGAAAATTTCAAATTCAAATTGTAAACAAGTCCTTCCGGCTTATTCGGAAGGGTAGGTTGATTTCTTTTTCCTTATCAAGTAGCCGTCATTTTGTTTCAAAATGGCGGCTACAAATTATTAACGAATTAGTAGAAATATTGATGTAGGCTATCTACATATGGAGTTTTAAGCAAATCGGTTCACAAATACCTTTTTATGTGAATTTAAAATTTTCAAGTGGTCGGCGTTTGGAAACAAGATGGTGGGCCAAGTTGACAAATATATCAAATGCATTTGTGAGATAAGACTACTGTACAAATATAGTTGGAATTAATTCAGAATCTCAAAAGTCACCGTGTTGAAAAATTAAGTGGCTGCCACTTGGATCAAAATGGAAGAGAAAGTTGCTCAGTGAACTAATTAATCTAAGATATTGTTGCAAATTTAAAAATAATTCAATTTTTTTTTTTTAGAAATTCTTTCAAAGAGGCTTAAAAAGTTGATTAAATGTTAATTTTCTGCATTTCTAGTTTGTTTTAGCGTTAAAACAGCCTAATTTCCCTTAAAAACGCATTAAAAAGCTCCAATATGGCAGGTAATGGATTTGGCGCCAAATTTAGCGACTTTTCCACTTGGCGACTTTTTTGTCGACTTTTGGCGAGAAAATTCATAGTTCATTAATAAACTTCATTGATATATTGATATATAGTCTATGTATACATCAAAGTTCAAACAAATTCGGAATACGCTTTTTACAATTTGAATTTGAAAATATCAAGTGGTCTCCACTTGAAAACAAAATGGTGGAGCAACTTGGTTAAAAAAACTCATCCAAGATGTCCTTAACACAAGTTAAGATGCTGTCCAAATTTGGTTCAAATTGGAGTATTATTTCGGAAGTTATCGTGATTTTAAATTTTCAAGTGGTAG
The DNA here is from genome assembly GCA_963930645.1 of Salticus scenicus. Lineage (NCBI taxonomy): Eukaryota > Metazoa > Arthropoda > Arachnida > Araneae > Salticidae > Salticus > Salticus scenicus. The sequence goes on along the minus strand of OZ005655.1, from coordinate 193,776,830 downwards.
TCTCATTTCAAGTGGCTCCACTTAAGATATCCGCCACTTTCTTAAAAATGGCAGATAAATTTCATTAATAAAGTTCATTGAGACCCTTATGTAGTCTAGATTTACATAAAAATTCAAGCAAATCTTTCTTTAAATACGTTTTTTACAATGTGGGTTAGAAATATTCAAGTGGCTGCCACTTGAAAACAAAAAGTCGGAGCAACTTGGTTAACGAACTCATCCAAGATATTCATAACACAAGTTAAGACACTGTCCAAATTTGGTTCGATTTGGAGTATTATTTCGGAAGTTATCCGGATTTTAAATTTTCAAGTGTTAGCCTGAATTCAAGTGGCCCTACTTAACTTAAGATATCCGCCCCTTTATTAACTAGTATGTTGTGGCCACCACAAGACTTTCTTCTATATTTTTCTATACAAATTCACGCAGTGACAATATTAAAAAAAAAAAAAAAAAAACGATTTTTTTTATTTTTTTTTTTTTTTCGTTAAAAGTAAAAAAAATCGATAACTTTGTTTTAAATTACCACATATTTATAGTTCAACCATTCGTTTTAAAGGTATTGACGAGACCTTTCGAAAGATACCGATCTTGAAAGTTTACACCCCTTCCGGGGGAGGGGGGTACTTCCCCCTAGGTGGGGGGGGAAGCGATGCCCCAAATTTTTTCCCTAATTAACTACTACTATTATAAATAATTCATATTAATTTCACAATCACAGGTTAACAATAACTCTCATTATGTACATTTATACGAAATTTTTTCCTATACTGCCATGTTAAAAATTTAGAAAAAATACGATCACAGCGCCACCTGTTGAGCGATTGATCCCCAAATCTAATCAGCCCCAGTTTATGTCAGGGGTCAACTAAATACCAAGTCTGGTTAAATTTCGTTTAAAAAAAAAAAAAAAAAAAAAAAAAAAAACGTTTTTTTCTAAGGTTTTTTTCGTCAAAAGTAAAAAAAATCGATAACTTTGTTTTAAATTATCACAGATTTATAGTTCAATCATTCGTTTTAAAGGTATTGACGAGACCTTTCGAAAGAAAAGATACCCATCTTGAAAATTTACTCCCCTCGAGGGGGACTTCCCCCCCACGGGGGGTGGCGAGGCTCCTACGCATACAAAAAATTTTTCCCAGTTGACTATCTCTATTTTAAATAATTCTTGTAAATTTCATAATGATTACTAAAAAATAATTCTCTTTATGCACATTTATACAAAATTTTGTCCTATATCACCATGTTAAAAATTTAGAAAAAGCGGGATGGCAACGCAACCTGTAAGACAATTTTTACCAAAAGTTGATAGGCACTAATTTATGTCAAGGTACAACTACATACCAATTTGTATGAAATTCTGTGCAGTAGTTCTTGAGATACAGTTGCCACAAAATTTTGTCACACACACACACACAGACAGACAGACAGACATTTTCTAAAAATGGTTAAATCGTGTTCTACAGCTCTCAAAACGTGTAAATTCATCAAAAACCCGAGGTCGAAAATTTTTACGAATCCAATACTTTCTCTATATTACATTTAGAAGAAAGTAAAAATGGCAGATGAATTTCATTAATAAAGTTCATTTATACCCTTATGTAGTCTAGATTTACATAAAAATTGAAGCAAATCTTGCTTTAAATACGCTTTTTACAATGTGGGTTAGAAATATTCAAGTGGCTGCCACTTGAAAACAAAAAGTCGGAGCAACTTGGTTAACGAACTCATCCAAGATATTTATAAGATTAGTTCACTGTCCAAATTTGGTTCGATTTGGAGTATTATTTCGGGAGTTATCGTGATGACAAAATTTTCATTATATATATATATATATATATATATATATATATATACACTAAGCGACAAAAAAAAAGCCGCACTTGGATATTTTCCTTTTCGCTTTCTACAACCGCCAAATTTATCGTTTAAAAAGCAAATTTTCGAACAGATTTTATTACGTTGTCCACCACATACACATTAGTACTCAGTCCAGTGTTAAAAACAAAATACAATAGTCAGGAAAATTGTAATTTTAGAAATTATTTCAAAAATGATAAGAATAAGGCAGTTAACGATGCCACAAAACGTATTAATTTTTGAGTGAAAATCAAAAAATATTTTAATACGTGAGATGGTAAAACAATTAAATGCTAACGAAATATTGATAAAACGGTTTTTAGCAAGTTATAACGTTTTTTGGTCGTTTAAACTGGAAATTTGGTTTATGGCGGCCATGTTGCTCATCGAAGCGAGATGACCGTAAGTTAAAAAGCCATTTCTTATGAAATCGGTTTGTATTACATTTAGAACATAAAAGAGATTCAGAAAAAGTGTTTAGCAGCATAATTTCTTTAAATTCAGTACAGAAACTATTAAACAAAGCAGGTTTAAATGACAGAAAATTTGAAAAAATTCCATTCTTTGTGAAGAAAATTAGGAAACCATGACCTCAGATGGCTAAAAAAATAAAAAAAATGATTAGTTAATTATTGGGCTGAACTATTTCTCTTTAATGAATCAAGTTTAACTTATTTCGAGCTAAAGAAAACAAGCGGAACTGACAACGAAAATATGACCGACATAATGAAAATCACACTTTTTAAACAGTGACACAATCTTCGTACATTATGGTACGGAGGTGCATAACTTTTCAAACAGTCGGACAAATTATTATGCCCAAGGGATCAATTAACTCGAAATAAAACACAATCTTCATAAAAATGTTGCCTGTCCGACTATTTTGGAGGTATCTTGGACAATTCCGTAAACAGCATTTTACGCTAAAAATGCACCTTACTACGCGGCGTCTGTGGTCAGTTTATTACTTCAAATTGTCAAAATTTCCTATCCATTCCAATGAGAACCTATAATTCTGTAAGTAATCATATCTTTTTTCACTTTAAGTTAAATCCCACAAAAGATATAGTAAAATTTCTTCTTTACCAGGTATGAGAATAGTCCTAATCGTGATCCTCTCGAAAATGTTTCGTCAATAAAAAAGCGGGGGAGAGGGGGGAGGATTCGAAATTTGCAGCCTGTAACTCTGCCTGAACTAGAAAAAATTATTTGTGATATTTTGCACGTTGAAATTTCTGAGATTTATATTAAAACACTGTATAATACTATGCCATTGCGCATTAAAGCAATAATTCCATATAAAGGTGGAATTAACCCAATGCAGAATACATATTTTTAATAAAAAATTGCTTAGATCTAACACAAAAATAGTTTTATTTCATATATTAAAGTATAACTTGTTTATTTCATTTAATAAATCATAACAGAATACAAAGTGTATGATTATTGTATTATGTTCAAAAAGGAAGTTTTATGCACATTTTTAAAAATTACTTCGTAGTGTGCAATAATGCAAATTATTAAATCGAAAATGTACATAGGTATCATTTCATCCCTTTGGTATTACGCAAATAAGAGAGTTTCATTTGTTTCAAACATTAATTTTAAAGTTATTACGAATAAAAAATGTATAAGTCTTTTTTTCTGCAGTGCGGCTTTTTTTTTGTCGCTTAGTGTAGATAAACGAAGTGATTGCAATACGTCGATTTCTAAAGAAATCAACCTAAAAGCGTATTCCGAATTTTTTTTTTTATTTCGATGTATACGTAGATTACACAAGTGTCTCAAATAACTTTATTAATGAACGTTATCCGCCATTTTTAATAAAGTGGCGGATATATTAAGTTAAGCGGGACCACTTGAAATCAAGCCACCACTTGAAAATTTAAAACCATGATAACTTTCGAAATAATACTCCAAATGGAACCAAATTTGAACAGTGTCTTAACTTATCTTATAAATATCTTAGATGAGTTTGTTAACCAAGTTGCTCCGCCATTTTGTTTTCAAGTGGAGACCATTTGAAAATTTCAAATTTAAATTGTAAAAAACGTATTCCGAAATTGCTTGAATTTTGATGTAAATGCAGACCACATAAGGATCTCAATGAAGTTTATTAATAAACTATATCCGCCATTTTTAATAAAGTGGCAGATATCTTAAGTTAAGCGGGGTCACTTGAAATCAGGCTCCCACTTGAAAATTTCAAATCACGATAACTTTTGAAATAATACTTCAAATCGAACCAAATTTTGACAGTCATATTATCATATAATTACCTTGAATGTTTTCAGTAGGCAACTTGTCCCGACATCTTGTGTCTAAGTTCCAGCCACTTGAAATCACACTGCCACTTTAAAATATGCCATCACGATAACTTTTAAAATACTAAACTGATTCAAATAAAAGCTGGATAGTGAATTTTGGTTCAAATATCTTGGATAAGTTCACTTGGTGACTTGATCCGCAATTTTATTTTCAAGTGGCGGCCACTTGAAAATTTGTCATTATGGTAACTTTAGTAATACAAAATCAATTCGCATCAAATTTGGGTAGTGGATTTATCATTCAAATATCTTAGATAAGTTCGCTGGGCATCTCACTCCACTTTTTTTTACAAGTGGTGCCACCTGAAAATTTCTTATGACGATAATTTTTGAAATACTGATTTAATTTAAACTAGAACTGGACAATGAACTTATCGTACAAATATACTGAATGATTTCGATGGGCAAGTTGTTTTGCTATTTTGTTTTCCAAGTCGCAGCCACTTAGACTGCCACTTGAAAATTTGCCATAATAATAACTTTTGAAACACGGCATTGATTTAAACCACAGTTGGACAGTAACCTATGCTTCAAATATCTTCGATGTGTTTGCTGGAACTTTAGAAATACTTAATCAATTCAAATCAAAGTTGAAAAATGGATTTATCATTCAAACAACAAAAATTTAGAAAATTCACGTAACTCGTGAAGCAATCACGTTATTGCGTCCATCTTTGGTATATAGATAATAAGTATTTTCTCGCCAAAAGTCGCTAAAAAGTCGCCATAGGGGAAACGTCGCCAAATTTGGCGCCAAATCCATTACTTGCGTTACTGGATCTTTTTAATGCGTTTTTAAGGAAAAATTAGGCTATTTTAATGCTAAAACAAACTAGAAATGCAGGAAACTAACATTTTACCAACTTACTAAGTCTCTTTGAAAGAATTTCTACAAATATATATATATATATATATTCAAATTTGAAACGATATTTTAGATGAGGAACTTTCTCTGCCATTTTGATCGAAGTGCCAGCCACTGAATTTTTCAACACAATGACTTTTGAGATTTTGAATTAATTCGAACTATATGTGTACAGTAGACTTATCTCACAAATACATTTCATATATTTGTCAACTTAACCCACCATTTTTTTTCCAAGCGCCGGCCACTTGAAAATTTTAAATTCACATAAAAATGTATTTATGAACCGATTTGCTTAAAACTCCATATGTGCATAGCCTACATCAATATTTCTAACAAGTTCATTAATAATTTGTAGCCGCTATTTTGAAACAAAATGACGGCTACTTGATAAGGAAAAAGAAATCAACCTACCCTTCCGAATAAGCCGGAAGGACTTGTTTATTATTATTATTATTTTTTTTTTTTTATTAAAAATGAAAAAAAAAAAAATGATAGCTTTATTTACTTTATTATAAATTATCGCAGATTAATAGTTCAACCATTCGCTTTAAAAGTACTGAAGAGCTCTTTTCAAAGATATCCATGAAGAAAATCCCCCCCACTCCGAAGGGAGGGGCGAAGCGATGCTCCTACATACACAAAAATATTTACCCAGTTGACTATCACTATTATAAATAATTCTTTTTAATTTCATAATGATTATTAAAAAATAATTCCCTTTATTACGTTTATATGAAATTGTGACCTATACTACCATGTTAAAAGTTTAGAAAAAGGGATGGCAACGCCAAATGTAAGTCGATATTCACCAATAGTTGATAGGGAAATTTGTTTGGGTTAAATGAGGGAATTTATTCTTTTAAAATAGGTGTTAAAACATATTTCTGACAGTTATCCAAGTTAATTTCGACATTTTTTCTGCTTTCTTTATTTTAAATTTTCCGTGACAAGAGATTTCAGTAGTAACCATAAAAACTTTAGAAAAACTTTACTTGTTTTCTCTGAACCAACATATTTTAAGTCTTTTTCTCTTCTTTTTCGCTACTAAATCGTTCTTTTTCTATTGAAATTAGTTAATAATATCCAAGCGTCAACAATTATAACTAATGTTTCCATTTTTTCACCTGTGAAATAATTTTGATACAAAGATATGCACATAGTCCTATGCTGAGAATATGTTTCTGCATTAGGTGATAAATGTCATGTTTTTTGTTACGATTAGCTTTAAATCAGATTTTATAATATTGCTCACAGTTTCTACAAAGATCTATAAAGATTTTGCGATAGCCCTTTGCGGGGATGGATTTTTTTTTTTTTTTTTTAATATGCAGGGTGATTTTAGATTTAATAAGAAATGCACATATCTTTAATAGATAGGCATTTTTTGCCTTTTTTCTAATATAATGCAAAATTTTACAGTTATTTACTTTTTATTAATTATGTCCTACATTTTACATATAGAAATATTAAATCCATGATTATCGCGTCGATATTTCATGGTCTAAGAAGAGTATTTCTCTTCGAAAAGCTCAAAAATATAGGTTCAATCCATTGTTCATTTTTCAGAGACATATTATTGCTAAACATATTTTTAATGCTGCAGAAGATAGTTAAACCCTATTCCAATTTGATATCAGTCGCGTTTTTATTTTAAAATTTAAATTTAATTTCTAAGAAAGAGTGAAAATCGTCACAAAAATGTGTGAACACCCTCCGTATATCTATCATAGTTGCTGACATTCTGAATTTTTAAATCGGAGTTACTTCCATTTTGATAAGAAAATTTTAATGATTATTTTCTGCAATTAATTAATTAAATAAATAATAATAATAATAATAATAATCTTCTATAAGGTCTCCTGGGAAGAACGGAAGAGTTGACAGCTATAATATACTTCTTTTTTATTTATTTGTATTTATCGGAATGTTTAATAGATGCTGAGATATAGCCATTCGTTAAATCGTAGTCCTTCAATAATAATAGCGCTACCTATCGATGAATGCCAAAACTAAATTATCCGGATAACATGTTGCCGCAGGAAGTAAGAGACCGAAGGTAATGCGAGCGTGGAAGACGCTGTCAAAGTCAATGTGTATCCAAAATGAGGTTCAGAGCGATTCCAATGGGATTATTTTAAGTGTATATTTATAAAGTTATAAATAATAATAATAATAATAATAATAATAATAATAATAATAATACATTTTTTAAATCATGAAAATATACTGCCTAGCGAAGCGGAAAGCCTGCTAGTTTCAACTGTATATCTTATATATATTATAAATGTGAATGTCCGTTTATTTGACTGAGTTTCACGCTAAAACTGCTCGATGGATTTCGATAAAATTTGTTATGGAGATAGCTTATACCCTAACTTAAAAAGTTGGCTACCTTTTATTCCGAAAAAAAAAATTGTTTTTGCGATTTTTATGCATAAAATAGCAATATTGTAAGCTAATAATAGCAAAAAATTAGCCATTTAAATTTATCCATAACTAGCAGGCTTTGCCCGCTTCGCTGGTCATTATATTGAAATGAATCCCCAAAACAGCATATCATTAATAATAATAAAATATCTTAAAAAAAAAAAAAAAAAAAAAAAAAATGAAATCCGTCAATATTAATTTTAAGTTGCCCAATGCCTTCGGCAGTCCCTTACCTGTTTCTTACTCCCCTTCCCTCGCGGTTACAGTTGAAAGTTTTACAAAATCTCATCAAAGTGCATATTTCGCACACTTAATTAACACCCACACACCAAAATTCGCCATTCTTAGGTAATTTGGACGGATTTAAGCTTCAAAATGTGGTTTTTGCCCCGCCCGCCACAAGAGGAGTGGGGGGGGGGGGTAAATTTCCAAAATTACTTTATATTGCATGTTGCATACACATACCTAACCGACACATCAAAAAATTGAGATCATGAAATTATTTAAAGCTGAGTTATGCTTTAAAACTTTTTTTTTTTTAAATCTCTCCTCCCGTTCTTAAAGGAGGGAATTTCGCAAAATCTCTTCATACTATGAGTTAGATACATATAATCGTCCCTTACATAAAAAATGTCCAACATTAGATAATTTAGTGCAGCGTTACGCATGAATACATGTTTTTGCCCCCCATTCTCCAAAGGGCGGTAGGGTGGAATTTCATAAAATCCCTTTGTAGTGTGTGTTCAGTTCGATTTCCTCGTGTGTTGAGTACCCTTCTTCCAAAACCTTTTCCCTTCCCTCCCCCCCCCCCCCCTTAAAAATCCAAAATTCCAAAATCGCAGAAAGTAATTTTTTTGTACTCAAGTCTGGTCTTTCCATCTGCAATTTCTTCACCGTTAAGTAATTTGGAGCCGAGTTAAGCCTTCTGCCCCCCAAGGGAGACAGGGGGGGGAGGGTATTTTGCAATATTCCGTCTTAGATGGGGGTCAGGCTCCGAAAGCTAACCTGGTCACTAAAATGTGTGACCCTCTTTCCCACAGAATCGTCATGGCAGTGTTGAGTCAGTGAATCAGTGAGTTTACTCTTTTATATGTACAGATTTGTTTATATTTTTTATGGACTACTTGGCTTAAGGTTGCTGTCACAAAAATAGAGTCCTTGGCGAAAAAAGGCCTATATACTTCAGTATTAAAACTAAAAATATACCCAGGATTATCAACTAATAAAGCTCTTTAATACAGATCTGAATTAGCTTTCATTTTCTTATTATTTAATTTTGATAATGACGTTATGTTGTCATGTGCCTAAGCAAATTTAATATTTATTGTTTCTTTTTTATTATTATTCGCGTGAAATATTCTTTGGCAACAATTAAAAATTAAAATAAATTATTTTAAAGTTTTATTATAGAAGAAATATTTATATTATATGGAAGATTAATTAAAAATTTACATTTTTTCCGGTATAAATAGAAGCCTATGTCTTATTCCAGACTATTATCTATCTCTGTACAAAATTTCATCCAGATCCGTTTAGCCGTTGTGGCGTGATTGAGTAACAAACATCCATCCAAACTTACGCATTTATAATATTAGTATAGATTAGTTATCATGTGCATGTGTTAGATTGAGTTATTTTGCTGTCAAATTGACAAAATTTTAATTTTAAATTTCAAAAATCTGTCGTTCTTGGCGCTTATTGTATTTGGTGATCAAAAACGTAATACGAAAATATGCATGCCAGATGTATATTTTCGTAATATGCATTGTACGAAATATTGTTTCATATTATTCAATAAGTTGTTAAAATAACCATGATTTTTGAAAGGAATTAAATTATGTTCGCCAAATAATTTGTCGATATATTTTTTTTTTTCTGCTAAGGATGACCGATATCAAATCTATTCCGCTGCAACATATTAGTATGTTATATCAGATACTTTAATTACACATTTGAAAGCAAATTTTACTTCAAATTATGATAGAATATTTATCATTTTCCTTTTAATTAGTATATTAGTTGGATATTTATTGTGTAAATATCATCTTTTGAAATGAAATGTTTGTGTTTTCAATCGAATATGGAAATTTTCCATTTTTCCCCCTAGAGTTTTGAAATTAAAAATTCAAATTTTGTCAATTTTACAACAAAAATAACTTAATCTAACGCATGAACATGATAATTAATACATACCTATACCTAAATATGGGGATTAAAATCGGGAAATAATTTTCCTCGATTTTTAATAATTTTTTACAAAAAATCCAATGGACGTTTAACATAGGAAATATTTTTCTTGCATCCATGAACGGCCAGTGACGTCATCACTTCGCTTGCGTATTAGCACTTTATCAATGTGTAAAAGAAATTTTTAATTAAGAATGACGTCAACTTTTGTGAGATGCATAATTTTTTTTTATAATTTTTTATCGTTCACGTTTAGATAAATGTATTTATTTTCCTGTTGAAAAAAATAAATTATTTTTTTTTTTTTTATGGCAACAATTAAATTATGGATAAATTTAAATGGCTAATTTTTTGCTATTATTAGCTTACAATATTGCTATTTTATGCATAAAAATCGCAAAAACAATTTTTTTTTTCGGAATAAAAGGTAGCCAACTTTTTAAGTTAGGGTATAAGCTATCTCCATAACAAATTTTATCGAAATCCATCGAGCAGTTTTAGCGTGAAACTCAGTCAAATAAACGGACATTCACATTTATAATATATATAAGATTTAATTGTTGCCATAAAAAAAAAAAAAATAATTTATTTTTTTCAACAGGAAAATAAATACATTTATCTAAACGTGAACGATAAAAAATTATAAAAAAAAATTATGCATCTCACAAAAGTTGACGTCATTCTTAATTAAAAATTTCTTTTACACATTCATAAAGTGCTAATACGCAAGCGAAGTGATGACGTCACTGGCCGTTCATGGATGCAAGAAAAATATTTCCTATGTTAAACGTCCATTGGATTTTTTGTAAAAAATTATTAAAAATCGAGGAAAATTATTTCCCGATTTTAATCCCCATATTTAGGTATCCGCGTTTGTAATGATCGATAGATGGCGCTCTCTGAACACTGCAGTTGTTAGTAAATATAACAGTCACGTGTAATTATTATTCTTTCTCCGCCATTTCATCATGGAAAGTCGATTGCATAATATGAGAATATGCAGTGGTGTGATAATTTCATCTTAGCCCACCAGAGGGCGAGCATTTCATTACAATCGCGGATAGGTATGTATTAATTATCATGTTCATGCGTTAGATTAAGTTATTTTTGTTGTAAAATTGACAAAATTTGAATTTTTAATTTCAAAACTCTAGGGGGAAAAATGGAAAATTTCCATATTCGATTGAAAACACAAACATTTCATTTCAAAAGATGATATTTACACAATAAATATCCAACTAATATACTAATTAAAAGGAAAATGATAAATATTCTATCATAATTTGAAGTAAAATTTGCTTTCAAATGTGTAATTAAAGTATCTGATATAACATACTAATATGTTGCAGCGGAATAGATTTGATATCGGTCATCCTTAGCAGAAAAAAAAAAATATATCGACAAATTATTTGGCGAACATAATTTAATTCCTTTCAAAAATCATGGTTATTTTAACAACTTATTGAATAATATGAAACAATATTTCGTACAATGCATATTACGAAAATATACATCTGGCATGCATATTTTCGTATTACGTTTTTGATCACCAAATACAATAAGCGCCAAGAACGACAGATTTTTGAAATTTAAAATTAAAATTTTGTCAATTTGACAGCAAAATAACTCAATCTAACACATGCACATGATAACTAATCTATACTAATATTATAAATGCGTAAGTTTGGATGGATGTTTGTTACTCAATCACGCCACAACGGCTAAACGGATCTGGATGAAATTTTGTACAGAGATAGATAATAGTCTGGAATAAGACATAGGCTTCTATTTATACCGGAAAAAATGTAAATTTTTAATTAATCTTCCATATAATATAAATATTTCTTCTATAATAAAACTTTAAAATAATTTATTTTAATTTTTAATTGTTGCCAAAGAATATTTCACGCGAATAATAATAAAAAAGAAACAATAAATATTAAATTTGCTTAGGCACATGACAACATAACGTCATTATCAAAATTAAATAATAAGAAAATGAAAGCTAATTCAGATCTGTATTAAAGAGCTTTATTAGTTGATAATCCTGGGTATATTTTTAGTTTTAATACTGAAGTATATAGGCCTTTTTTCGCCAAGGACTCTATTTTTGTGACAGCAACCTTAAGCCAAGTAGTCCATAAAAAATATAAACAAATCTGTACATATAAAAGAGTAAACTCACTGATTCACTGACTCAACACTGCCATGACGATTCTGTGGGAAAGAGGGTCACACATTTTAGTGACCAGGTTAGCTTTCGGAGCCTGACCCCCATCTAAGACGGAATATTGCAAAATACCCTCCCCCCCCTGTCTCCCTTGGGGGGCAGAAGGCTTAACTCGGCTCCAAATTACTTAACGGTGAAGAAATTGCAGATGGAAAGACCAGACTTGAGTACAAAAAAATTACTTTCTGCGATTTTGGAATTTTGGATTTTTAAGGGGGGGGGGGAGGGAAGGGAAAAGGTTTTGGAAGAAGGGTACTCAACACACGAGGAAATCGAACTGAACACACACTACAAAGGGATTTTATGAAATTCCACCCTACCGCCCTTTGGAGAATGGGGGGCAAAAACATGTATTCATGCGTAACGCTGCACTAAATTATCTAATGTTGGACATTTTTTATGTAAGGGACGATTATATGTATCTAACTCATAGTATGAAGAGATTTTGCGAAATTCCCTCCTTTAAGAACGGGAGTAGAGATTTAAAAAAAAAAAAAGTTTTAAAGCATAACTCAGCTTTAAATAATTTCATGATCTCAATTTTTTGATGTGTCGGTTAGGTATGTGTATGCAACATGCAATATAAAGTAATTTTGGAAATTTACCCCCCCCCCCCCACTCCTCTTGTGGCGGGCGGGGCAAAAACCACATTTTGAAGCTTAAATCCGTCCAAATTACCTAAGAATGGCGAATTTTGGTGTGTGGGTGTTAATTAAGTGTGCGAAATATGCACTTTGATGAGATTTTGTAAAACTTTCAACTGTAACCGCGAGGGAAGGGGAGTAAGAAACAGGTAAGGGACTGCCGAAGGCATTGGGCAACTTAAAATTAATATTGACGGATTTCATTTTTTTTTTTTTTTTTTTTTTTTTTTAAGATATTTTATTATTATTAATGATATGCTGTTTTGGGGATTCATTTCAATATAATGACCAGCGAAGCGGGCAAAGCCTGCTAGTATATATATATAAATTTATTTATTTATTTATTTATTTATTTAAAACTTGACACCAAATGGGAAAAAAAAAAGTTTTCACTCGGTCTTTTTAGTCCGAAAGAAACAGGTTCCCGCCTCTGTTGTCTTAAAAATGAAAAATAAAAATTTAATTTATAAAAGCGCCGCAACCCTGCCCCCCCCCCCCCCTTCCTGAATTTAGACGAATAGCAGAAATTCGCATAGAATATTTTTTCCTTTCTTTTCATATTCAGTTTCCGCTATTATTTTGTGATTATAAAATAAAACAGGAACAAACAGACTTCTTCATCCCACTCAGTTTCTAAACCCAGAATATAACGAGATAAAATGCCAACATCAACTTGCTTATTGCTGTTTAATCCAAACAAAATCAAGATGTTTATTTTCTCAAGAAAATTTATTGACATCCAGATGTTCCCTTGCAAAACTTTTACTTTTCAACGAAGGAAATGTCATGAAAGGCTTATTCTTGTTCCATGCTTCTTATCAACGTTCGAAAACGCGTCCACGATTGATAAACACAAAATATTTTTGTACGTTAAAAGAAAAAAGAAATCACAGCCATAGTTTACAAAGAGCTGTATTTATAGAAAAATCGCATTGCTGCTGATGAAATTATGACAGGCAGTTTCATTTATTTTTCTTTTAAATACTGTTTCCTGTTTACCATTGTCCGTTTTACAGGATCTAAAGACTTTTAAACTGATTTTCAGTAACTTTCACAATCGACTACAATTACTAACTCAACTTGTTACAGATTGGTACTGGATAGAGTTTATAATTGCTGAGTTACTAAAATGCTTCAGGAGAAAGAATTTTAATAAAAATTAACGTATAAAAAATAAGACGTTAACTAGAACTTTTAATATAGGGGATAAATATTATATAATTGAAAACTTCACTGATATATTTTTCTAGATTTTAGCGTAAGTTTTACTCTACTGTGGACTCCGTCAGAGACCAAGAGAGGTAATGTTTTAAAGCTGGTAAAGAACAGGTGCCGGGTTCAAACCCAGGTACGTTCATTGCATCCGTGTTTTTTTCTTTCTTTCTTTCTTTTTTTTTTTTTTTTTTTTTTTTTCGAAAACATATGCCTGAACACAACCCTCAGAGAAGAATCCCTCACAGCGAACATTCGAACCATATGTTTCTCATGCAGACAACTGACTTTAAAACGTCACACCATACATAACTCCCATTCCACTACTAAGTGGTAGACAATAGTCGTTGGGTCCGGTCGTGCTTGTCGGTCTAGCCGATATGAAGTTTCCCGTTGTTTTCTCAAGCATGAATGCCGATTAGAACTATTTAGAATACCCCACTCCCCTACACCGAGAAAATGAATCCCCCAGGCCAATGTCCTAAGTGTTGATCTACCTTAATCCTACACATCACAGAACTCTATGTGTGTTGTTTATTTTATTTTATTTTTTTATTTATTTATTGTTTTTAATACGTAAAATTTATTTCCATAAACTTTAGAAACCTACATTTTAAAACTTTCAGTATTTCTTTTATTCAGTATTCAAAGCTAAAATTTTATTTAAATGATATTTTATTAATTTAATTTATACCAGGCTTCTTGTCTAGTAAATTAGTCAAGTATTGTATAAAAATATCTTTTGTTAATTTTGGAATCATTTTAATACTAGGCTTACGTGATATCTTTAATTTTGATTAATACATGAAAATATTCTATGACCTTTATTTTTATTTTATTATTATTATTGTTATTATTATTATTATTTTAATGCGCTCCAAAATGAAAAAAAAGAGAGAGAGAGAGAGAGAGACGTGTTAACGTTTAGTCAAAGCCGCAAATCTGTGAACGCAAATGGATTTTTAATATGCCTGCAATGTGGCTGGCATACAGATGCTACTGGAACCATACATTATTTAGTTTCATTAATATATATATATATATATATATATATATATATATCAATACCTTATTTAAGAAAACAGCGAACTGTATATTGCTCTATTGCGAAATATGTTTACAAAATTACACCTTATATATAATGAACATTATTTTATTATCTTTTCACATTAAAAAAATTACTCAAGCGCATATTTTTAATGCATGTGCTTTAGCATATTATACTTCTATTAATTGCATAAGGCACTGTTAACATATTTTAGCTAAAAAATAAAAATTTAATAGTTGGGATTTTTCTGAATGTGAAAACAGGATTGAAAATAAATTATGTATTGAATAATTCTGTAAACAAGTTTCTCCATACAATAACATGGAATTTAAGTGTCGGTGAGAGCAGGTATTAAATAAATTTTTCCTAGATTATTTCGTCAGTTCCCAGTTTTTTAAAAAGCTAAACTACAAACATTAAATTTTCACCCGATAACAAAAGGTTTTTTACATCAATGTTAACTTAATCTCCTACAGAGCCATCATCATTTCTCCTTGGTCAGTAAAATCTAGATTCATTTTAATCTTTTTGTCAAATAATTAAAGCTAAAACAAAAGAGTTCAGACTCAGAAATATGTATTTCCAATCACATAATATTAAAACCATTGTTTTACATCAGAAAACAACTCAGTCAGAGTTCCTGCTGGGACTTCGCACGGCCTGAAGATCATATACACTGAACTTTGAACTTTGTATTTGAAGTTTCTTTAAGTTATATAAATATTCAGCCGTTGAATACGTTTTAGTATTTATTTATCGCAGTAGGACATATGCGAGTCTTTAGTTATGTAAACACTGATGTAGAAAGACATGGATGTATAGAAACTTATAATAAAAATATTTCTTCAGCATTATTTATCGAAAAGTTAAAAAGAACAATAAAATATTACGAAATAGATTTTAGTAAAATGTGTCAAAGAAAAATAAAATATAAAGTTTGGGATTACTTTAACAAATAAATATTTATGTTCTGTTTTAACATTTCGTGAAGTAAGTCTAGTAGTGTTCTAACAAATGAATTTCAATTTAAATAATTTTCGTATATTGATGAATTAAAACTTAAATTAACAACGATAATATTAATAATAATAATAAATTTTGAGCTCAAAGACGTAAAATTGTAATTTTAAAAAGATTAACACCTTCTTAAATTTGTGTACACTTTTTTTAAAAACATTTATTGTTAAAAAAAATATATGTACATGTTACTTCTAGTTTCTCATATTATTCTTATATTATTTTCTCTTTCTTACGAATAATTTAAAAGAAAACTGACTTTTGTCACACACAATTCTTCACATTCCCTTAAAAAATATTTTTTAACTAGAATATTTGGCTTCTAACTATGAAAATAATAATAATAATAATAAAATATGATGTGTAACAACCATACATGATTTTCATTACCCACTATTACAAATATTATATACTAGTTTTTGCAGATACTATAGTCAGTAGACATAAAATTAACAAATCAGGTACCTAATAGTTCTCTTGTCAAGGCAAATAAATATATACGTCTTAAATACATATAAAACAGAATTTGCATAGCATGTTTAAAAAAAAAAACCCAATAGAGTGGTTTTTTGAAACACCAATTTCAGATATCTAAAACTGATCTACTCATTCATTCCACTGTCATTTTTCCTATAGAAACCAAGTAATACATTCGAAAAGAAATTTTGCATCAAAATTGAAGAAAATCGCTAGAGCCACTTTTGAGATACTGACTTTTGATCCCACAGACGATTTTCACCAAAACTTGACGAACTCGTCTGTCTACCGGAGGAACAATAATTGCATGCAAAAGGATATCTAAACGAGAACTAAAATGGCGAATGATTAGCCTAAAATTTTCCTGTATTTGTCTGTGTCTTGCTTTAAACAATCAACATCATTTATATATTCTTTTCGTCCTAATTAAAATAAAAATGTTCAGCCAAAATATTTTCCTTAATTTATCTGGTTAATCATAATGAATCAATTTCAAAACATTATGAAATTGAATTTCAAAATGTGATTTTAAATGATTTTAAAAATTACTGTAAAAGGTTTTTGTGATCTGAATTCTGAATGCAGAATTTTATTCACGAGATTTCTGGTTGTGTCAGCGAATGTTTTCATAATTGACACTGCAGATGGCAGCACCATGTAATAAAAAACAATTTTTTTTTTTTTTTTTTTTTTTTTTTTTTTTTTTTCTATCTTCTAGCTGCCAAGACTCACATGTGATGCAGAACAGAATTTGTTCCTCCATCAGAGAAAATTTCAAAACAAAATTTCTCATTTCTTCTTCTTCTTCTTCTTCTTCTTAATAATAATAATAATAATAAAAGATTTCCAATTCCAACAGTAGAAAGTTCTTGTGTATTGCGGACTTTTAAAATTGTATCAGTTTTAAAAATATGTCTTTTTACTTTTTAAAGACGAAAGGACGGAGGATTATTTCTTCCAGACGAAATATGCCAAATTAAACTTTTTTTCTTTTCTTTTTTAATCTTTGGTATCAAGTTAAAATAATTAATTACAAAAAAAAAAAAAGATTTTTTTTTTTTTATTTTATTCAAAATTAAATTATGTTTAAACCATAATTTAATTTTTTTTCTAATAAAGAATTCACCATTTTCCTTCTCCCCCCCCCCCTCTTCCTTTCCGGATTGCTTTTTGTTTGAGAAAAAAAAAAAAAAAAAAAATATATATATATATATATATATATATATATATATATATTTTAAAACAATTTTTAAATGCAAAATCATTTGAAAGTTGAATATTGTGACGTCATAGCTGAGAGAATATATGATGTCATAGTCGACACAAGCGAAAAAAAAATCGTTATCCATGATACGAAAATAAAATGAAATAAAATAAAATAAATAAATAAAATAAAATAAAATAAAAATCTAAATAAATAAAGAGAGATTTATCTCGCTGAGTGTGTCTGTCGCTATGGGTCTCAAGCTCTCAAGCTACTGGTTTGGGAACCGTAAAATTTAGTAGAGAGGTCGCTTTGACCACGATTTGATTTTGCCGGTTTCCAAATTTGAACTATTTATTTTTTTATTCTACTTTTTACTTTTATTTTTCTGTTTTATTTTCTTAAATTTTATTCAAACTGCTTGTTCGTACACTTCAGACGTCTGCGCTAATTAGCACCAGTTACTAAACTGGTTATTTTTATTTATTTATTTATTTAAATTCTTGTGAAGTCAGTCACGTAAATAAATATTTATTTATTTATAAGAATGATTTTAATATGAAAGTACTGCTTCGAGTTTTAATCTGGTGATATATTTTTCGAAGCCATGCAATCATTAGATTTAATTTCTAATAATATTCTATTCCATTATTCTATTATTCTATTCTATTCCATTTCTAGTAATATTCTATTCCATTTTAATAATATTCTGTTCCATTCGTTGCCATTTAAAAATATCTAATTATGTGGCAAGAAATAAATTAGTTCGAAAGAAAAATTTATTTTTTTATTTAACTTATCGTTTCTGTGGTAATCAAAGTGTAATATAGTTACAGAAATGATAAAATTTTAAATCAAATTAAAATTTATAACGAACTTATTTATAATTTTCATATTATCGTTTATGTTTAATAATAATGCAATTATAAATTCATTTTACTTAAAATTTTATTACAACACAGAGAAGTTTAGAAAAACCGTGTTACTACGTCTCAAAAATACTTGGTGCAAAAACTGGAATATTCAGTAGATGCTGAGATATAACAGTAAGAACCTGCACCCGACATATTGAGGAAGGATGACGTTACCGAATATACTGTTGTAAACGTCGTAATGGTAAATACTAGTTGCGGGTGACACTGGATTTATCGTGGAATCATGTCTCATACGTCCTCGAAAAGAGAAACGTCTGGGAATCTTGTCGGTACAATGCGCTACATATTGAGCGACAGCAACGAAATAGGACAAACATTATTCTGTTGAAAAAACTCTCTTTAATACTGCTCAGGGCCGAAACTAGGATTTTTTTCACTCGGGGCAAGGAGAGATTTTGGCGCCCCCCCCCCCCCCCCACCTCCAACCAGAAATTAAAATTTCAAAGGCAATTTTACAAAGTTTTTATGGCCATTTTATTTTCAACTGCATTCATAGGAAGTAAATATTGAATTTGATTCAAATTTTTGATAAATTTACAGATTTTGAAATTTATTATGATTATATTTAACGGATGTGTGTGTGTATGGGACACAAATACTGTAGCTTATTTATGAACTGCATGTTCGGAATTCCATAAAACCTAGTGTGCAGTTGAATTCTGGGATAAACGGGTGATGTCTAGTTTTTGATATATATCGCTCGACTTGCAGCACTTTTATGCCACGTTTTCTTATAGCTATATCTCAGCATCTCCAGGACGAAATTTAACAAACTTTGTACATTATAAGCTTGTTATAAAAAACAGAGTTTACAAAACAAAACAGAATCGCAACATGTGTTTCGTGTCGAAAAACTTAGCATGACACTTCGCCAGGTGTAAAAATGTACAAGCACTAGTAGAGCTACAACCAGCCGATTTTTATTACGTTTTTTATTTTAACGTATATGTTTTATATCTTTATACCATTTCTTGGAAAGAAAAAATAAAAAGATTGATGTTGTGAATCAAAGCATTATTTTAGGGGGGGGGGGGGAAAGAAGAAAAGTGTATTATAGAGAAAGATTTAAATTAAGCTACAGTTATTATTTTTACTTATTTATTTATTTTTACTGGTTTAATGATAGTTTCTTTCTTTCTTTTTTTTTTTTTCCCTCTCTCTTAAATTAATGGTATTTATAAATGACAATTCTAAAACAAGTGAATGTAAATTTCATATTCAATTACTTTTAAAACTGAAAATATAATCATTTTGAGAGAATTAAAAATATTATAGCCGTTACATCAACTATAGAGCAGAGAAATAAACAGACAAATATTTAAGTTCTTAATATAATTAAGATACATAAATTAATAGATATGAACAAGTATCTAAAAATTACTCATATCCATCAAGTGCGAACTAACCGATAGCTGCCTAAATACACTGCGCTAAAAAAAAAAAAAAAAAAATTCGAGCCCTGATACCATTCCTGCTGATTCTCATGCAAAATGATCTCCTGAATCCGAATATGACCCCCCATTTTGCCCAATCACCCACCGTTTTCTCGGGACGCCACCCTTTCTGTTACTGTTTGGTAGTTTTATGGCCATAAATTTGATTTGGAGAATGAAAAAGAATTATTTTAATACTTTGAAATAAAAAAAATATAATTTATAATAAATAATAGTAATAATTGATTAATCTATATTAATAAAATCAGACTTTTGTCTGTAAATTTGTCGGAATCGAAAAATTTTGCGATATCTTCACGTTTCACACCCCATGAAAGCCGAAAATGACTTCAGAAAATTTTGCCTGTGTGTGTGTGTGTGTGTGTGTGTGTGTGTGTGTCATCGTGTCCGAATGTCGCTTTTTTTGTCCGGGCATCACTTGAGAACGGCAGGAAGGAATTCAACTGCGCTTGGCAGGAATTTAGGTCTTCACGCAACTTAAAATTATATCTATCAACTTTTCAGAAATTCCCCCCCGTTCCCCCATGGGGGGTAAAAGACAAAAACACGTTTGTCCGGGCATCACTCGAGAACGGCTGGACGGAATTCAACGGCGCTTGGCAGAAACTTAGGTCTTCACCCAACTTGAAATTATATCTATAGAAATTTTCAAAATTATGATTAGTGTTTAAATTGTGGGTAAAAAACGCCTGCGCATGCGCCATAAATATTTTTCACTAAAACGCTTTGAATGGAAAAATATAAAAATAAATTTTAAAGACATTTTTATTCGCGTGATTCGCACTACAAATTATGAAAAGATTGAAATGAAGTGTTGCCATCTAAATTTCATGCTTTAGTTAATTTTAAAAAATCTAATTGTCGTATCGATAAACTGTTTACACCCCAGGATTCAGAAAAATCACCCCTTTCATTTGGTACTGAATTTGTAACGATAGGTCTGATACTTCTAATTTTTTTGTACCTTTTTACGTTTTTCCGTTGCCACTTAAATTTCATACTTTAGTTATTTTTAAAAAATCCAATTGTCGCATCGAAAAACTGTTTGCATCCCTGGATTCAGAAAAATCGCCCCTTTCATTTGGTATCAAATTTATAAATATAGGTATGATATCTCTAATTTATTTTAGCCTTTTTCCGTTTTTAACCCAGATTCGGTAAAAGGTTTTATATTTATATATATTTTTTATTTTCCAGAAATAAAATGAAATATTTTTAATTTCACGTGAATAATCAAATGAATAAATCACGTGAATACAAAAGTTGGTTTTTTTTTTTTTTTTTTTTTTTTTTTTTATGAGGAATTTCCACGTGGATAAATATTTTCATAGAAATATTTGGCATTAGTTTAATATTTTTATTTAATTAAGCAGCATAGAATAAAAATAAAGGAAGAAGAAGCATAAGTGTTTCTACATAAGCTGTTGTGTTGCCACAACAAACAGCGATAATAGCACTGAGGATGGGTGCCCTACTTCAAGGTTGAGAGGAGCAAAAGTAGCTTTCGCTGGCATTTCACTAGAAGCGGTTTGTAAGCATTAAGAGTTATTATTATTCTATGTTAAGCAGTACCTTACTTTCCTGCAGTAAAACAAAATTTTTTGTTGTTATTATGTACCTTATGAGATTTTTTTTATGTTCTCCCCTTAATTGTAAATGATTATAATTTGGATTTATTTAAGATTTTTATTTTTTATTTTGTAAATATCAGAAAAGAGTTTTTATTTTATTTTATTTTATTTATTTATTTATTTTGTGTATGGAACAGCTTTAGTATTGGATCCCTTTGACAAAATTTGAAATTCGGAACCGAAGTAGCTCGGACGTTTCTCGCCAAGATCTTTAATTGCACAATTGAGATAGCCAATTCAGTTCATCGCAAAAATGGCTTAAAATATTTAAAGTATCCAAAGGGTTCCCATACTAAAGCTGTGCGTTTTGTATTTATTTATAATATTTTCTATTAAAGACTTCTGTGATCACGAAATTTGGTGTGTAAATTGTTTGTTTGCATCCGGCACTTATTGTAACTGCATTTCACGAAATTCGAAATCCTCCCCCCCCTTTCTCGGAGTCGGAGGGCAATAAACGGTATAACTTCAGTATAATCCCACAGCTGAATTTGGCGATTTTTCTTTGGCGCCGTTTTGAAGGATAACGATGTCGTTCTGGACTGTTTGCGATATAATATGGCAGCCTAATTTGCTGTTTATTTTGGATTTATGATTTTATGTTTTATGATTTATGATTTAGATTATGATTTTATCATTTATTATATATGATTTTTAGATTTATGATTTAGCCATGATCGCCAACAAAAAAATCGCCAAATATCGTTTTGGGGTTGGAACAACTATAGTATTTCCCCTCAGCTAGATTTGGCGATTTTTCGTTGGCGATTATGGTTAAATCATAAATCTAAAAATCATAAATCATATAGCATAAATGATAAAATCGTAAGCTAAATTATAAATCATAAAATCATAAATCCAAAATAAATAGCATGTAGGCTACAATATTAAATCGAAAACAATCCAGAACGACATAGTTATCGTCCAAATCGACGCCAAAGAAAAATCGCCAAATTCAGCTGAGGGGAAATACTATAGTTTTACATTGGGGTTATACTGAAGTTGTTTCCAATAAACATGTATAAAAACATGTTTTTCCGTTTGAATTCGCTTTGAATTATCTTAGAATGGCGAATTTTGGTGTGCGGATATTGATAAGTGTACGCATTATGTACATTAGTGGGATTTTGCAAAAATTCGAACTCACCCGCTGAGGAAGGGGAAGTAAGAAGTGGGTAAGTTGTGCCGAAGACAGTGGAGACCCAGACTCCTCACTTTGCGAGCGAGAAAACCTCGCCAATCACAGCGAGAACTTAGGTTATTAATAAAGATATGGGATTTTGACAACTCATTTAAGTTTAATGTCCAGCAAAGCGGGCAAAGCCTGCTAGTAATATATAAAATTGTAATTTGTAATTTCAGTGGCAAATCCCCTCCTCCCCCTAAATTTTCCCCTTGCTGCAAATGTTCATGTTTTAGAATTTTTCCTTTTTGTAGCCCCTCAAAAGACATTTAACAGTTAAAACAATCCCTTCACCCCTTTCAAATCAAATTTATAGCCATAAAAATACCGGAAAATGATAAAAATAGGGGAGCATCCCCAAATAATGGTGGGTGATAGGGTGAAATGGGCGTCATAATCGTATTCAGGAGGTTATTTTACATAAGAATATTGCAAAAATGGTGTTGGGGCCGATTTTCATGCAGAGAAGTGCCATTTGTAGATAATCTTTTTGTAAATCATTTTCAGGAAATAAAATAGAAAGGCAGGTTCTAGTCTATGAATATTCTCGGAACCAATCGAAGAAGACTATTATTAGAACCACTAACTTCATGGTAATAGGATTATATACACCACAAAATAAGAATATCGTTTGTTCAGAAATAATATTCTACAGCTTTTTACAGAATCTCTCATAGACAAATGCATAGCTTAGAGTTCAACAGAATTCGCTTCTGTGCAGATAGCCTACTTTTGCACTCTTTGACAAACAATTTGCGGGAAACAATGCATAGTATATAGAAAAAATTAACTCCGATAAAACTGGGAAAGGGCTTGCTGATTTTGGCAATCCTGAACTATTTTCTGCCAAATTTGATCGCTAATCTCGTGATGTCACTAAATACATCACCAATGTAGGTGGCAACTTGTCACAGAGTGAATGCTTTGGTGACAAAGTTGGAAACTGGGCATTAATTTTGGTGAAAAATTGTGGCTTAATATTGCCGAAATTTGGAAGCTGGCGTGATCTACTGTTTTCTTGCACAGAACTAACTTCATCAAAAGTTCTACAAATCACTAATGAGAATATAAAAAGGAAAGAGTTATTACTATAATTATTGTTGACAAGAGCCTGTCTATTTCTTTACGTATTACTTTATACACGGTATTACAGTTAAAAGGGAAATAGATGGCAGATTTTTTCACTTCCATGGAAATGGGCATTAGCGGCAACTTTTGCGACTTGGCGAAAAGTTGTAATTTCGGGTAGCCAAAGTTTAGAAGATCTAACTTCAATAAAAACCGACGTAAAATTTTCCAAGTTAATTCATTAGTTTCTAGAGTAGAACTATCTCGAAAATTCTATAAATCATTAGCAAGACTGGATGAGTTCAGTTTCTGTTTGGACTGCAAGCTGAGCGTACATCTCTAAGAACTTTAAGCATTTGGTCATTGTTCTGAATTAGTAAAATTCCTGTTCTGTGGTGTAGGCTGTTCATGAGTACGAAAAACTGGTTTATTCGATTGCTTCAAGAATAATTATTGATTATTGACTTTTATTCGGCTGTTTCTAGAATATTCATTAAATAAAATGCATTTATCTAGAACCTACAAGTCTTTACGAATTACTTTCTACGTGTAAGAATGTCAACACATTTTGTAACTATCAATATTTACGCTAATATTAATTTCTGTTAAAATCTGTATGACGGAAAATTATATATAATTGCAAAAAAAATTGTATTTTCGGTCATCATAGATATAATATTCGTGGATATTCCAAAAGGGAAAGGCGCACAGAAACACCAAAATGAGAGATGCACAAGAACTGTTGTAACAAAAGTAGATGTGAAATTGCAACGTTCTATGTCTACTTGCTTTTGAGTTATACGAGATACACACACACACACGTACACACAGACGTCATAAAAAATCGCATAAATTCGTAGATATCACAAAAGCAGGAGTTCATGTCAAGTTTGCAACTCTCTATGACTATTCGTTTATGAGCTATGCGATACACAAAATCCATTTCGCAAATTAGTTTGATAATACTTCCTTATGCTTTGAATAAAGAAGTAAAAAGTATAGTAAAAGTACAGACATTTTATTTCATTGTAATATTTATAATTATACATGTTAGGAGGTAGTGGTGGCTTTAATTCTCATAGTACTTTGATAGGGACTTGCTGAGACTTGTGAATGATAGCTCCTAGCTCAGTTATTAATTAGTTATTTTGCATTCTTTTTGCTCTTTTATTTTTAGTGCACTGGATTGTTTTATAACATTATGGCCTTATTTTGACATACTTATTTTAATAGTCACGACGGCGCCCTGAGAATTTTTTTTTTTTTTTTGCTTCCTTGTGAATCATAATTTCTAAAGAGCCTTCTGAAGTTTAATCAAATATACTACGTATTTTCCAGCCATTTACTTTTTAAAAACCTTGGCTGAAAGTCAGGGACCACTTGTAAATTACTCTTCGATTGCGAGAACATTTTACCACACTCACTAACCTTAAAAGAATATTGTTAGTCTTGGAGAACACTCTATCTACCATGCTTCTCCTTGTAAAGGAATTCTGTTATCTATTAATCTTCTTTCTACTTTTTTTTCTTTGTTCAAATTGCCCTGAGAAAAAGAATTTGACTTTTTTATTCTTTTTCTTTCTTTCTTTTCTTTCCTTCTTCCTATTTTTTTTTTTTTTTTTTTTTTTTTTTAATGTGTAAATAAGGCAACAAACCAGCCCTTTTCGGCGCCCTTCTCCATCTGGCGCCCGGGGCAGATGCCCCGCTCCCCCCCTCTAGTTTCGGCCCTGATACTGCTCATGAATGGAAGAACTGGTTCAGTCACCTACCTGACATATAAATTTGCTGCCATGCTACGAGGGATAAAGACAAGGTCCAGATTGCTCCTGCAGTCATAAAATATCAATCCCCAATGTAAAATTCTTGATGCAGGTACACTACATCAAGATGCCTATACTACAAATATCTTGTTTTCTAGCGCAGATCTAATATTTTTCTTACAATGTACGAACATAATTGGAACTCACCAAAGTACAGAGAAAAAACATGTTGTGTATGTGTTCACAGATGAGAGCTCTTTCTCATTTGATCTTTGGGGCCTGCAATAATCCTACATTGGTAAGAAAAGGAAAGAAACTAGGTGCAAACTTGGAACAAAGCTATTTACAGCACAGATACACTGGACCTTCGACCTTCACCAACATTTTTGGTCTGTGGAACGATTTTCAACAAGAGCAGGGTAACTATTGGTTATTATACTAAGCATCCTGACTTGAAATTGGGCCTCGGTACCCCAGTCGGTAGAGCGCCAGTCGGTAGAGCCCAGTCGGTAGAGTAATTGGAACTGCGGGTTCGGTACTCGAGCCGGCCAAAGACCGTCGTGTACACTAATGGTCGTTGGTGCACGTAAAATCTGTCGTGGACGCAATGTCCTCCATGTTCCCATCAAAAATTATACCTCTGACGGTCACCGAAGCGGGAGAGCCATCCCTTCCGTGGAGGATCAAAATTGCGATGGCATGTCTCCGGACCACCTCTAGGGGTGAGTTCCAGACCGTCGCCAATTGCCCATCTGCGCAGCACTAGTGCGACGTAAAAACCCAACCAACCTGACTTGAAATTTGAACATCTGGTGATTGTGTAAATTTAAAGCCATTCACGATCAATATTCAACGGGATGTTTTCAAACAGAATAATGCTTTTTAAATTTATAAATTGAAAGCTTTATTTATTTATTCATTTTTAAATTTCTTTTTATATAAACAAAGAAAATATTTTTTTTTTAGTTTAAAGTAGAGATTATATTAATCTATTGTTTCTTTTATTTGTTAGCAAAAGTACATTTCAGATTATCCGGCTCTCGGCTATAAAGCCTAATTAAAAAAAAAAAAAAAAAAAAAAAAAAACTATGAAGGAAATTTTGTCTGTGACAGAATTTAATTTAGTACGACAGGACTACACATATTTGTATTTTAACACCCTTTCAAAATAAATAAATAAAATAATAATAATATAAATAATAATAGATGGTGCTCAGTAAAATTCTTAAACACATATTCAAATAATGTATTGGTTTTTAATTCCAAATAAATTATTATAATGTGAATCCATTAATTGTATAGTATCTTCTCTTAATTGCTTAATACTAATTTATTAAATGTTTTAATTAGTAAAATAATCTTAATAACAATTTCGTATTTATTATTAATAATTAACAATTTCAATTTCTACAGAAGAAAACATAGTGTATTAAAGAAAATATAAATCAAATATTCGCTATGTAAATTATACTCAAAATTCATCACAGATTAATTAATATTAATCCATTAATTTCTCAAAAACATAATTAACAATATACTCATGTTATAAATCGGAAAATAACACACATTTTAAATAAATTTCACAGATTTAGTCTAAAAATATCTGAAAACACTAGTCTAAATAATCAGGAAATTTTCAGCTAAGACCCGTTGGCTCTATGGTCAGAGAACGCAACTACGAACCCGAAGGTTGTGATTCCGATTCTCACCAATGGGAAGTGAAAAAAAAAAATGTATATATATATATATATATATATATATATATATATATACAGTCGGTAACAAAATTGTCCGAACACTAGCAAAAATTCCTATCCAAAAAAAGTACACTTCATACGGTCTTGTTAAATAAATCCTTGTCGAATCCTGCGCTTAGTCAGTCTACGAACATGATTCGATAAGGATTTATTTAACAAAACCATATGAAGTGTGCTTCTTTTACATAGGAATTTTTGCTAGTGTTCGGACACTTTTGTTACCGACTGTATATATATATATATATATATATGTAAGTTTTAACGGGTTTCAAAATATTTTAAGATAGAGTAAGAGATTAAATGGTAAAATTGAATATTGGCAGGCATTTTCGAAGTGGAACACTATAAATTAGTAACGCCGCAAAATGACAGATTGAAAGAAATAGTCCTGTCGTACTAAATAGAAAAGAAAAAGAAAATGCGATATTAAAATGAAATAATAGTATGAACTTGGTCAAGACACTAGAAACTGATATCTACAACGTACGTCTGCGATTTTCTCCGGTGGAATTTTGCTAATTAATTTCTTCAATAGAGTGCGGCAAATCTCGCGTTTATTTTGTTCACAGAGATGAGACAAGTTTTACAAGAAAGAGAAATTTC
Source organism: Salticus scenicus (assembly GCA_963930645.1). Taxonomy (NCBI): domain Eukaryota; kingdom Metazoa; phylum Arthropoda; class Arachnida; order Araneae; family Salticidae; genus Salticus; species Salticus scenicus. The sequence continues at coordinate 193,748,938 of OZ005655.1, read as the reverse complement.
AATCCGCATACCGCTCTTATAATCTTTGAATAATTCCTATGCGCGCGAACACGTTCGCTCCAAAGACGTTTCTCTGTAAATTTTGTAACTGGCGTTGTGGGTACCACTTTATACCATTTTATCTTCTTCCTTTTAGTCTGGGCGAATAGGGAATGCTTGATCTTCGTGAAACAAGTCCAACAGGAACTTCTCGAATAAACATGTATTCTTCAGCCATTTCACCTCTCAATAAGGTTCCAGCAAGAAGCCCCTCCCCTCCTTGCCCCAATATACAATGAAGTCCGACAAGACCTAAAAGGATAATAATAGAAAAATACATCTTAATACTGATGATGAGGGAAAATGAATGAAAGCTTTGTAACTTAATCCTATTAATTGCAAAAACACGCAACATTTTTTTTTTTTTTCAGATCGAAACAATTAGGCACAACTAGTCACCAGACGTAAAAACGTTAGGCAGGTGTGCAGTAAGAAATAAGCTACGCATTTTAAATTAAATAAGCTGATACATTCATGAAAAGAAGATAGCCACATTTTTTTTAAATTTATTTTTTTATCCAACCTCGAAAGTAAAATAAATAAGGATTAAAATTAATCAACAAAAGAAAACAACTAGAGGAGAACAATGTTTAAAGAAACAAAAACGAAATTATCATAAACGTACCGTTAGTGCGTTGCTGTTTTCACGCTACATTCATGCTTACTTTTGTAACCTGGAGAAGGATCGGAATTTAATTTGGTAAAATGAAATTAAGGATATTTCCTTATCGAGAACACCACAGCGAATCAATGGAATGCTGGTTATATGGCAGTAAGAGGTGGCTTATGGAATTCATGGAATTGAAAATCGTGAGAAGGGAAATGGGGGACATTTTTAATGGTTCTTAAATGGATTCTACTGAAATTCTACTACATTGTCCTTGGAGAAGAAGATTTTTGTTCACAGCTAGAAAGTAAAGTTATATACTTAGATTGCACTAGATATATGTGAATAGGTGTAGGGCGCAAGAAACAGTAGAGAGAAGAAAGTAATTGAAACACAACAATAAATGTATAAGTCAGGCAATTCACCCGCCAATTTGGACGCTTCAAAGTTTGTCAAAAAATCAAAATATTTTACTGATAACACATTGACTTATAAAACTGATAACACATTGATAACATAGGCTTTTTACGAGTACATGCCAAATTAGCAGTACTTCAGTTTTTTTATATCGCGTAGACTTAGAACAACAATAATCGCATAGCTCCAAAGGATTTCGACGCAAGATCCGTCTTTGAGAATCGAAAATCGTCGAAAACGGAGCTCTCGAAGACAATTTGTTTGACATTCAATTAGTATTAGGATTCCCATAATGGAATACAAATTTCTACCTTTCTAGTGGCTGTTTAGTATACGGAAGTGGTATTTTAATGCTAAAATTGAATGCCCATTGTGAACATTCGACCAACGGCTTTAAAAAAGCATTTAAGTTCTAAAATAATCACGCATAGATTGGGAAGGCAGTTTTCTCTTAAATCAAGGAAGCAGACATTGCAGAATAATTGAGGAAGAATATATATGATGTATAGGAGGACTCTGTAAGTTAGAGACAAAAACCTGACTCATTTCGGCTGTCCCAAGAAGAACATCATCTGGGGCGCAGGAATATGATTCTCAAAAAGACTCAGACCTAATAGGACCTACTGAAATTGTCCGGTGTAATAAAATCAAAACTTAAAGAATCCAAACACTTTCCATTGCTGCCTCAGCAAGTTCAAAGCCAGATGTAGTAATATAACAAGAGAAAAAAGGTGCTGTTAGGGTTATATGTCAAAAAATAGCCCTATTACATTTAAGAACGTTACACTCAGTTAAATGAGATCCAGTGGCGGCTCGTGAGTGACGTATTGGAAGTGCTGCAGACTAGTGTCTAAAAACAGTATATAACATGGGAACATGGAGTATGTTGACATTTTTCTTCTGATTGGCTCTTGAAATGTCATCATATTTACTTTTATTATCGAAATAAGTGAATCAGCCAATAAGGTGAATAAAGGTTCCATTCTATGCACTTTTTCCCACGTTTCGTTGCAGAACCCTCAAAACGTCATTCCTGAGCTGCCACTGATAAGATCTCTTGTCGGAAACTGAGTATTGTTTTGTTAACTATGTCATGAACAGACATAATTCACCCACATTGACTTAGAAGAAGACTTCCTTATTAAGACCTTTTGAGAAAAGAATAGGGCCTTCGTTCATTATATTCATTTTCTTTTCTTCTAATTCCGTATTTGAGATAGATCTCTGCAACTGCCTCGTTTGATTTCTGAGTCATAACCCCCAGCTGTGAATAATTTATGGAATCGTCTTTTTCTCGTTAACTAATCTTCGCACTAGAATTATCTCCTTTGAGTTGAAAACCGATAATTAAAATGGACTTATGGGTGTTCTCACCCAATTGAATCAGTTATCGGGAGTACGGTTGTCAGATTATTATGTAAGGAACAAAAATACATGAAACACCACGAAATATTATGACTTGACATGAATAGCAGCCCTCAGTAGGACACTGAGAGCTAAGGTACATCGACCAGAGGTCTATTGTATCCAGACCCAAATGCATCCTTTAAAGAAAAGTCTCGTAACTAAAGCAAAGTTCAGCAGACACCTGACAGGAATATCCTCCAGCTTCCAAGGCTCAATGAGATGCCGATCAACATGCTCAAACCTGTGAGCAGAAAAGGCCTGACAGTCACACAAAATGTGCCGAGCAGTCTCCTCTTCAGACAACAACCACGACAAATGGGATCAGAATTGATACCCATAATGTTCGAATGCCTCTTAAGGGTACAGTGACCAGTAAGAAGGCCAGTAACCTTCCTCAAACCATTCTTGTTAAGCTTTAAAAGCTCCTTATGACGAAGACCAGGACAGTCACAATTACGCTCTTTTGCATGCCGTTGATCATCTAAATTACGCCGTTGCCTATAGTGCTCCTTACCAAAGAGCATGAAGATAGAAGCCCTCAATGTAGTGGAAGAAATACCCCTAAACAGTGTGCTGGAACCAAACCTAGCCAGCTAATCAGCTAACTCATTACCAGATAACCCATATGACCAGGTACCCAGTGAAACGCGAAATACTAAAAATACAAATAGGCTGATTCTTGTCTTCTTAGTTCGACCCTTTCATTAACCAGTAGCACTAGTACTAAACGTTAACAAGATTCGTCATCTTAGATGAGATTTTCCTCCTCGTTCTTTTCGACTTCCTGCTGACCCATAATTATAAAGCGTCTAAAAAGGACTCCAATTTAGATGTTTACATGCAGAGCTTCCATAACACGCTCCGACACGAAGCAACACCTTCTATAATAATACCACCGAACTGAGCTTTACGTCATGAAAGATCAGCCGATTACATCCACTCAATACTCTGTATAATATATATAAGTTGGAGCAAATCGGATGCAATCGGTCGATCTTCCATGACGTAAAGCTCAGTTCAGAGGCATTATTATAGGAGGTATTGCACCAAGGCCGTAGCTAGAACTATATTTTTTGTGGGAATTCAAACTTCGGTACATAATGTTGAGTGTTAAAAATTATGTATAACTCAGAAAGTTTTGACAAATCTGCAAAATTGGCAAATTGGTCAAATCTGCAAAATTAATTTTGACAAATCTGAAAAATTGTCCCTTTCCCCTCTTGACTGCGTTGCCTGATACGATTTCTTTCATACAAGAGATGTTTCTCCCATACAGGTTGATCAAGTCCTGTCTATAGTTCAGTTTCTCGCCAATTACAAATTCAATGGACCGATTGAGGTTTCTTAAGAGGCCAATTTTCTCTTATATTTCAAAAACAGAACTTAAGTAAAATTCTAAAGAGCTGCAGAAAAACAATGGGTTTAAAATTATATTATTATTATTATTATTATTATTATTATTATTACTATTATTGTAAACGCTTTGATCCAATAATTTAGAACTTTGATAAAAATGATGCAACAAATAAATTTTAGTGTCAGCGTTTTTAAATATTAGATGGCACGTGAACAAAATATTTGTATTTGAATAGGAATTGATTCTTTCAAAGAAGATAAATATATTTTGCCAGAAAATATAAATACACATGTCTTTTTTTTTTAACAATACAAGGTTGATAATCTGCAATTTCAAACTAGTTGTTTTTAGAACAAAATAACAATCTTATATATTAAAACACAAGCGATTTTCCGTAAGACCAAAATCGCACGATTTGGGCATGCGCGGAGGCTGTTCCTGTCTTTAGACGAAACCAGTGACTAATCGCTGAGAGTCTCTTCGGATTTTTAGAGCGAGCGAATTCAGAAACCTGAACCACCTGAACCAATCAGAATACGGAGTTAACTCATGCCTTGCCTTCTTCTGTGGTATCCTGGCGTGGGTTGCTTACGGTGATGGTGAAATTTGTAAATACTGGGTTAGATTTTTACAATTTTCTATTTTTTTTAAAACAGCAAGGTATGCATGCATTATTATTATTATTATTATTATTATTGTTATTATCTTATTTCTTTTACTTAAAGTTTATGCTTTGAATTCTAGAAAATTGAAATATGTGTTCCTTTGCTGTTTACATCTGTATACGTTCATATGAAATGTTAGTGTTAAAATTTTAACCTTCTTACTACTTTGTATGTATTATACGAAATATTACTATTAGCATTTTTTAATGTTTTGTGTGCATATAGTATATTTAAAATGTTAGATTATTACAATTTTCGCGAAATTAAACCTGAATCGAGCTTCATCAATATTTCTGTATTGCACCTAAAATAATATTTTTATTTTTAGTTACTCCCATTATTTACTTCGTTTATTTTTGAATTCTTATTATAATAGTATGAATAAATTTAATCTAAAGTGATTATTTTATGTTTATATGCTTGATGGATTACTTTTAGCGTATGAATTTCTTTTTGCATTCTTGGACGTTCTCAAAACCCCAGCTTAATGTAGATTATTTTTTGAAATAATGATAATGCACAAACCAATTTCCATCAGGTAAGATCTCGCGATTATTGTAAGCATATATAATTTTTGAATATACTAAAGATATACATGCAGTAGAAAATAAAATGTAAACAATAACATTTTAAATAAACACATAAAAAACAGAAAAAAAAAATAAAATAAAAGTAGAGTTTCCAGTGCTATATAATATTTTCAATTTTATTTTGAGCATTCAAAAAGTGCAGTAACTGGAATAACTTAAATTATTTAATGCATAATCATTGCAATTTTTAGCCTTCACACTTCGTAGTTGTTTGTTGTTATAATACACACTTCATATATCCTCTTAACAGATAAATAATTTTTCTATTCTGCACATCTGGCTAACCTTTCGAATGATACCATTTTCAACCCTCTACTTCCATAATTAACATGTTAAAAGTGTACCACAAATTTTATGCTTGCCTAATAATATATATATATAATTGAGAAAAATTGTGCTGATTTCAATTCGGCACTGAATTATTTGGAAGTTTCTTGCCAAGGTTTTTCATTTACGCAATTGCGATATCTATTTTTATTCATTACTGAAATGACGATAAAAAGCCGCTGAAGGGTCCCAAAACTAAAGCTATACCACAGTAATTTTAAGAAATGAATATAGTAACCTATGCTAGGGAATGAGATACAGTGACTGCATGCCTTTATATGGAAGAATAGTCCTGTCGTACTAATTTAAGTTCTGTTTATAATGAATGTAAAATGTATTTACTTATTACTTTTAGAGGGGCGGAGGGTGGTCAACCAAAAATGACAGCAATTTCAAGGCAAATGTAGTATTACAAAAAAAAATTTACAACTCAAAATAACTCAGTGGTACACCAGCCTATGCCATAATGCAACATCCCAAATTTATCATTAATTTTACGTTTAATATTTTTATTTCTGTAAAATATAATTCAAACGCTCTTTCTTTTGTACTCACTGACATGACTTCTGTAAATTTAGGTTTTTAAAATTATGGTTGTACTTTAAATATTCATAAACCTGGATTGAATATATAATAAGGATTGGAAAATTTTCCAAAATATTTATGTTTGGTACCTAACTCTTAAAGCTGCGAACCATTTTTGGTTCACAAATAATTATGCTAACATACGTAAGTATCTATCACATTTGATTTACTTTCCATTGAATTATTTTTTAGAATTTAATTTAAATCAAAGTATTTCATTCAATGATGTACAGATGAGCGCAGTTAATTCAAGGTTCCTATTAGATTAGAGGTGGGATTGCGAGAATCTTTGAATATTTTGGAAAGTCTCACTCAAAAATATATCATAAGGGGGATTTCGCCCTAATTTTTTCACATTGCTCTATGAGTATTTCATCAATTTTTTAGTTCAGTTGGGTAATATATTAATTGCTTTGAAGCCTGTAGTGATATTTTTTTTTAAACTTCTATAAAATTTCTTGATCAAAAAAGAAAAAATAATAAGGGTATATTATGTAATTATTTCAAAATACTTCTTAATTATAAATATCTGTTAAGAGGATATATGAAGTGTGTATTATAACAACAAACAACTACGAAGTGTGAAGGCTAAAAATTGCAATGATTATACATTAAATAATTTAAGTTATTCCAGTTACTCCACTTTTTGAATGCTCAAAATAAAATTGAAAATAAATTTTAAAAGAGATTAAGTAATAACATGAGCAATTCCTTCTGCATTTCTTATGAAAATTTAGATCCTGAATACTAAAGAAGTACCTCTCCATAGTCAAAAAAAAAAAGGGAAAGAAAATTAACATTTGACTTTTTTTTAAATTGTTTAATTTGCAATTGTAATTTCTCCAAAAAGAAATTTACAAAAAGTAAATCATGTAATTTCTCACTTGAATTTCAAATATCCCACTTAATTATTTTTTATTTTGTTTTTGTTTTCAAACACAATAAGGTGTATATGCATTATTTATTCCTCTATGTGTAAAGTTTACGCCTTTGTATGAGTTTTAGAGTATTGTGTATATAGCACTGGAAACTCTACTTTTTTTTTCTGCTTTTTATGTGTTTATTTAAAATGTTATTGTTTACTACTGCATCTATATCTTATTTAGTTTATTCAAAAATTATATATGCTTACAATAATCGCGAGATTGTACCTGGTGGAAATTGGTTTGTGCATTATCATTATTTCAAAAAGTAATCTACATTAAGCTGGGGTTTTGAGAACGTCCAAGAATGCAAAAAGAAATTCATATGCTAAAAGTAATCCATCAAGCATATAAACATAAAATAATCACTTTAGATTAAATTTATTCATACTATTTTAATAAGAGTTCAAAATATACGAAGTAAATAATGGGATTAACTAAAAATAAAAATACTTATTTTCGGTGCAATACAGAAATATTGATAAAGTTCAATGCAATTTTCATCAGGTGGAATTTCGCGAAAATTGTAATAATCTAACATTTTGAATATATTGGGTTGTTCGATAAATAATGTCGTTTTTTTTTTTTTTTTTTTTTTTCATGTTTTTCAAAGTGAATTTATTTATATTAACAACAAACATTAATCAATAATATATTGACCATTTTGTTGGATGAGCTTTTGCATCTTTCGTTAAGTTGAAAAATTCCACGTTCGAAGAAGCCTTGGGTTTTAGAAGTGAAGATTTTAAAAAACAACATTATTTATCGAACAACCCAATGCTATATGCACACAAAACATTAAAAAATACTAATAGTAATATTTCGTATAAATACATACAAAGTAGTAAGAAGGTTAAAATTTTAACACTAACATTTCATATAAATGTATACAAATGTTAACAGGAAAGGAACACATCTTTCAGTACTATTACAATACTCTAGAATTCCAAGTATAAACTTTAACTAAGTAAAAGAAATAAGATAATAACAAAAAAAAAATAAATAATAATAATAATGCATACACACCTTGCTTTTTTTTTAAAATAGAAAATTGTGAAAATTTAACCCAATATTTACAAATTACCCTATCACCATCACTGTAAACCACGCCAGGTCTGTAGATTTGTCATCATAAGAGAAAAAAAAAAAGGTCGAACATTTCCCCCCCCCCTGGGGGGCAGAGGTTAAAAAACCTTTGCGAGCTTTACTCAGCTCCAAATTACTTCATGGTGAAGAAGTTGTACATGGGGGGACTAGACTCTAATACTAAAAAATCAATTTCTGCGATTTTTGGAATTTTCGATTTTTGAGGAGGAAATTAGTTTGAGAGGGAAATCCGTTCTAGACCCACACATGTAGCACCTCATTTTAAAGGTCTTGCAATTTCATGTAGATTGGAGATATTTGTATACAATATAGTGCGCCCCCCTGGTGGTGAAAAATAGAGCTAGGTGATTTTGTAGTAGACCCTATCATGTTACATTTTTTTTAAAGGTCTTAGTATTTCCTGACCGTTGGTGATGTTCGTACAGAACACACTGTATCCCTGGTGGTGAAAAGTGTAAATAAAGGATTTTGCAGTTGACACCACCATGTGACACTTTATTTAAAAGGGAAATTCAAGGCAACTGGTGATGTTCGTATATAACATACTACGCGTCCTGGTGGAGGAAAGTGAATTTTGCGTAGCATGCCTGTTATACAGTGCCGCAGCCACAGGCAGCGGAAACACGAGTCAAAGGTTCGTTTGGTTCAAGGTTAATTTTTGGGAATTTTTTCATGCTATTAGCGATCCGTGTATGCACTGTCACAGGGTAGAGTTTCGTTTGGTTCGAGGTAATTGTTTTGTTACAGCTGATTATTTTTTTCGTGATGCTTTCATTTAAAAATAGAAATTCAAACAAAATCGAGTTAAAGATATAAAATCCTACAAATTTAAGGTTATTATCATGGGCCCGGGCAACACCGGGCCGGTTTATTCGGTTCCAGATTAATTTTTAGGAATTTTTTTTACATTAGCGGCCCGTGGCGCTGCTGCAGGCACCGGTGTCACAAGACAGAGTTTCATTGGGTTCGAGGTAATTTTTTTCGTGATGCTTTCATTCAAAAACAGAAATTCAAACAAGATCGAGTTAAAGATATAAAATCATATAAATTTAAGGTATCATGGGCCTGGGTAACACCGAGCGGGTTCGTTCAGTTCCAGGTTATTTTTTGTATGTTATTAGCGGCTGGCGTATGCGCCGCCTTATGCCTTGGGGGTCACAAATCAGAGTTTTTTTAGTTTGAGGTAATTTTTTTGTTACAGCTGATTATTATTATTATTATTATTTTTTTTTTTTTTTGCGATGCTTTTATTTAAAAATAGAAATTCAAGCGAAATCGAGTTAAAGATATGAAATCATACAAATTTAAGGTTAATTTCTATTTATAAGCATTTTTCCGAATTGCTTTTTTTAAGTGAAATGTCGTAAATTAGATGTTTTAACTTGAAATACATTTGAATAGTGATGCGACAATTTTTGAAACATTTCAGTCAATAAAGTGACCGTCGAATTCGACGGGTTCCAGCTAGTATTTATAAAAGGGCATTTGATAAATAAAATATTTTCGAGATAAACAAGTCTTTTTTTTTTTTTAAGTTGCAAGAAAACAAAAGGTATTAGTTTTGTTCGTTAATTGATTAAACTTCAGCACACACTTATTTGTGGTTACCTCAAATAATACTTGTCAAATAGGACTAAACTGAGCGCTGTTCAATTTTGTAGAATAATGAATGCTTTTATTTATTTATTTATTTATCATATATATTACATTTGAAACATACACACATAGTACTGTTATTATAATTTTATGGAGTAATAATTTGTGCTTTTCTCCACAAATCGCGGGAGTTTGGAATAGGACCCCTTAAAAAGACACTCTTTTAATACGGAGGGCATAAATTCAGGTTTAGATCCTTAACATAGACAAGTGGTCTTACATGACTTTAGTCCAAACACCAACACAGCTAATAAGATATGAAAAGAATGTGTGAGTGAATGTGTGAATTTAAGTGTATGATTAAAAGCTATAATATGCATATTACTTCTAAAACGCTGTCATATATTATTATTATTATTATTATTATTATAACTTTCCCTAGTAATAATATGTTGGTTTTCTCCAGAACTCACGAGAATACAAGTTATTACTCCACAAAACAAGGCAACACACCTAGTAGTAAAAAAAATAAAGATAATTATAGTTATAATAGGGTTTATGTGTGTGTAAATGCCTGTCAGTAAATACGATATTAACCAAAAGAAGTGCGGGTTAAAGTTAAACTTGGCAGGTTAACATCGGTGTATGCATTTTATATTTTTAAACAATTTTCTTAAGTATTTGTGTTTATGAATATAAGCCACGTATTTTGAAAGATTCTAAGGCACTAGTAATTTATAAATTTGCTATTATTTATTTGCATGTAAATTAAATCATTTAGTTTCTAAATATCCCCCCTCCCCCCCCCAAAATACATATTTAATTAATTAATTTATTTATATATATATATATATATATATATATATATATGCTTCCGAAAGTTTGTTTATCCAAAGAATGTAAATGATCTCAAATTCAAGCACTTCCAAAAACAGGACATTCAATTAGAGAAATTTCAAGAATTTTGAATGTTGAGAAAAACTCTGTTATACAGTAATAATGATAATAATAATAATTATTATTATAAAAAGTTAATGGTAATTAGAAGCCAGGAACGGCAGCAAAGCTAATACCAGCTTAGAGAAGAGCAAGCAGTAAGAATGTGTACAGAAAGTTTGTTAGATCTTTTTTAAACACAGCGATTCTATGAAACATTGCAAAATATATAACAGAGAACAGCAAGAATATCAGTCGTGCTACAGTCAACAAATATATTAAATCAATTAAGTGAGGTAAAAACGCCTTCAAAATTTCGTTTCACCCATTATTATAAGCCAAAGTTTTACCATTATTATAAGCAAAAGTTATAACAGCCAGGGTTAAATTTGATGAATTAATAAAAAGTCAAGGATATTAAAATTCTGGACCAAGATCAAAAGAAAGAGATCCCTATCTTACTTACTGATTAAAAATGGCTGAAGATAAACGCAAAGGTAAGAGAAAAACATAAATATATTGAAATTTAAATTAGAGGAAATGTACCCGTATCCCTAACACAGGGCCCGAAATTTCAACTCAGATTACACTCGCCGAAAAAAAAGTTTTACTCGCAACAAAATAAAGTTGTCACTTTTTTTTTTCTCTCTTTTTTGCGCTATTTTTTTTTTTTTTTTTTTTTTTTTTTCTAACTATTTGAAATGTTATTACAAAGATGCATAAAATTATATATATTAAAAGTGGGTCGTTTATCATTATGTCTCATAATCCTCTATAATTAAAAATCATTATAATGTATTGTATTTGAGAATTGAAAAAGATTAAAATGTCTAATAACATAAATGCAAATAGTCGTTAAAGAAAGAAGAAGAAGAAAATGCTATTTGTTAAACAATATCCTGTGAAAATCTTTTTATTATGAATGATTAAGCTTCCTTATTTACCTATTTATTTATTTAACTTTTAACATCAGAAATGCCTTTTTCGTCCATTTTATTTATGTAATCAGACGGAATGTCGATGTGTATACCTTGTTCATTGTTCTCATTTGAAATAGCCATTTCGGAATAACTTTTTTGATAAAGTCCTTGACTACATGCCTACAAAACATTACAAGCGCAAATCCTTGGAGTTTCAGTAAAAAACTGGAAAATGTAAACTGTTTTTTGATCATTATTCAACAAAATAAACATAGGCAGTATCTTTAAAAGGGCTCGGGTTCATTTTCATGCGCCAGTATCGCACAGGGAAACTTTCACATTTCTCTTCTCTCGGACAGTGGGCGACGGGCAAAGAAGTTCTCTGCTCGTCTATTCTCACTCTGCTTGGAGAAAACACAGTGGGAGAAACGAAACTGCCGAAAAGATTACAACTTTTATGCATGCACTAAGCATTTTTCCTTTCCCAGGCTGGGATTAAATATGAGGTTATAAGATGGCAAGATTTTGCCATATTTAAATCTATAAAAAGAATGTTTTCTGTAACCGTATCGTGTAAGAATTCTATACATAACTAGACCAAATTTTTACTCGCCACAGTAAAAATTCCACACGCCAATGGCGAGCTGGCGAGCGGAAATTTCGCGCCCTACTCTAACATATATTCTAAAACTCTCAGCCATAGTGTCAGTTACTGTAGGTATTTGTACAAGAGATGTAACAAAATTGCCTATTATTCTTCAAGGACAAACCGTTATTCCCATAGCACTAAAAAAATATAATATTAGCTGATCTTTTAGATGCTTTGGACAATCCTGTTCAAAATTATAGACAAAAACATCTCCATTGAAAAATGGTATTATACCCATACTGTAGACTGACCATATGTCCTCGAATGTCGAGGACAGTTCTCGAAAACTACTTTCGTCCCCAAAAAGTTAGAACACATTCTGGGACGCCGGTTATAAAGTTATTAATGTTTTATTATAATAATTTATTATATGTATAATAAATAAGCTGAAATAAGTTCTTTTAGGTGCTTTCTACATAAAAATTACTAAAATTTTACAATTTAAGGTGATTTAGTTATTTATTTATTTTTTGTCCTCGAAACTCGAGGACACCACCAATTTTTATCCCCAAATTATATGAAAAAATATGGTCACTCTACTATACTGCAATGTGACCCGTCGAATAATTTAAAGCAAAAAATAAATTGACGTCATCGAGGAATCAAAATGACCGGGTAATTCACCTAATTTGGAGCCACCTGAAAATTTGTGGTCTATCCTAAAGAGTTATGTTATCGAAGAATTCTTAAAACAGTTATTGAATTAACAGCAAGACTTCAAAACGTGTGAAACAAATGTCGTGTCACAGGTCTCGAAAATCTCGTTCAATCTTTATAGGGAGTACTGGCAGCTTGTTAGAAGTTAAGGTTGACTTTTCAATCCTTGAATGTGATGATGTAAAACTGAGAGTAAAATATTCAACATTGTTTGAAATATGTTTGTCTAACTAACTGTAAGTAGAACGTGTGTTTGAGAAAATTTTATTTTACAGCTATATAGAATTACGATTTGAATTAAGAGTAAGTAGATTTGAATTAAGATCAAATGTATCATGTTGTAAACCTTTATACATTAGATGGTTAAATGTGTGAGTCTTTCTAAAAGTCATTTTTATTATGTTTTTTTCATTAGGTAGTTTTATTACAAACAGAAACATACAATGGCACAAGAAATACAAACTTTTGGCAAGTTTCCAACATAATTATCACCGATATTCATACATATGTCCTGCAATTAAATCAATTTTAAGGAACCATCCTGTTAAAACTAGTTGCCCAAACTTTTTCATTTCTGAAAATTCATTCTTTTGTGTCTCTTACACTGTGAGGTCTTGAACTATCGTTCAAGAACAAAACCCCTCAATTCAAAAGCACTGATCTCTTGCAGGAAATGGCATATTTAAGTTTCGTAAAAGTTTATCAAAAGAGAATTGTATAGATGATTATTGATGTTAGAAAATCAATCAAAATGATATCCTTCACATCCGCGAACATTGTTAAAATGTCTTTTCTTGAGGACTGTGACTCTGATTTTTTTCGTTGTGGTTGAGTTGGGATGCTTCTAAGTTATAGAAGCGGACTTGGTTTCTGGGATAAAATTGTGAACCCATGTCTAAATGTTTGTGATGATATGATCTTGAAAAGAAAATCGATTCTCTCTCTCTCCTACTGCATCAAGTATTTGAAACTTATTACCAAATTTGTAGCCTTGCGATCATGAATGAGGTCTTTTGGCACACGTCTAGCCAACTCTATTTCTTAACCTAACATATCAGTATACCATATGTTAGCTTGAGCATGTCCAATACCTATTGTGGGTATAATATCAGATACAATTAAGCGCCCTTTTCTGTACCCTATTGCCTTTTCCTTTTGCAGTCATTGGTATAACAGGACGCCCAAATCAGTCTTCATAATTTTTTTTTTCTTTGTTCTGACTTCTTACACTGAAAGTTCAATATCAGAGCACTAACATTTGAAGGGATATGACGTCGCCTCATTAAATTATCTGTAACTGTTGAAGTATATCTGAAACACTAATTCACTGCACACGATAACAGGTATATCTATTTGCCACCATGTTTTGAATACATCTTTCTGAAATACTGATCAACTATAGACTGAGCTCGAGCACGGTGGTCTCTTATTTCTCATCTTCTGCATACTGCGCGTGCGTCGTTGTTCCTTCTATTGTGAGTTTGGGTAACGTTTTTTTTTTTTTTTTTTTAATGGAAATGTGTTTTCTCATCATTTTATATAAATAAATAATACGAAACTTATTTTCAAAAAGATCCCAGTAACTAAATTCAGTAAATAGTCAAATAGATACGTAATAATCCATTATCAGAAGAATGATAATTTTCGAAGAGGTTTTGGAGGCTTTATGGAGGAGGACTGACAGGTTTTATGAAAATATTGGCCTTTAAAACTTTGATATTTTTATGCCATTTTATAAAGTATGTGTGATTGTAAAAATGATGTAATTTAAACGGTAGTTAGAATGAATCAAAATTAACTTTCAATAATCAATTATATAGTGATACATTAAATAGATATGTTATAATCTGTTGTCTGAAGACCTGCTTAGATCTCCAGAAATAAATTGGTTTTATATTTAGACCATTTTTTAACCTTCTTCGAACCATTTTTCTATGTATGTGCATTTATAGACAAAGTACATTTCAAACAATGCAACTGTTTTCAAATTTTCAGAGTCTAATTTAAATCGTACATTATCAGAATAAAATGGTCTACAAGTCAAGTAAACCTTAATCGAGCCTTTCGGATGTACTGACAATTGATTTTAGGGTATATTCTTGAAACTTCGTTTTATGAGAGGGAATCAAAGTTATACTAAATGTAAGTTTAGAATTACATTTTATAATAAGCGTCAGTTATTTAAGTATATAAAAAATTAGAACTTAAGTAAATGTTATTGCGAGATATCCACATGTATTTTTCGAAGCTAAGTCTAGGTAATCTCTATTAAAACATAAATAAATGAGAGATAATAAGATGATAACAAGAATAATTTATTATCATCTCGTTGGTTGTTAGATAATAAAAAAAAAAAAATTACTGTAATCAATAAATTATTTTATTATTTATGTGTTCATTAAAATAAGAAAAGTACTTTTTCATATCGCAAACATATTAATAATCTACACTGAAATATACACATTACTAAATCGGACTGACTGTTTGCGATCTTCAGTAAACATTTAAATTTATACTAATACTTAAAGACTAATACTAAAATTACACACATGTTTTAAAAGTCTCATTTTCTCTTCGTTTGAAATAAGGGTTAAAACATTATTTTTGTAAAAATAAATTTGAAAAAGGCTGATAGAAAATATTTTTGGTTACAACAAATGATTTGCTTCATATAATATCTAATATATTACAAAATAACTACTTACTGATATTTTTTTTTCATAAAAATTTTGTAAGATTCCACTATATTTATACATTAAATAAATAAATAAATAAATAAATAATAATAAACCTCATAAATAATTAATTTTATCAAATCATGCAACTAATTTGGATTGTTATCATCTATATTTCAGACAGAATGTCACAAGCTTTTTTTTTTTTTTTTTTTTCTTTTCTTTTCCCTGTCTTAAAACATCTTCATTGTTGCAGTTGGACCAAAAGCTTCCCAGATTATGCTCTTCACACAATGTTAAAACACATCGCAAAATAAATTCGACGGCAGCGCATCCCGGCGTGTAGTGGTTGCGGTATCCAAATAAAAGCTGTGAAAAATCTGCTGATCATGTTCTTTCTTTAAAATGTTATCTCTTATGTTTTTAATGTAAACTAGAGTTACTTCTGGCCCTATGTGAACATTATGATGTTATATTTGAAATTATTAGGCTACAATTGACTTTAAATATGAAATACATGTGTGTCAGATATTATTGTAAAAATAAAAATAATAATAATGTAATGTTGTAAATTGTATTGCAAATATGAAAAAATCCATGTGTTAGTAATTCAAGAGGAAAATGTTAGAGTACGTAATTTCAAAATTAAATTTCAAAATTTTGGAAGGGGAAAAAAAAAGAACCAATCATAAAAGACGACATTATCATTTTATTTATTTAGTAAAAGAAACCATTATTTAGTGTTTCATAAAATCAATCGAACACAGAAGAAATCAATCGCAAAAATTTTATCATTTAAACAAAATATGTTTGTAATTGCATTAAAACCAAATCTATAACTAAAATACTAGCAATAAAAAAACATTTAGAAATGAACAAATATAATATCACTAATTTGTTCAAACTTCATAACAAATCAAAGCAGACGAATACAAAATTCCATAGATTTTTCTCTTGATCATTAATGAATGAAAATTTGTTCAATAATAATATAATGAGTTCAATAATAATATAAATTGTAAGAAGTATTCAAAAATTACTTTTTAAGAATTACTTTAAAAATATATTACTTATCTTAACATACGGGAAAAAAAAACGAAATAAGAATGTTTTAAAAATACATTGATTCTTCCGTTCAAATGTGAATTCGTTCTAGCTCCATTCTATTTTTATTTTAAACAAGGTGCATCGCACAAGTAAACAAACTCTATTCGAGTATGCGCATTTTCAGCCTGAGTAGTTCCGGTACCGCGAACACCAGATGGCCTTGTCATTGATCAGTGACGAAATCATGACGTAACCACGTTACCTATTTCGGGTCCCCTACAGTCGGCAGTAAATTTATTCGAGCGCTTGCAATAACTCCTATATGTATAAAAAAAAAAAAAAATAGTACACTTAATACTGTTTTGTTAAATAAATCCTTGTCAAATCAAGTTCTTAGTCAATTTAAGAACATGATTCGACAAGGATTTATTTAACAAATCAGTATTAAGTGCACTTTTTTTCAATTGTTGCTAGCGCTCCATTAATTTTGTTGATGACTGTAGTTTAGGCTGACCAGATCAAAGTACCTTTATAATAGAGAAGCATTAAAAATGTCTACAATTATCCAATTACGGATGTATTTTTTAAAAATAAAGAATCATTGATTAATAATTTACTATCTACATTTTTTTATAACTTAGAAAAATACCTTCAAAATAAAGGAAGTCCCCAGATGTCCCATTTGTCCCCAGAAAATGGGGACATTTGTTCAGCTTACTGTAGTTCATTGTAGTGAATACGCTTAATAGTACTCGCTTTGTAGTTGAACACAATTGTTGTGATTTTTTAGAAGTTAAACCCAATTAGAGCCAATATAATAATAATAATGATAATAATAATAATAATAATAATAAACTGGAAAAGTAATTGCAACAAATCTTTCACAATTCATAGAATTTCTACTTTTTATTTCATTTCTTCATGTCAAGCTTAATAAATTTCTGAAAACTGTTATTTTTCCATACCTATATTCAATATTTCACATGTCACATCCAGACAAGAAAAAGGTCACAACTCAAAAAAAAAAGAAAAAGAAATTGTAAGTAATTCACAATTAATATGGAAACATTAGAAGAATGTATTTGAGAAGTGGCAACTCGATTTCCGATAAAGCAACATTTTCTTTAAGATTTTGTTTATTTTATACAAAATTCAAATACGTAATAAAAGGAATAAAATTTTTAAAGACACCTTTTCAACACGGAATTTATGAAATTGTAGACTGAAAGTTGAAAAATAACATGGGAGAAATTGGACTTGTAAAACTTTTTGTAAAAAGAAAATATATATATATATACGTGTAATTAGTATTTTAAATGTTTCACAGGACTTTCATTTATGAAAATGTTACTACTAGCAAAAGGAAAGCTAAGTAAAAATATAGACATTTTTCAGCAATTCATAATTAATAATTATTCGCTCTAATAAATATGCAAGTTGAAATTGAAAATAGCAGTGTCTATAATCAATGATTTATTTATTGCTAATTTCCTCTATTTTTCGCTTCAGTTGTTTTTCTTCCAATGCATGATTTTAGGATATTGAAACGTCATGTTAAAGTAGAAAGTGTACACACCATAAAATATGAAGAAATATAATAAAAGATATTCTGACATATTAATAAACGAATAAATGAAAAAAAAAAAAAAAAATGATTTCTTTCTTTCTTTTATTTTATTTTCTTTTTGAGAATGAACAATTTGGCCTTTTCTGGTTTAGTCTATCACAATATTTTTATTAAAATTCTTTTATATTAAATCGGTTTGTCTGTCATAAATTTTTATCGAAATTTTAATCCATGTACAGTCGGTAACAAAAGTATCCGAACACTAGCAAAAATTCCTGTGTAAAAAAAGTATACTTCATATGGTTTTGTTTAATAAATCCTTGTCGAATCCTCTTCTTAGTCAGTCTAAGAACATGATTCGATAAGGATTTATTTAATAGAACCGTATAAAGTGTACTTTTTTCACATAGGAATTTTTGCTAGTGTTCGGATACTTTTGTTACCGACTGCATATTATTTTAAATGACAGAATTTACACTTTTTTTTTTTTCTAGTTACGATCTATTTAAAGTTAAAAATGTACATATATGTAGATTGGATAGAATTAGAATTCGCTAAAATATTAAATTTAAATTAAATAAATCAAAATTTAACAAAAAAAAAAAAAAAAAAAAAGAAAAGAAAAGAAAATTAATTAATTAATTTAAAATAACAGAATTTACAAAATTTAATTTTTAATTATAATCTATGTAAAATTAATATATATATATATATACACACACAATATATGTAGAATGGATTTGAAGTAGAATTTGCCATAATATATATGTAAGGAAATTAAATCAAAATTCACCCGAAAAACATGAAATACGTTTTCTTACATAACTGAAAGCTAGAAATATATGAAGACTGAAAAAGAATGTTTTTTATAGAGGTGCCCTAAAAAGGGAAGATAAGGAAATTTTTGAAAATAGTGGTCAGTTTACTTAAAGAAAAATGTAATATTTGACAAAGGAAACGTTTACCCTGAACAAAAGGAAAGTGCTCAACTTTGAATTTTTTTCAAATTTTATTTTTATTTTTACTCCAGCTGACACAATTTTCGAATTTTTTTTCTTTTTCTGCATTTTTAAAGGCATTTCAATAAAAGCAATCTATTTTTTAAATATTTTTCCCCTTTTCATTTATTTATTTATTTATTTATTTATTTTTTTTATATATATTAATAAGAATATGTACTTTTCATTAAAGTAAGAGAAAGCTGTACACTGAGAAAAAATTCTATAACTGACATCTAGAATCTAAACTGTCGCTCTAGAAAAAATAGTTCCATGCCGCGAGTTCTAGAAACCCTAATTAGAATTCTAGAACGTTTGTCTGTATTATAGACGTCAAACTTATTTAATAATCTCTGCAAATAAATGTGAACTCTAGAGGCGAGTTTTAGTAACTAATAGTCTTGTTTTATGACCCAATTCTAGAAAATCAAGCGAGAATTTTTTGCAATACAAAGGATTTATGATATTCATAGTATTCATAATATTGTTTAACCGTCTAAAAATGTATAGTATAGAAATTCTCGATCATTTAGTCTATTCAGGTTATTTGTTTACCTTATACGCATGACTCGGAAATCTATATTTCTAGTTTGAGTATTCAGAAAATGACCACTTATTCGTTCTAGGAAAATGCGGTATATATATATTTTTTTCTCAGTGTAAACATCTGCAACTAAAATATTTTCATCTTCTTCTTCTTCTTCTTCTTCCTTTTTTTTTTTTTTTTTTTTTAACTAAATTTATATTAATTGTTTAAAAATTAAAGATAGGTAAATCGTAAATATATACACTAAGCGACAAAAAAAAAAAAGCCGCACTTGGATGTTTTCGCCTTCTACAACCGCCAATTATATCGTTTAAAAAGCAAATTTTCGAACAGATTTTACTATGTTGTCCTCCACATACACTTTAGCTTTGAGTCTAGTGTTAAAAACAAAATGCAATTGTCAGGAAAATTGTAATTTTAGAATTTATTTCAAAAATGGTAAGAATAAGGCAGTTAACGATGCCACAAAAAGTATTAATTTTTAAATGAAAATCGAAAAATATTTTAATACGTGAGATGGCAAAATAATTAAATGCTAACGAAATATTGGTAAAATGAATTTTAGCAAAATATAAATTTTTTTGGCCGTTTAAACTGGGAATTTGGCTTTAGGCGGTCATGTTGTCATCCAAGCAAGATAACCGCAAGTAAAAATGCGAATGTTTAAAAAATCGATTTGTATCATGTTCAGAACTTAAAAAAGATTTTAAAAAAGTGTATAGTAAATTACTTTCTTCAAAAACAATGCGGGAACAATTAAACAAAGCAGGTTAAAGAACGGAAGATCTGTGAAAAAAGCCATTATTAAGGAAAAGAATTAGAAAAAACAATACTTTAGTTGACCAAAATTTAAAAAGATTATCAGTTAATTATTAGGCTGAACTGGTTTTCTCTTATGAATCAAGTTTTCTTTATTTCGTGCAGTTGAAAAAAGCTAGAATGAAGACGAAAATGTGACTGACTTAATGAAAATTGCACTTTTAAAACAGTGACACATTCTCCGTACATTATGGTACGGAGGTGCATAACTTTTCAAACACTCGGGGAAATTTTTATGCTCAAGAGATCAATTAACTCGAAATAAAACACAATCTGCATAAAAGTGGTGCCTAACCGACTATTTTGGAGGTATCTTAGACATTTCCGTGAACAGCATTTGAAGATAATAAGGCACCTTACTACACGGCGTCTGTGGTAAGTTTATTCACTTCAAATTGTCAAAATTTCTTATACATTCCCATGAGAACCTATAATTCTGCAAGTAATCATACTTTTTTTCACTTTAAGTTAAAAACCAAAGGATATAGTAGAATCTCTTCTTTACCAGACATGGAAATGGTCAAAATCGCGATCCGCTCGAAAATGTTTCGTCTATAAAAAGGCGGGGGAGAGGGGAGAGGATTCGAAATTTGCAGCCTATAACTCTGCCAGAACTAGAAAAAATTATTTGTGATATTTGGCACATTGAAATTTCTGAGATTTATATTAAAACACTGTATAAAACTATGCCATTGCGCATTAATGCAGTAATTCCATATAAAGGTGGAATTAACCCAATGCAGAATACATATTTTTAACAAAAAATTGCTTAGATCTAACAAATGAATAGTTTTATTTCATATATTAAAATATAACTTGTTTATTTCATGTAATAAATCATAATAGAATGCAAAGTGTATAGTTATTGCATTATGTTCGAAAAGAAAGTTTTATGCAGATTTTTAAAAAGTACTTCGTAAAGTGCAATAAAGCGAATTATTAAATCGAAAATATACATAGGTATCATTTCATACCTTTGGTATTATGCAGACAAGACAGTTTTATTTGTTTCAAACATTAATTTTAAAGTTATTACAAATAAAAAAGTTATAAGTCATTTTTTCTGCAGTGCGGCTTTTTTTTTTGTCGCTTAGTGTATGTATGTATATATATATATATATATATCATCAATTCTTATTAAAGCGATTTTCGTACTAAAATTTTTCCTCTTCTGTCAATTTGAAAAACTTTACATATTTAGCTTAGCTAATATTTACAAACAGAACTGCAAGTTGCTTATTTTTTTGCCCCGTTGCTCCCAACAACCTGTACATCTCTCTTTCCGGCACCACAACGGGATGTTCAAGCATCCTCCACATCTATAAATGGACTTGCTTCCCAATAAATTTGCCTCGTCTGTAGCGGACGTATTTTACGATGTTTTTGCGATGAACAATCTGTTCTTGAAGTTTTCAGTTCGCGGGTGGTCTACGTCCGCAGATTTCGGGACAGGCCGTTTGTTTATTTTAGCGCCGCTGATGGACTGCGGACCGTATTCGGGGATCTTCCAAACCAGCAGCTGGCGATTGCGTTGTTTTATTACCGCTTTCTCTGAGGAGGTCTTGAGTAAATATTATTCACAGATTGCCCATCGCCGACTGGCATGAAGTGAAACACATCGTTCGGGACGAGGTGAGAGAGAGATTCCAGGTTTCATTTCGCTCTTCCGTTTTGAGCATCTCTTTCTGCGGGTTGATTGTTGTTTCTAAATAGTGGAGTGTTTAAGTATTGACTCTTGATTTACTGAGAACATACAATAAATATTAAAAGTACTGACTATAATCCTATGCATGCATTCCTTCTTTTAGGTAAACATTAAAAATACTGACTATAATTCCGTACATGTATTCCTTTTTTGATATTAGGATGTTTTTTTTAATATATGAGGCTCGTCTTGTTAGCACTTTCTTTTCTTTCTTTTTTTTAACACGCTTTTATTAGCTTCACCTGTATGTATGTATGTATGTTTGTATGTATGTTTGTATGTTTGTAACCGCTCTGGGAGCAAACAAAAAATCTATATTGTGAAAAAAGACTTTCACTACGTGAACGCCGTGGCGTTGAGGTATAGTTCCGCGCTACGAACCTAAAGGTCTAGCGTTCGATCCCAGTCAGGGGAGATTTTTTAAAAATGGTTTTTGTTTAATTCTAAATTATTTTAATTAAAGATTTAGATGTATGTAAATATTATGGTGTGTCACTCACACGATTTTCTCTTACCATGCATTTTAATACTAAGATAGATATTTTGTGCTTTTTAGTTCACATTTCTATAAAAGTGTGTTCTTTAATTTTTAAAAACTATAATTTATTCTTTTCTTTTCTTTTTTGCCGGTTGATTTTTGGGTCTAAATTATGTAGTGTTAAGTATCGGTTTTTCATTTACTAAGAACACATAGTACAGTCGGCAGCAAAAGTATCCGAGCACTAGCAATAATCCCTGTCTAAAAAAAGTACACTTAATACTGTTTTGTTAAATAAATTCTTGTCGAGTCATGTTATTAGTCAGTCTAAGAACATGATTCGACAACGATTTATTTAACAAAACAGTTTTAAGTGTACCTTTTTGACATCGGAATTATTGGCTAGTGCTCGGATACTTTTGCTGCCGCCTGAAAGCATGAAAAGTACTGACTGTAAACCTGTCCATGTATTCATTTTTAGGTAAGTATGGAAAATACTGGCTATAATGGTATGCATGCATTTCTTTTTAGGTAAATATTAAAAATATTAACCATCATTTTAAACATGCATTCCTTTTTAAGTATTCGGATTATATATATATATATATATATATATTTAAGGCTCTTCTCTCGGCATTTCTTTTTGCGAGTTGATTGTTGTGTCTAAATAATGTAGTGTTTAAGTTTCTTCATTTACTGAAAACATACAGTAAGCAGGAAAAGTACTGACTATAATACTATGCAAACATTCCTTTTTAAGTAGTAGGATATTTTTTATAAGGCCCATATATCAGCATATCCTTTTGCGGGTTGTTTGTTTGTGGAGTGAATTGTTTAAGTATTGGGTTTTCACTTACTGAAATTATACAATAAACATAAAAAATACTGACTGTAATAGTGTACACGCGTTCCTCTTCAAGTAAGCTCAAAGAATATTAAGTTTTATGCATGCACTTCTTTTTAAGTATAATATTTCGAGGATTTTATAAGGCTCGCCTACAAGGATATATTTTTGAGGGTTGGTTGTTGTTTCTAAGGATGTAATGTAGGTAAATTCGGGTCCAAAAGGAGGGGGGAGAGTCGAGCAATCTCATAGATAAATTCAGGACCAATATTTGGCCCCGAATTCACCTATGCTTTTTGAAAGGGTCAAAATAATTCTCTTTTAGATTCGTAAAACGCGAGGGATCAGCCACAAGTTCAAAAGAGAGTCTGCTTTTAAAATGTGTCATAGCATTAGCTTGAAACCATAGCGCAGTACTAGTTTGCTATATGCAAATACATAAAAGAGTGATTAAAAAGTAATTTATTGCTTTCTCTTACCCATAAGGTATTATTTTGGGGTCAAATTTTCGAAAGCAAGTTTTTGTTATATTTACACTTTTTGAGGTTCCCTGAATCCGAAAATTATGTTTCTAGCAGTTGGTCTGTGTGTATGTTTGTGTGTGTGCCTGTATGTCTATGTATGGGTCTGTCTGTTATCAAAATACCTCAAGAACAAATGGTAGCAGAAAGTCAAACAGTATTATAAATGTGTATGATATAGGGATGCTACACTAAGCTTTTCATTGAGATGAAGCAGGTTCGTGTACAGAGACAGCCAAGAGAATTCAAATGCATTACGTCTATGAGGGAAATTGCAGGTGAGTAGAGTTTAACAGCTATAAACTGCACTAAAACAAATGAAATGAATATATATATATATATATTTATATGCATAAAACATGTCTCATGTAGAATATGGTTGGGAAATCATTCACTCTTCATTTACAGGGCTACACAAAAGAACTAGATTATAGTGCGACAATAGCTGAAAATTGATGGAAGTGTATTTCAGGTTGTGCCGTATGTTATTACTATAGGACTATAGGATTACATTTTGGTGCAACATTTGGTCTGTTCATAATCTTCAAAAGATATACATGGCTGCAAATATTTAAGCAATAACATTCTTTTCTTTTGATAGTGAAAGTGCTTTACTATAATATTTTATCATGTCCTGGAAAGTTGCTCAGGAACTGAAATGATTTGTTCATAGATATATGGTAAATAGTATAAGTTTTAAAGCTAAGTATTCATCGCTTGTGTTTTGTATACGTACAAGTTTTGAGGCTTCCTGATTACCGAAATCAGATTTTTAATCTTTCTCTGTGTCTCTTAGAGTAACTTAAAAACGAATAATTTTAGGAGATCCAAAAGTTGTATTTTCAAGTTAATATAAGTTTGTTGCTGGAAAAGTTTGATCAAGACTGATAAGTTTCAAGGAATATTGCGTGTGAAAGTTGTCTGAATAGTTTTAAGTGAACTTTTAATTTTAATAACCGATTTAAATTCTATATAAATGTAGGTGGAGTAATGAAACAGAGGTTGAGGCAGGCTACCACACCTGACATAGAACTAATTACCATATAAAACTCTTTCGAAGCCTAATTTGAATTCTTTTAACATAGGTTTACATATCAGTTCTTATTATCTTACCTCTTATTCTCCAACGCATATTTATAGTATTAAATTTCAGGGTAAGAGAAAGTAGGGTGAGTGACACACCAGATTATTTTTATTTCTTTTTAATTTCCGTATGAATGTTCTTTCCTTCATCATTGTCTAGAGGTATTACTCAGATTTCACAGAACTCAGTAGCAACAATAAAAATGTTTTAGGGTAGCATCCCTATATAAAACAAATGTAGAATATAGAGCTTAGAATTTTTCTACTATTTAATCTTAGGTTATGCTGGTAACAGAATATATAGGCATAAACACAGACAGAGACATAGACAGACACACAAACCAGCAGCTAAAATTTTGATTTTGGGATTTAGGGCACCACAAAATATGTAATTATAGCAAAAATTCAATTTCGAAAATTTGTCTCCAACACATTGTTTTCTCTACCATTATAGGGGAAAGAGAAAGTGATAATGTTTAATTAAATTCCAGATCTAGCTCTTTTTTTTTTTTTTTTTTTTTAATAAAGCTAGCATTGCACTTGCAAGGAAAGAGTTTGTTATTATTTAAATTTATTAAAAACTATATAAAATTTTAAAAATGTTGAGACTAAAATTAAAATAAACAATGTGTAGACTTTAAACATTTATTTAATTATTTACTCTTGAAAAACTCACAAACATTCAAACCAACAGATTTTTGAATTTTTGGGACCTCAAAGCGTGTAATCATAGCAATAACTCGATTTTGAACGATATATACAGTAGAATCTCGTACAACGCGCTCCCATAAAACGCGATATCGTATAACGCGACGAAAAATCTGCGACTGTTACTCATACAACGCGATAAACAGTCTCGTATAACGCGTAAAAGAAAGGAAGCACGTGACGGCATCTTTTCTATTTTCAACCTGTTCAAGGAAGAATTGCTCCGTTACCATGCCAACACCCGACGCTTTTGGTCTCATTGCGGAATGAAATCGTCTGCTCAATGTATGTCTCCTATAACGCGATTTTCTATTACGCGGAACGTATCCCCCGCGTTATACGAGAGACTACTGTATATGTATTAGCAGACCCGGCAACGCGTTGCTGTGGCTAAGTTATACGATGAATTATATTGTAGTAAACTATTTAATACAATCAAATTATTATTTACGAATAAAAACGAAAACGTTGTAGCCGATGTAAAAACCCACGGGATTGAGATTTGAACCTTAGGTCAAAATTTGGAAGCGATTGATAAAAATTTTCGTATAGTTGATATTAAGCACAAATCAACATAAAGTTTTGAATTTTATGTTTTACTCATCTCATATATATTCAAGTATAGTTTGTAATAAATGTGTAATTTACAAAATTCTTAGTTAATAACATATAACAATTAATTTTATAAATGAGGTAGATAGCGTGGATTATTCATTATTTTTAATAATTATATTCATCATTTTGAATTAAAAAAAATTCAATTTAAATTTAATTCAGCGCTAATCGGTGCACAATATTCCTGGTTAACTAACCTGTCTCTTGCTAACGCAAATATAGATTCGATGGTTTTCCCGCACGTGAGCATGCAACATATAATTGCCCATGGGAAAAACGGGAATTTTCCAAGTCTAAACTGCAAATGGACATTGTTTGGCCTTGAGACTTATTTATGGTCATAAGCTATTTAGGATTAAAATGCTAAAATGGCTAATATGTAATTTAATTTTTATTAAAATTCTGTTAAAATAAAAGTATAAAAGAAGCAGACGATTTAAAAATAAAGTTTTTGGAGGAGTGAAATATAATATATCTAATGCTATTATGGATAATTTTATTATAAAATGATCTCATCATTTTAAATGTTTTAAAGGTGGCAACAGCTGTAGTTATAAAAAGGAAAACAATATGGCTAAGCCAGAAAAATAAGTAAATTTGATAAATATATATATATATATTTTTTTAAATAGAATATCTTATTAAATATTGGGCGTTATTTAAAGTAAAAAAAGGTATCATTTTAAATAGAAAAATATTTTGGAAAAGATTAATGTATTTTATGGAAGTTATGAGAAGATTTTGAGTATGTTAAAATTTTAATAGTAAATTCAAGTTAAGAAAGATGTGAAACATTGGGGATTAAGATAAGAAAATAGCAAGTTATTAAGATCATTTTTTAGCAATAAATATGAGTCAAAATTTAAAGTTAAATACATGTATAAATCACAATTTTAATAAGGTACAGTAAATTGATAAGTTATTAAAGAAAAAAAAATTAAGAGAAATAA
Source organism: Salticus scenicus (assembly GCA_963930645.1). Classification (NCBI taxonomy): domain Eukaryota; kingdom Metazoa; phylum Arthropoda; class Arachnida; order Araneae; family Salticidae; genus Salticus; species Salticus scenicus. Next base: position 193,721,599 of record OZ005655.1, on the reverse strand, counting down.
TTATTTAAAGTTTCGAACATCGATCATATAGATTTTCTTTACAAAACGATTAAATAGATTTAAAATCTTCCCATTTTAAATAAATTTTAAAATAATGAAACAGTTACTTTTTGTTTAGAAAATTATATGTATAGACAGTAAATTTCTTAAAGAAAAATAAAATAATAGCAAATATTAGATAATATAAGAGAAAAGATACAAAATAAATAAATAATGATTCGAACATCATGCATTTTAATAGTAGTTCAATGCTGATTAATGGACTGACATTAATTTAAAATTTAACTTTTAATTAATAAGAAAAAAATTTATCAAAAGAATAATTAATCTAAAATCTACTAACGAAATGATATAGATAAAAATTTAAATTGAGTGAATAATTATAAGATAAAAAGAACTTTTTATGTACCATGTTTTTTTTTTTATTTCTGTTGAATCGTGTATGTTATTTTGTTATTATGTTATGAACGTGTATAAAATTTTTAAAGTGATAATGACGTCAATTTTTGTAAGATGCATAATTTATTTTTTTACAATTTTTTATTGTTCACGTTTAAGTAAATGTATTTATTTTCCTGTCGAGAAAAAAAATTAACTCTTAAATTTTTTGGCAAGAATTAAATTCTAAATAAAATAAAAAATAATAAGCAATATTTAAGCACTTGGACTCAGTTCAGTAAACTAATAATAATGAAAAAAAAAAAAACTTTAGTTTAAAAAATAAAATATTACTTCTTTCAGAACAACATACAGTAGCATCATGAACAACATTAGCACTTTATTAATGTGTATAAAATTTTTAAAGTTATAATGACGTCAATTGTGAAATGCCAAATTTAACTTTTTATAATTTTTTAATGTTCACGTTTAATTAAATGTATTTATTTTTATGTCGAAAGAAAATGAACTCGTAAATTTTTTTTGGCAACAATTAAATTATCTATATAAATAAAGAGAAGTGTCTGTGTGTGCGTGTCTGTGTGTCTGTGTGTGTATCTGTCTGCGCTCTGGTGCTCACACTACTGATCGCAGAGCTTCCAAATTTGGCATATAGGTACCTGGGACCCTGCAGGTGTGCCCCTCATCGAGATTTTTTCGCATTTCGCATTTGAATTTTTTTAATTCATGTTTTTTCGATTTTAAACATTGGCTTTTATTTTTCATTTTTCATGAATTTATTCTTCGATTGTAATCGTCTGCGTATCTTAGCAACGGCTATTATGCAATTCATTTTTCATTTAATACATTCATTTGAGGCGATTTTCTTTTTTTTTTTTTTTTTTTTAATTATTTTTATATTTATTGAAAATCAAAATAGTAAAATACGATAGAAATAAATTGTTACGTTTATGTATAAATTTTATAGTATAACAACTTTTTATTTTTCATTTTTTTTAATTAATTCCTTTAAAAGAAAAATATTTATTATTATTATTATTATTATTTATAATATTTATTGGGTGAAAAAAATGGTAGTTTATAGTAGAAAGGATTAAACTGATTAAAATTCGTTTGTTTTTCATGTATTTAATTCCTTTTAAAAGAAAATCTAATTTTTTATTTTATTTTATTGCACTGGTCGTAATCAAATCGTAATATAGTGTAAATAACGGGGGCTATAAAACACATGGTTCAAAAACTAAAATATATAATAGATGCTGAGATACAGTCATCTTTAAAATCGTAGTTCTTAAATAACAGAAAATCCACAAGTCGTCGATAAATACCCTGATTGAAGTGCCCGGGAAAGACCTTTCTGTAGACAGTGGGGAAACTGGACCCGATGCAGTACGGGTAGAAGAAAGAGATGCCTTAGGCAACGGGTACCCGAAGAAGCGAGATCTAAAACGATTTCAGTTTTTTTTTTTTTTTTAATATTTATTTGCAGTGTGATATAAAAATTAAATACTGATCCAATCCTTTTGAAAATTCATTTAAATATAGTGACCAGCGAAGCGGGCGTAGCCTGCTAGTAGCTAATATTTAAATGGCTTATTTAAAGCTATCTTTTTCATATAATAAACAAATAATTTGCAATAAAGAATATTGTGACTATAAATTGAGATAAAAACTATCCTATCTCTCAAGTTGGACCAAATTGCTCACAGTATGCAAAATTTCTTTAAAATCAGTTAATTAGTTTAGGTGTTTATCACGAACAAACATCGTGACACGAAATTTATATATATATATGTATATATATATATATATAAAGATATATACCTATCTTGACACTTGTAATGAAAGTGTTAGCTATTAGTATATGATTTCTTTAAAATTATTTAAAATTTTAAATATGCTCAGACTAATATTAAATTAAAATATGTGTATATCTATATAAAAATGAGAAGTGTGTGTGCATGTGTGTGTGTCTATGTGTCTGCGCTCTGGTGCTCACACTACTAATCGCAGAGCTGCAAAATTTGGGAGACGGGTACCTGGGACCCTGTAGGTGTGCATCTCATTGAGATTTTTTCGAATTTCGAATATAAACATTTTTTATTTTTTTTTTTAAATATTTGCTTGTATGTTTCATTTTTCATGAATTTATTCTTCCTTTGTAATCGTATGCGTATCTTAGCAACGGCTATTACGCAAATTATTTTTTATTTAATCCATTCATTTGAAGGCGAAATCATTTTTTTTAAATTAATTATATTTATTGAAAATCAAATGGTAATGCAATAGAAATAAATTGTTATGTTTATGTATGATTTTTATAGTATAACATTTTTTTTTTCCATTTTTAATTAATTCCTTCAAAATAAAAAAAATCTTTTTTTTTTTTTTTTTTGTAATTTCTGATGTTTATTGGAAAAAATATGGTAGTATATTATAGAAAGGATTAAAATGATAAAAATTTATTTGTTTTTCGTGTATTTAATTCCTTTTAAAAGAAAATCTACTTTTTATTTTATTTTATTGTACTGGTGGAACCAAATCGTAATATAATGTAAATAACGGCGCTATAAAACACATGGTTCAAAAACTAAAATATATAATAGATGCTGAGATACAGTTATCTTTAAAATCGTAGAGTTCTTAAATAACAGAAGATCCACATGTCGTTGATAAGTGCCCAGATTGAACTGCCCGGGAAAGACCTCTCTTCAGACAGTGGGAATATGGATCCGATGCAGTAGGGGAGGGAAAAAGAGATGCCGTAGGCAGCGGACACCCAAAGTGAGGCCTAAAGCGATTTCAATGTTTTTTTTTTTTTTTTTTTTTTTTTAATAATGTGATGTATTCGCTTGTATTTTGTAAAATCGCTTCTTAATAGATGCCTATGTAATAGAAGGAACATTGTCACAAAATTTCATGCTTCTAGGTCACGGACTTAGAGAAGAAGGACAGTTTTCCCCAACGGCAGCCTTCCCTCAAAAATGGACCCGAAATGGTCGCTATTATTCGTTCGCCGCTAGGGGTCGTATTTGTTCTTTGACTGTCCACTGCCTCCGTAGAAAACCATTGCGCGCAGACGAAATTTTAGTTTTATTTTCAGTTTTCTTTTTAATTTCTTTTTAATATTGGATTTTTTTCATAATGTCGCATTGTTGCACCTACGGATATCGAAGTGTTCGAAAAAAAAAACAAAGAAATAGGTGAAAAGAACCCAAGTTTATTTCGTCCACCTAATGTAAGCTATTGATTTTAATGTTTTGTTGACTGATAAAATTATTATCTTATAAATATTCTATTACTATTAAAAAAAAAAAAAAAAAAAAAAAAAAAAAAAGGCTGATTTAATTGGTATGGTTCTTAGTAAAATTCTGTTTGATAGATTTTTTTTTTTTTTTTTTTTTAAATTAATTAAAATGTAATTTTTAGGTCACTTTGCATTAAGATTTTAAAATTTGCGTGCTAGCAGTATTCCTTTTTTCATATTATTCGGCGAAAAAAAAAAAAAAAAAAAAAAAAAACATGCGAGCTTGCAATCTTACGAATTTAAATCATGTTAAATTATAAATTACGTTTTTTTTTTTTTTTTTTTTTTTTTTTTTTTATAATTGCAGCTTAAAAAAAAAAGTATTTTAAAAATCTTGAATTGTAAACCGATTTTGGCAAGAGTTAAAAATTGGTAAAAAATGATATGAGTTCACAGTCAGTCTTTTTTCAATTCATTTCAAAATTACTGAGTTTTAAGATATTTAAAAAATAATTTAAAATGTTTTTTTTTTTTTTTTTTTTTCTATGCCACTTTGCAGTGACATTTTAAATTAATTTTACAAACTGCCAATCTTTTAACTTCCAATTCATGTTAGATGATGAATCACGTTATATTATTATCATTATTACTACCATATTATAGAAATGTACTGTTTTTAACAAAAAAGAAATTTTTAATTGGTTTTGTCAAAAATTAAAAATAATGATTATGATGTCACAGTAAAAAAACTCCTAAATTCAGTTGAAAATTGGAGATTTTAAAGAAAAATTATATTTAATTAAATTCATCACCAGTGCCACATTCACATTTCATAATTTATAAGCTAGTGTTCTTCCAGCTGAAAATTAGAGATTTTATGTAAAAATTAGAGTATTAAATTCAAGGTAAGTTGTTTTTATAAAGTTAGCTTTACACTTAATCTCCGTGTCATCTCGTCGGTGTATCGAGCTATTCCCTAAAATAATATATATGTGATATGTATATATATAAAATAAATAAATAAAAAAGTAAATCATGTATATTATAGCATGAGCATAGTTGTGAAAAAATAAATAGAGTCAAAGACATCCAACAAATGTCAGATAAAACTTCCTTCTTAATACGGTATACATTTCATTTGTAACCAAGTATATACATATTACATGTCTCTTGAACGTTCAAATTTTACTTACAATATTCTGATTTAAATATGCACTTAAGGTATAATTTTCTCATAATCATAAAACATCAATATAAAAAATTACGTTATTTAATCTTCATAATGTTAAATACTTCATGAACAAATGCATGACTTCCAGAAATCCGCATGTTGTAACCAATGTAACTATCAAACCGACAGTAAAAATTTTAATATGAAAAGTTCAAGATAACGCTGATATTAACCCCTTAACGCGCGCTGTCCGCGCTGCGAGGATGCAAAATTTAAGATCCAGCAGCGAAAATTCATCCCGCTAATTTTTTAGAAAAAAAATTACCTTTATAAAATAGCAGAAAAGGCCATTTTTTTAACCTTAAAATTTAAAATTTCTTTTAGTTTAATTTAGTTTATAAATTCCAGTGGCACTATAATTTAAATGATCGGAATTGTCTTGCGCCGCAAAGGGTTAACAGTGATTCATTAGAAACTGAATATCACGAAACACAGAAAGTCAATTTTATGCAGATTACTTTCTGTTGATGATAAATTTTAAATGCATTGATGCTATAAACAAGAAATAATTGTTCATAAATAACAATAAATAAATAAAATAAAAAACGATTTTTGCCTATATTTTAAAAAAAGTAATAAAAGGTAATATACTTGTAATATAAGCTTATATTGTATCATATGTTATGTAAAATTTTGTATCTTACTTTATTAGGTACATTTTAATTTCTTAATTCAAGATTGGTTGGATGGTTGGAGGATTAAGGCCGATTGACTCCTTATGTGTCCTAGGCCTATGGGGGGAATGCCCTCCGTGGGGGTCTTTCTAAGGGGTCCTAGCCCGTATTTACGCGAGTTTCGGAGGAAACCACGGAAAACTCCGAACGGATAGGTCGATGAGCGTGACCTGGGATCGAACCCGGCACCTCCCATCTACCAGCTGTGAGCGCAGAACCGCTCGGCCGCTGGTGGGCCTCCTTAATTCAAGAAAAATTAAACTTCATTATCATGCATATTTTTTACAGAGTTGCTTATTCTCTATTTAATTTTTTCTTTTCTTTTTTAATTATTTTCCAAGCATACTTATTTGTATTTTTCCTCATTTTTTATGCATTACAGTATCAAAATCTCGTTTCATAAATGCTAATTTTCACAAAATTCCAAAATACACATAATTTTTGTTCCAATTTGTGTAGATTTCTGGCAATCTCCTGCATACACATTAAATTTAAAATTGAAATTAAAAAAATAAAATCCATTTACGTATTAATGTAACTGAATTCGGCTTTTGGGATAGGTTTTACCAAATATTGTTACTATTCTTTCTAAATCTAATTTCTTTGAATCCCTAAAATCATCAAATTTTGCAACCTGCTTTCTGCACTGCAAGTTCTGAGGTAGTTTTTCACTATTCTAACATTTATAAATTGAACCGACGGATGTTTCAGTCGTTGGCTGAATTATTTCATAATTATTAATATATTTTATAGTTGTTTGGTTGGTTGGGTATTAACGTTGTACTAGTGCTGCTCAATAGACAATTGGCGGACACACCCTATCCCTAAGGAGGGCCCGGAAGCATGCCATCACAATTTTGATCTTCCACGGAGGGGATAATATTCTTTTATGTAAAAAAAAAAAGGGCTGAATGAAAAATTGCAATATGACTTTTGAAGATAATAAAATATAAACATTCATGAGAGGCTGAAATGATAAAATAGAGCAAGAATATTTTTTACTGTTTCCGAAATTTTTGATTTTTATACAAACAAGCATTAAAAATCGGTAAAAGTTGTATTGTTCCTCGATTGCCTTTTTTTTTCTTTTCTTTTGTTCCCTGAATCTCTAGCAAAAAGTAATTAAAAGTAAATTTTAAAAAGAGAAATACATTTTTAATTTGTTGGTGATGCAGAGTGTCGCGACGTAAAATAAATTTAACAATTTTAAATTCATATAATTATTAAAACGACTTTTAATTACACGGAAATATTTTAATGATTTGAATTTGACAGATATTAAACAAATTATCGTTATGAAATTTCACAAATAATTAAAAGAATTTTCTCTTTAGAAATAGAATGCAAAAAACAAATCTTATTTAAAGGTCTCAATTATTTTACTTATTTCATTTCTCATTGTTAAAGCTGTCATTAAGTTCTAAAGCAAAAGCAACACATTTTCATCTTATTTTTTAGATATTTCCTTTCCAACGCCTTTGTAAAAAAATCATAAATTTTTAAATTTTGTCTTTTTTACATACTTCGCAATTTTTTTTTTTTTTTTTTGTTTAATTGGAAATGCTGGAATAAATTCTGATTTTTAAAATACATTCATTGTTTTAAATTATGAAAATTCATATTTTCATATTTATTTTTTAAGTATCATATATTTATGTTTTCATTATACAATTTCGTCTATTTTTTTTTTTTTTCTTTTTTTTTTCGGGGTGGGGGGAGGGAGCGAATTCTTTATATTTATAGATATATTTACATATAATAAATGTTTTCATTCTTGGATTTTGAAAAAAAAAAAAATATTAATAAATAAATAAATTTTTTCATAGCTATATTCTTTATTCCTGTGAAATATCTGAATAGGTTTTTCAATAATTTTACAAATTCGAAAATATCCGCAATTGATTTGTAAGTATCGAAAACCTCTATAAACCAATTTTGAACGATTTAACTCTATTTTTATTTTTTTGCCCCCCTCCCCCCCTCTCCCCACCCCTTCTCGCCCCTCCTAATAACTTTACACTTTCGAAAATATCCCCATTCGACTTGCAGGCCTCTTAAACCTATCTGTACCAATTTTGAACGGCCTAACTGTATTTCTATTTGCTTTTGCCCCATACCACCCCTTACCACCCCACCCCCTTATCGTCCCTCCTAATAATTTTACAAATTCAAAAATATCCACAATCGATTTGTAAGTATCGAAAACCTGTATAAACCAATTTTAAACGATCTAACTCTTTTTTTATTTTTTTGCCCCCCCTCTCTCCACCCCCCTTCTCGCCCCTCCTAACAACTTTACACTTTCGAAAATATCCACATTCGACTTGCAGGCCTCTTAAACCTATCTGTACCAATTTTGAACGGCCTAACTGTATTTCTATTTGCTTTTGCCCCATAGCCCCCCCTTACCACCCCACCCCCTTATCGCCCCTCCTAATAATTTTACAAATTCAAAAATATCCACAATCGATTTGTAAGTATCGAAAACCTCTATGTACCAATTTTGAACGATCTGACACTATTTTTATTTTTTTGTCCCCCCCCCCACCCCTCCCTCCTTCTTTCCCCACCTAATAACTTTACACAATCGAAAATATCCCCATTCGTCTTGCAGGCCTTTAAAACCTGTCTGTACCAATTTTGAACGGCCTAACTGTATTTCTATTTGTTTTTGCCCATAGCCCCCCCTTGCTGCCCCACCACCCTTACCGCCCCTCATAATAGTTTTACAAATTCAAAAATATCCGCAATTGATTTGTAAGTATCGAAAACCTGCATAAACCCATTTTAAACGATCTAACTCTTTTTTTATTTGTTTGCCCCCCCACTCTCTCCACCCCCCTTCTCGCCCCTCCTAACAACTTTACACTTTTGAAAATATCCCCATTCGACTTGCAGGCCTCTTAAACCTATCTGTACCAATTTTGAACGGCCTAACTGTATTTCTATTTGCTTTTGCCCCATAGCCCCCCCTTACCACCCCACCCCCTTATCGTCCCTCCTAATAATTTTACAAATTCAAAAATATCCACAATCGATTTGTAAGTATCGAAAACCTCTATGTACCAATTTTGAACGATCTGACACTATTTTTATTTTTTTGTCCCCCTCCCCCACCCCTCCCTCCTTCTTTCCCCACCTAATAACTTTACACTATCGAAAATATCCCCATTCGTCTTGCAGGCCTTTAAAACCTGTCTGTACCAATTTTGAACGGCCTAACTGTATTTCTATTTGTTTTTGCCCATAGCCCCCCCTTACGGCCCCACCACCCTTACCGCCCCTCATAATAATTTTACAAATTCGAAAATATCTGCAATTGATTTGTAAGTATCGAAAACCTGTATAAACCAATTTTAAACGATCTAACTCTTTTTTTATTTTTTTGCCCCCCCTCTCTCCACCCCCCTTCTCGCCCCTCCTAACAACTTTACACTTTCGAAAATATCCACATTCGACTTGCAGGCCTCTTAAACCTATCTGTACCAATTTTGAACGGCCTAACTGTATTTCTATTTGTTTTTGCCCCATAGCCCCCCCTTACCACCCCATCCCCCTTATCGTCCCTCCTAATAATTTTACAAATTCAAAAATATCCACAATCGATTTGTAAGTATCGAAAACCTCTATGTACCAATTTTGAACGATCTGACATTATTTTTATTTTTTTGTCCCCCCCCCCCCCACCCCTCCCTCCTTCTTTCCCCACCTAATAACTTTACACAATCGAAAATATCCCCATTCGTCTTGCAGGCCTTTAAAACCTATCTGTACCAATTTTGAACGGCCTAACTGTATTTCTATTTGTTTTTGCTCCATAGCCCCCCCCCCCGTTGCTGCCCCACCTGGGGGCTGAATTTCTAAAATTCCAGAAATTGGTTTTTAGATAGTTGCATTAGCTATATTTTAGAGCAAAAATTTCACGTATATCTATTTTTTTTTTGTTTGAGATATATAGGATTATGCGAAATCACGTTTTGCCCCCCCCCCGCCCCCCTTGGGGACCGAATTAAAAAAATTCCTTAAACCGATTTTTAGATATTTGTATTAGCTATATTTTAAAGTAAAAATTTCACGTATATCTGTTGTTTTGTTTGAGTTATATAGAATTATGTGAAATCACGTTTAACGCATGTGAAATCACGTTTCGCCCCCTCCCCCTCCCCCTTGGGGACCGAATTTCAAAAATTCCAGAAATCGATTTTTAGACATTTGTATTAGCTATATTTTAACGCAAAAATTTTACGGATATAGGTTTTTTTGTTCGAGATATTTAACATTATTTCATTTAATTCTCGCGTTAAAGCGCTCTTTCAAGTCTGAAGTGGAAAGGCATTCGATGCGAGCGCCATCTTCTAAAAGCGACCAAAATGGGGCCATTCTGATAACACAGCGTGAGCGATCCATAGTGTACATCCATGTTCTAGGTCCAGAGGTTTGGACTGGGCAATGATGAATCTCTCACTCACACAAGGCAAACGATTTTACATATATGAAAAGGCTTGTTAATTAATGACATCCCCCCCAACTTTTTATGTTTCTAAATAGTGGAGTGTATTAAAATTAGCTCTTGATTTAATGAAAACATTTATAATAAACATTAAAAGTACTCACTCTTATGCCGTGCATGCTTTCGAATTCAGCACCTCTCGTCAACCACCTTCGAGAGCAGAACCTTTCAATCACTATAGTTGGCAATATTTCCAGTTGAAACCTAAATACTGTTCGACTTTTCACTCTAAATGTTAACTTTTAATTGTAGCTTGAAACGCTGATAGTTTTGACTAGATTTGTGCATAATTGCGTCGTAATTGCCTGCATATATATGAAGTGTGGTCCAAGTTTTTATTAATTTCGGTAACCTCGATTACAGGACAATTAAAGTGTCTAAAATGGCACCCTACTTTAGGCACCCTAAGGACAATGTGTTAAAACATAAGTTTAAATTTCTCTGTTCTTTACAGATAAAATCGAAAAACTTTAAGGGTAAACTGAGAATGTATCAAAATTCTATATACTTGCAGGTGAAAAAAAATAATCGTAAGGAATTTTTTTTTTAATTATTTAATTATTCATTTTTAATTATTTATTTAATTATTTATTTATTTATTTATTAACTTGGTTATTGCACTTCATTACACAAGGGTTTGCATAATAAGCAATAATTGGTTACTTTATTCACTATATTTTAATTTTTGTGATTTTTTCCGATGAGTTTATGTCAAGGATAAAGCATGTGCAAAGAAATTGCATTTGCAAAGAAATTAAGTTAATTCACTTATTTTATTGTAGATATCGACATAGAAACACAGTTTATATCAATGCATGTTTCCGAAACTATTACTTTCAATGAGTCCTGAAACAGGTCGGGTAATCCGATTTTACCAAAACCCGACCCGCGGGTCGGATTCTGGTAGGGCTGACAATTTTTTTTTCTTGCGGGTTAAGCTCGGTTTCGGTTCTGATTTAGTTTACAACAATTCGGGTTGACAGATCTTTTTTCTTGCAGATCGGGTTAACTGAATTTTTTTTCTCGAGCAACGGGTTCGAGTTCGGGTCGGGTTTAGTTTTCAACGTGTTGGGTCGACTTGAGAACATCTTTCAAAATTTTTTTTACAATTATAAACATAAATTTGCAGACATAATTATAACTCTATTTATAACTCTATTTAGTTTTCGGATTTCGGGTTGGGTTTGAGTAAAAAGAACTCGTGATTCGGATAGGGTATGAGTATAAAGAAAGTGGGTTTGGGTCGGGTGCGTGTTGAAAAAATTCTCTATTGAGAGTTCGGGTTGGTTTTCGGGTAGATGAAAATTTTTTTGTCGTGTTCGAATCGGGTTTCGGGTTGATTTAAAATGCATTTGTTGGGTTTGGGTCGGGAAAAATTTGACCCATGCCAGACTGTACTTTTAAATAAGATTTTTTGTTCTTCCCTTATCTGGTAAAAATAATTCAAGATCAACATGGAACACATTATATATTAAATCTCACATGATGTTTTATAAAATGCTTTTTTAACCACCACATTATCTATAAAAACTAAGCATTTCTTTTTAGATAGTCTTTTTTTTTATTTACACATTGTATTATGAAATACGGAAAAAATTAGAGTATAGGGCTGTAAGAGATCTTATCTTAGTGAATTTGAAGTTATCATTTTGCTTTTAAATTATGAATAAGCTTTCATATCTCAAGCAAATACACTCTAAGACAAAAAAAAAAAAAAAAAAAAAAAAAAAATCGAATGGGACGAAAACTGGTAGATGTGATGTGCACGTGGAGAAAAACAAATGATTACAGTTTCAGAAATTTAGGAGAATTTAATCAAGAGAAAGAGCCTCACAAAGTGAACAAGTCAATAACGCGCTGGCCCTCATCTGGCCCTGATGTAAGCAGTTATTCGACTTGGTATTAATTGATAGAGTTGTCAGCTGTTCTCTTGCGAGATATCATGCTAAATTCTGTCCAATTGGTGTGTTAGATAGGCAAAATCCTGAGCTGGTTGTAGAACCCTTTTCATGATGTTTCAAACGTCCTAAGTGGTAGAGAGATACGACGACTTTGCTGGCCAAAATAATGTTGGTCAAGGAAAAAAACAAGCAGTAGAAACTATCTTCGTACGTGGGCGGGCATTATCATGTTGAAATATACGCTCAAAGTTTCGTGATATGAAGGACAACAAAACGGGACGTAGAATTTTGTCGACGTACCACTATGCTTAAAGATGCTGCGTATGGCAACCAAAGGGGTCCTGCTATGGAATGAAATGGCACCCAAGACCATCACTCCTGGTTGTCGGGCCGTATGGCTGGTGACAGTCAGGTTGGAATCCCTCTTTTTTCGGGGCATCTCCAGACACGTCTTCGCTATTCATCGGGGCTCAAATTGGAGTAAGTCTCATCACTGAAGGCAATTCTACTCCATTCAGTAACATTCCAGGTCGAACGTGCCCGATATCACTGCAAACGGGCTTACCAGCGTGCAAAGTTTAATAGCAGTCGGCAAAAGGGGCTCCGTGAGCTCAACCACATTTCTCTGAGCCGCATTCTAATGGTATTTGAAGTCACTAAAGTATCAGTTGCACGTAGGATCGATACTAACGACGAATTTGGGGCTTTGAGTACCGCTCTGATGATTGATCAGTTCTTAAATTCGGTCCTATCTCTAGGCCGACCGCTTTCTTCTTAACACTATGTTCGTCCATGGTTCACCCATTCCTGCGAACATCATCTACTAGCGGCATCGCTCCTATCCAAATGCCAAAGAATTCGCAGATTAGACGAACTGGCTTCTTTGAGCCCAACTACACTCCTCTCTCAAATTCTGACATCTACGCATATTATTTGCGCACCTGTATGCCAGGCATAGTTACTGTCTATCTGAGAAGACGGAATAAAATTCTCAAAGAATGTATGACCTGGAATAAAAATTTCTCCTCTTTAATATCCTGCCAGTTGCGCAGTTAAAATGCACTGTAGCTTCACATGTTCATTCATTGGCCGCCAAACTTTAAAAACTTACATTTTCCATCGAAACCTATATCCATGTCAATTTGTGACCAATTTCATTACTCCTTCTTCGTGCATCTTTTTTTTTTTTTTTTTTTTTGTCCTAGAGTGTATTTCTTCAATTTGCCAGGATGGTTGGTTGGATGCATCTAAACACAGTGACCAATTTATTAACCAATTGTTTAATCTTTTATTATATTTTTGGGGTTAAAACTGGGCTTCCAGGTTGCTTCAACTTGCTTTAATTGGTTAAATATAAAGAAAATAAACAAAATTTAGGCTTTTATAACACACTAAGTTCACAATGTCTTTTTGCTGTGATAGTAACTTAAAATATATGAGAATATTTAAAATTATATCAATCTATGTACATATATATATATATATATATGTGTGTGTGTGTGTGTGACCAATTTCATTACTCCTTCTTCGTGCGTCGTTTTTTTTTTCCCCTAGAGTGTATTTCTTCAATTTGTGTGTGTGTGTGTGCGTGTATATGTTTATATAACGCAATAAAATGTAAATATAAAACGTAATAATAAGTAGCATACAAGAGAAACATTTTATCAACACCAATTTCATTAAAAAAAAAAAAAAAAAGATAAATATAGCCTTGAATAGTAAAATAAAGAGGAATTACACCACATATACGTACGCCAATATTGAAATATTTAAAAAAAAAAAAAAAAAAAAAAAAACGTTGAGGCTAAAGAATATTTACCATTCAGAAATATCTATTGAATAAGATGAAAATTAACAAATTTAATATCAAGTGGAAAAATGCTCAAAACTATAAGAATTTGTATCAGGGAACGTGCATCCTTCGCAGATCAGATGATATTATGATCTCAAAGACTGTAGGGCTGTTTAAAGACAAAAACCTACAGTATACATCCTGCTCATGCAAAAAAATTCAACACACACACATATATATATCGCTTCAGTATCATACAAACATATAAAAAGGCAATGGAGTTCAGATTAGAAGACCATTACATTTACCCACTATTAAATTTATTAAAAATGGAGTTTAAATAGAAAGTGTGGTAATTTATCATTCCACAGAGAAATTAAAATAAAAAATAATTAATCTCTTCAATATTTTATTTTTCTAGCATATTTTTATTACAGTTTCATTAAAAACAATTATTATAATAATTAAAGATTTGATGCTTAAGGCTTGATTAACATTTTATATAACATATATATTTTAGTTTTAGCAGAACTATACTGAAGGAACTGTAAGACATTTGTTTTAATATATTTCGTAAAACAATTACTCTTTTAAAAACACCTCTCGCTAGATCATTTAATTAGAAAAACCAAACTCATCTCAAAGCAAACAAAGAAACACTTATTTTTTGTACTTAATCAAAAAACGTATTCGCTTGTATTTTTTTCTCTTAATCATCCCAGAAAATTAATTTATTTTACGGTGGGGAATCAAATTAAGAACATTTATCTAAACCTATGCTTGTTAGTGTTATAAAAACGATAGTAAGAAAATCCTTTTATCTTTCTTTTTTTTTTTCTTTTTTTTAATAGAATAAGAAGTGAAAAAATACCCTCTTTTCTTATTTTTTCGACCATGAGTACAAAAATAATATTAAGGTTTGTAATTACATAATACTTTTAGATTATACTTTTAATTTATTTTTTAAATGAACAATATTTTGAAAATGGGAAGAAAATAATTTAATTTTCTTAAATTAAAATAAATATATCAATTATCGGATGAAAAAAAAGGAAAGTTTTACTGTTGTAAATGTAAAATTTCAAAACAGTATTAAGTTTTAAATATTGCATTATATTTCTTTATTTTGTGTTTGTTTTATATTTGTATTATTGTTTCTTAATTTGTAAAAGTGAAATTCAAACCAATCTAATAGTCATTATAATTTCATTCCTAATAACTTCCTTATATAAATAAACCGGGTGACCAAAAAACCCTTTAACATTTGAAAATTGAATAATTTACGGAATAATGCAAGCAGAGTGGTAAAAATTGACACATATGCTTGAAATGACATGGTTTTTATTGAAATCAAAAAAGTACAAAAAATGGCCAACAGATGGCGCTTCATTTGATAAAAATGCAATAATTAGCACAGAAAATGATTTTCATCAAAGACGTTGCTCTTTATAGCAAATACTCAATATCTCGGCTGTCAGTTATCAACAAAACTTGTAGTTGAGGGGCAAATTTTTGAAAATTGCTCTATTTCTTCCTGAACTGTTCGAGCAGCAGTGGCACTTGTGTCTGCTGGCTCACTACGGAGCCGATCGTCTAAACAACCCTTGGCTTTGAACTCCGTAATTAATTTCTTTGTAGCTGCACTTGTCACAAGACGTATACCCGTTCAAAAACCCTGCTTATAGCGATAGGATTGTAAAATTTCTATAGCATATTCTACTTTCTGATGGCATATCTTCACTAATAGTGCCTTTTCTGTTAAGTTCAACATGCCGCAATTAGTGGAGGATCTGATTGCCTCTCTCACGGCTCTATTCACAAATAACTTCAACTCCTGGTTGAACACGAAAACTTCAAAAGCGTATAAAGTCAGGGTTCAACTTTTTAGCAAAGTTTGACGCGTTGAATCTGCCACCTAGCAGCATTGTTATTTTCAGATTTTTTAGCTAAAAGTAACCAATCAAAAATTATATGAAAACTCTGACGTTAGACGGCTGAAGCTGTGATGTTTATTTAGATGGCCGTCGATTATTGAACTTGAATTAGAAAGATAGCTTTATATGCATTCATTATCGACATCACAGAAGCAGCGTGCCAAACTTTCTTGGAAAACTGCACTCTGCCTTTAGACGCTTTTCAAGTTTTTGCGTTGAACCGGGAGTTGAAGTTAATGGTGAATAAGACCATCAATGCAGTTTATTTTATGCACGGTTATCATGCGGCGCCACTGCTGTTTTATTGTCCATTTTTTGCCCTATTTATTATTATTATTATTATTATTATTATTATTATTTAAATAACACTTCTAGTCATTTCAGCCGTGTTTGTCAATTTTTACCTCCATGTTGGCATTATTCCGTCAATTATTAAAGTTTAAAATATTAACGGACTTTGGGTCACCCAATATGTACTACTACGTTGTAAAGGAAAATACAAATTTTTCTATCCTCAATAATTTGGTTACTGTTGTGATGAATTACACAAAAATTAATCACATTGAAAATAAATGTATAATAAAACAAACAGAAAGGGAAAATAAATAAATAACCAAAAATAAAAAGCAAGGATTCTATGAAAAGGAATAATGGAGCAGAACGACCAATGAGAAATAAGTGCATAATAAAGTGAGGGGGAACCAACTGCCAATGGAAAAGGTGTCTTTGAACACTCCCAGTAACAAAGAATTAGCATATGCTAATACAAAAAATGAAGAGGGGGCCAAGATGAGAAGGACTGGGGCTTTTGCCTCCCTGACTCTCCCTGGAGCCTGACACCGAACCTGAAGAAGCAGATCTCTTCGATGAAACCTAGCTGCGTCTTCTCCGAGATCTATCTTCGGCCGACTATCAGCGCTGGCAGAACAATTGGAATGGAGATGTTCTCCTTATTTCTCTCCCCCCTTTGCAAGTAATATTTTTCTTATTTCTTCTAGAGCATGACTACAAAAATCAAATAATAATAATGACTTTTAAGATGTCAAGAAGACATACGTAGGGACTATGTCGTAAAAAGAAAAATGGTATCACATCGCTATGAGTATTGTTATCAAAAAGCTATTCTAATATTATATTTATGTTATGTACAAAAAAATATCCACGCTCAATAATTTAATATTTAAACTAGTAAAATTGTCTATCTTGTTACAGCAAAGTATCAAATCTAAATAAATATTTTTTTTACTGTTTAAAGTATCTGTTTTATTTTGCTCTTTTAGTGATTTATTTTATGTAATAATGATTTTAGATATTTATGAGAGCAAGATTAAATTACTATATATATTTTGGGAGAAATAGGTCTGTTTTAAAGGTAGATTAATAGAAGTATGTGCAATAGTGTCAAAATAATAGTAATAACTTTAAGACTTGATAAACAGTACTGCTATAAAATTGTGTTAGGATTTGGGTTGTTATTGAAAGTTCAGAAAGGGTGTTAAAAAAAAAATATCACGAATCTGGGCTTTTAGTCATTTTATCACTGGCCATTTTAGCACAATTATGCAAATTTTAACAACGCAATTATATGTGGTGGGGCTGAATTTCTGCTTCACTTTGTTTTAAGTTAAAATAGCTAAATTCATCCCAACATTGCCCCACCATTCCATTTGGTGCC
This sequence comes from Salticus scenicus, assembly GCA_963930645.1. Lineage (NCBI taxonomy): Eukaryota > Metazoa > Arthropoda > Arachnida > Araneae > Salticidae > Salticus > Salticus scenicus. The sequence continues at coordinate 193,704,236 of OZ005655.1, read as the reverse complement.
TTTTACAGGAACCTTTTCTGAATTTCAATGATAGACCTATCAGGTACAAAAAAATGTGATACCATTTTAAAATGAAAATTTTATTAAGGAAGGTCTAAGAACAAGGTTTTGGCCTTATTATATATTTTTCTTTATTGCAAAATATTATTGTGTATATATATCATATTCATATATATATTAGCTAAAAAAAAAGTGTGTGTATATATATGTAATATTCATTAAAAATTATAATAATAATTAAAATAATTATATGAGAGGGAAAAACTATCGTTCAGCCAAAGAAACAGCAAATAAAAATATAAAACAAATATTTGAAAATAAAGATCAGTGCAAAAAAACAATACAGAACAACATGGCAGAAAAACTAATACTAAATATAGACGCATTGGTACAAACAATACATCCATTTGAAGGAAAAAAAGAACAGGATATTGAATTCTTTTTAGAACAATTTCAAAATTTTATTGATGCCGCTAAAGTACCAGAAACATTGCAGTTATTTATTCTTAAATCAAAAATTTCAGGACATGCATTACAAATCCTGAAGAATTCGCCGGATCTTAGAAACGAAACAAAATATGACGATTTTAAACAAAAACTACTACAAATTTTCAAATCACAGAAATCTTTTGCAGAAGCACAAGATAAATTCATTAATCTCAAACAATCACCCACACAAAGTGTAGAAGACTTCGCTAAAATTTTTGACTTGGCGGCTCAAAAATATTTAGCAGACTCAGGACACGGACAAAAGACAGGAGCGAAAAGTGAGGGGGAACCAACTGCCAATGGAAAAGGTGTCTTTGAACACTCCCAGTAACAAAGAATTAGCATATGCTAATACAAAAAATGAAGAGGGGGCCAAGATGAGAAGGACTGGGGCTTTTGCCTCCCTGACTCTCCCTGGAGCCTGACACCGAACCTGAAGAAGCAGATCTCTTCGATGAAACCTAGCTGCGTCTTCTCCGAGATCTATCTTCGGCCGACTATCAGCGCTGGCAGAACAATTGGAATGGAGATGTTCTCCTTATTTCTCTCCCCCCTTTGCAAGTAATATTTTTCTTATTTCTTCTAGAGCATGACTACAAAAATCAAATAATAATAATGACTTTTAAGATGTCAAGAAGACATACGTAGGGACTATGTCGTAAAAAGAAAAATGGTATCACATCGCTATGAGTATTGTTATCAAAAAGCTATTCTAATATTATATTTATGTTATGTACAAAAAAATATCCACGCTCAATAATTTAATATTTAAACTAGTAAAATTGTCTATCTTGTTACAGCAAAGTATCAAATCTAAATAAATATTTTTTTTACTGTTTAAAGTATCTGTTTTATTTTGCTCTTTTAGTGATTTATTTTATGTAATAATGATTTTAGATATTTATGAGAGCAAGATTAAATTACTATATATTTTGGGAGAAATAGGTCTGTTTTAAAGGTAGATTAATAGAAGTATGTGCAATAGTGTCAAAATAATAGTAATAACTTTAAGACTTGATAAACAGTACTGCTATAAAATTGTGTTAGGATTTGGGTTGTTATTGAAAGTTCAGAAAGGGTGTTAAAAAAAAAATATCACGAATCTGGGCTTTTAGTCATTTTATCACTGGCCATTTTAGCACAATTATGCAAATTTTAACAACGCAATTATATGTGGTGGGGCTGAATTTCTGCTTCACTTTGTTTTAAGTTAAAATAGCTAAATTCATCCCAACAGTTACGCTGAAGAAAAAGATAGGTATCATTTTGAATGATTAAATAAATAAATAATTTTAAAAGATTCTCTTGATTTTAGTTAGATTTCAATCGAAAATAAAAAATGAAAGCTACTTTATTTTTCATTTTTAAACAGCTGAATAAAATGAATGTTGCCGTTTTTACGTCAATTTTAATTAACCAATCGCAAAAGCCACTTATTATTAGATGGCTTTGCAGGTATAAAAGATGTTCTAGGCACACCAAAAACACTTCACTTAAGTTTTTTTTTTTTTTTTTTTTTTTTTTTTCTTACGCAGAAACCAAAGTTTTCATGAATCAAAGAAATAGCAATGATTTTTTTGCTTTTCGCGCAATATTGGGAGAATTTTATAAACAAAGTTTCCTTGTTGCTATCGTAAAAGTGTCTCATATCTGGCAGTATTCACTACAAAATAAACGACATGGAAAATCTGGAGAAACGGCTGCAAATCAGCAATTGTTGTGATCGACATAACACCATGAAATAATTTATTGCCCGAATTAGTTTTTAAAATCCACCAAGAATTTTTCTCTAGACACGATTGCATCCTCCATCATGACAATGCGATGTCCCATATAGAAAGAATTGTACAATTGTACGTAGTCGTTTAAATGCGCACGAAAAAGAATTTAACCTACCTCCTTGGTTCGTGAACTCTCTGGGCTTAAGCATAATCCAACTTTTGCGGGACCACTCCTTTCCATGGATCTTCCCCTTGCACTCTACAGAGAAGCTATCAACTAAATTATCTTCAGTAAGAAACAATATATCTGGGAACATTTTCTGAAACCTCAATGAAGGCATCCGATTTCCAACCAGTGATACCAGAAGGACGAAAATTATTTCCCCAAACAGGTCTTCAAATTTCCCCAAATCAGGAGATTTTTTTCGAAAAAATTTCCAACTTGATTTCTACTAAAAAGGGAGAAAAAAATAAAAATAAAAAAATAAAAAAATCAAGCAGATTTAAATGGATTTAAGCTCAAATTTTTCCCCAAATGAAGACAATATTTGAAAAAAATCTCCAAATAACAATAAAGCTATTGAAAATCCCTGGTCGTAGGGATAAATCATTACGTTGCCGACATTGACAGAAAGTTGAAGAAATCCCCAGATTTGTGCCCAAACATTTTAGAATTCCCCAAAAAAGTCCCCACAAACATTTGGTCCCCAAAATTGTCCCCAGAAGCCTCAAAAATCCCCAAAATGGGGACAAATTCCTCAATCTGGCATCACTGTTTCCAACTCGTCTTTTAAAGGCTATTCTCGATACTAACCACAGTTGCCAACTTAGCACCTTTTGGCTACCCGAAAAAGTTAATTTATTTTATTTAATCAGTAAACTTTGCGGTATTCCCTAATAATGTAAAATTAAAAAGTATATATATTAAAATTTTCCAGTATCCAAAAAGTGCTAAGTTGGCAACTATAATACTAACTGATGATCGCATATAAGTATTACCGTTTTCCAACAGAAGAAATTAATCATGATACAGTGTTGCCAGATTGGGGACTTTTTTTATTCAATACCCACCACTAAATTTTAATTCTTCTCAAAATTATTGGTGAGAGTTGAATAAAAAATGTCCCCAATCTGGCAACACTGGCATGATATCAATTGAAACCCTTTATTCATTTATACAATTAATTAATTACATTTAATTAACATTACCTGTCTTTTGAAATTATTCATGAAAACCTACTTTTGGTCAAAATCATATACTTTAATGTTGAATCGAGAGAAAGTTTAAAATTACAAAATTTATAAATATGGTGGGATCATTTATAAATGTTTAATCTTGATGTTTATTTCGGAAACATGAAACTGTGACTTTGAAAATTTTGTTAAACTGTAACCGTTCCTCCAGATTAAAAAATAGTCCCAATTCTAAAATAATAAATAAATATTATTTCTGTTTTCTTACATTCACTATGACGTTAAGCCATCATGTGACGCACATACTCGAATGAGCTTGAAAGATAAATGTTTTTAATGTTTGTTCCATCTTCTGCAATGTTAAACAATTATCAAAGCCATGATTAGGATTCATATGCGGAAATTTTAAAGTAACTAATAAGGGGTGTAGGTAAGTTCCGGACCAAAAGTGGGGAGTCAGTCAATTCCATGGTTAAATTCCGGACCAACATTTGGTCCGGAATTTACCTATGCTTTTTAGAAAGAATGGAAGAACTTTCTTTTTGATTCGTAAAACTCGAGGGATCAGTCACAAGTTTAAAGGGGGATCTTCGCTTTTTAAACGTTTTGTAGCATAAGTTTGATGCAGTATTGTACTGTTAGTTTAATACATGCTTATGCATGAAATAGGGGTTTTGACTATAATACAATCTATTTTTCTTTCTTTTTAACTTCCGTATGAATGACCTTTCATCCATCAATGTGTAAATGATACTCAGATTTCACAGAACTAAATTGCAGCAGTAATAATAAAGTGTAAATACAATAAAATATAAGTGTAACGCTATTTATATATGAAACATTAAAGACATATTATTTCTTATAAATATATGTATACGATCAACAATTAAAACACTTAAATATCAATTGATTTATTAACATTTTGCTACACTGTAAAAAAAAATTTCAGTATTTTACAACAAAAGGTGCTGGCACCGCGGCTGCCAGCACAGTTGCTGTAAAATTTACAAGCTGCTGTTTTTTATGGTGCTGTAAAATTTACTGCACTTTGCTGTAAATTTTACAAGATGCTGTTTTTAGTGGTGCTGTAAAATTAACAGCACTTTGCTGTGAATTTTACAAGATGCTGTTTTAAAAAGTGTTGTAAAATTTACAGCAAAGTGTAGTTAATTTTACAACACTTTTTAAAACAGCATCTTGTAAAATTCACAGCAAAGTGCAGTAAATTTTACAGCACTACTAAAAACAACATCTTGTAAAATTCACAGCAAAGTGCAGTAAATTTTACAGCACCATAAAAAGCAGCCGCTTGTAAATTTTACAGCAAATGTGTTGGCAGCCGCGGTGCCAGCACCTTTTGTTGTAAAATACTGATATTTTTTACAGTGTAGGCAGTGATGCCAGATTGGGGATTTTGTCCCCATTTTGGAGATTTTCGAGGCTTCTGAGGACAATTTTGGGGACCAAATGTTTGTGGAGACATTTTTGGGGAAGTCTAAAATTTTTGGGGACAAATTTGGGGAGTTCTTTAACTTTCTGCCATTGATGGCAATGTAATGATTTATCCCTACGACTAGAGACTTTCAATAACTTTATTGTTATTTGGGGATTTTTTTTCAAAAATTGCCTTCATTTGCGAAAAAATCTCAGCTTAAATCATAGAAAAATCTGCTTGATTTTTTTCCCCCCTTTTTAGTAGAAATCAAGCTGGGGTTTTTTTCGAAAAAAAAAAAAAAAAAAACCCTGATTTGGGAAAATTTGAAGACCTGTTTGGGGAAATAATTTTCGACCATCTGGCATCACTCAGTGTAGGCGCCGCGCGCCATCAAACACAGAAATATCAAAAGAGAGAAAGGACGTTTGTTTGTTCCTTCAAAGAAAACATGATTCTGCTAGTTGGATTAGAGTCCTGCATCGAGTAGGGTAACCCGATTTTACCCGAACCCGACCCGACCCGCGGGTCGGGTTCGGGTCGGGTTGACTGATATTTTTTTCGTGCGGGTCGGGTTCGGATCGGGTTGACTGAATTTTTTTTCTTGCGGGTCGGGTTTGGTGTTTAGCAAGTCGGGTCGACTTGAGAGCACATTTCCAAATATTTTTTACAATTATAAACATAAATTTATAGGCATGTTTATAACTCTGTAACTAATTTAAACATTCTGCATATACTAGACATGTATCGGAGCTTCCTATTCGTATCCGCGGATATCCGCCAGAAAAATAGATCCGTATTTGTATCTGGATCTGTTTTCTTTTCTTCAACGAAACTAATATGTATCTTTTGTAGAAATTGTATGAAAATTAGAAAAGTATTATAAATCTTTGTCGACTGTTGTTAATATATAAATTAATAAATTCAAATACAGTATAACCTCGTATTTACATTCTGGAAATTGAAAAGATTTCGCAATTTACAAGATTTTTTTTTTTGCTTTCTTCTATATTCAATAAAAGAAAGTATTAGATTCGTAAAAATTTGTAACTTCCGGTTTTTGATGAATTTGCACGTTTTGAGAGTCCAAATCACGATTTGACTTTTTCTAGAAAATATTAGTCTGTGTCTCTGTATGTGAGTGACAAAAATTTTGTGGTGACTGTATCTCTGGAACTACTGCACATAATTGCATATAAATGTATACATAAATGCATCGTGACATAAATTAGTGCCTGTCAACTTTTGGTGCCCATCGCTCGACAGATAGCTTCTATACAGTGATTTCCGCAATTTAAGGGATTGCCATATCTCAGGAACTACTGCAGAGAATTTCATATACATTTGTAGATCCACCTTGACATAACCTAGTCCCTGTCAACTTTTTATGTCAATTTCTCAAAATGTGGCGCTGCTATACACTGATTTCCTCAATTCTATATCTCAGGAACTACTACACGAAATTGCACATAAATTTATATGTGGATGTACCATGATATAAATTATTGTTTATCCACTTTTGGTACCAATAATTCAATAGGTGGCGGTTTTATACAACGATTTCCATAATTTAAGGGAAAGATATATCTCAGGTTCTATTGTGTGTAATTAAATATATATATATATATATATATATATATGAAAAGACGATTATCATCAGACATTATGCTAATTTAATTTGGATGCATATCGGCCAATAGGTGGCGCTGCTGTACTGCAATTTTCCCCGAGGAAGGAAAAGCTATATTTCAACTTCTCTGGTGTATAACTGTACAAAATTTGATAAGTGCAATAACCATTGTCAAAACGCATTTTTTAATATATTATTTATAGAGAATAAAACTGTCTTTCTTTGTATTTTTAGTGTATTTTTTCTCTAAGATGAAAATCGTCTGCATTCACTATGGTAGGGAATTTTAATAAATAATAGCTTTAATAAATTATCTGTACTGAGCGAATCTGTATTAAAAAATATAGAAGAATGTCTTGTGGTGAGCACAACATACTAGCTTATATATATATATATATATAGATATAGATATACCTCTACTTTTAATGAAATTCAATCCTCGTTATTTTTCTCCATTTATACTTGTATATACAGCAAATATAGAAGAAATACTTGTTGTGATTTCATTTAAAGCTAGTATGCTGTGATCACCTCAAAATTTCTTCTATATTTCCCCATTAGGAATTCGCTCAGAAGAAATATTTTCTTAAAAATATTATTTATTTTAATTATCTACCATAATGAATGATTTTCATTTTATAAAAAACTAACACTAAATATAAGAAGAGAAAGACAGTTTAATTCTCTATAAATAAAGTCTTAAAAAATGCGTCTTCATAATGGTTACGTCATACATTGGGTTTCGTACCGCTATATGCCTTAGATGTTATGATGTAGCCACATTCCGTTCTCAGGGAAAATTGAAGTATAGTAGCGCCACTTATAGGCTGATATGCATCCAAACTGAATCAGCGTAATGTCATATAATGGCTACACTGATGCATGTCAAATTTTGTTTGATTATACACAGCAGAACCTGAAAACCCAGAACCTTCCTTGAAAATGCGAAAGTCGACGTATAACAGCACCACCTGTTTAGCAATTGACACAAAATTTAGTAGGCACTAACTTATGTCAAAGTGTATCAAGTGTATCTGCATCTAAATGTATATGTAAAATCGTGTAGTAGTTCCTGAGACATAGCCTTTCCTGAAATTGTGAAAATCGCGGTCCAGCAGCGCCATTTGTTGAGAAATTGACACCAAAAGTTGATAGGCACTAATTTAGGTCAATTTGCATCAGCATATAAATTTATATGCAGTTATCTGCACTGAGATACAGTTGCCACAACATTATTTTTTTTCACGCACACACAGACAGACACATACTTTCTAAAAATATCTAGTCAAATTGTGTTCTGGAATCCGCAAAACGTGTAAATCCATCAAAAAATGTTAAGCTGAAAATTTTTACGATTCTAATACTTTCTTCAATTGAATACAGAAGAAAGTAAGTAATGTAAAATAAACACCTTTAGGAAACGGATTCCTTAAAGGCAGAATAATAATATTCTTTAACGTCTTATCTAGAGCAAATAAACAATAAGAAAGCGCTAAAATTGCAACTGTAGAAAGATAATTTACTGATCGTGTGAACTGAAAGTGATTGTAGGAAACCAGATGTCCCAAAGTATTATAAACATTCACGTCGAACAAAAGCAATAAATAACGATACATTTCTTTTCTTTCTTTTTTTTTTTTTTTTTCAGAATATAAGCATTAAACAACGGACACTGAATTTGAAGTACATTTTTGCTATCTAGAAGTTCACAACTCACATAAATGTTTAAACATTGTTATTAAACAATTTTTTTAGATTTTTTAATTTTTAACTCAATTCAATCAGTAATTACATTTTAAGTTTTTTTTTTTTTTTTTTTTTTTTTTTCACTTTCTTCTATATTCAATCGAAAAAAGTATTGGATTCGTAAAAATTTTTGACTTCCAGTTTTCGACGGATTTACAAGTTTTGAGAGGTCTAGACCATGATTTGACCATTTTTAGAAAACGTCTGTCTGTCCGTCTGTGTGGGTGTGACAAAAATTTTGTGGCAGCTGTATCTTTGGAACTGCTGCATTTAAATTCATCTGTAGATGCACCTTGATCTAAATTAGTGCCTATCAATATTTGGTGTCAAGCGCTCGACAGGTGGCGCTGCTATACAGAGATTTCTGTATTTTCAGGGTGGCTATATCTCAGGTTTCATTGCGTATAATCCAATACAAATTGATATGTGAGAAGACCAATGTGAGATATTTCGCTGATTCAGTTTGAATGCCTATCAGCCGACAAGTGGCGTTGCTATACAGCGATTTCCGCAATTTAAAGAAAGACAATATCTCAGGAACTACTGCACAGAATTGCATATAAATTTGTATGTTGGTGTGCTTTAACATATATTAGCGCTTGTCAACTTCTGGTGTAAATTTCTCAACAGGTGGCGCTGCTACACAGCGATTTCCACAATTACAAGGAAAACTGTATCTCAGGTTCTACTGCGTATCATCAAACAAAACTTAATATGTGAGAAGGTGATTATGAGACATATTATGCTGATTCAGTTCGAATGCTTGTCGGTCAATAGGTGGCGCTGCTATACTGCAAATTTCATCGATAACGGGAGGGATATATCTCAACTTATATGTCATATAACTGCACAAAACTTGATATGTGAGATAACCATTATAAAAATGCAGCTTTACTTTCTTTTATATTCAATAGAAGAAAGTATTGGATTCGTAAAAATTTTCAACCTCGGGTTTTTGATGAATTTACACGTTTTGTGAGCTGTAGAACACGATTTGACAATTTTTAGAAAATGTATGTCTGTGTGTGTGTGTATGTGTGTGACAAAATTTTGTGGCAACTATATCTCAGGAACTACTGCACAGAATTTCATACAAATTGGTATGCAGTTGCACCTTGACATAAATTAGTGCCTATCAACTTTTGGTAAAAATTGTCTTTCAGGTTGCGTTGCCATCCCGCTTTTTCTAAATTTTAAACCCGGTGGTATAGAACAAAATTTTGTATAAATGTGCATAAAAAAAAAATATTTTTTAATAATCATGAAATTTAAAATAATTATTTGTAATATGACAATTATTTGCAATAATTCAACTGGTTGGTTGTTGGTTGTAGGATTTAAGCCCGATTGACTTCTGATGTGTCCTAGGCCAAGAGGGGGAATGCCCTCCGTGGGGGTCTTTCTAAGGGGTCCTAGCCCGTATTTACGCGAGTTTCGGAGGAAACCACGGAAAACTCCAAACGGCTAGGCCGATGAGCGCGACCAGGGATCGAACTCGGCACCTCCAATCTACCAGCTTTGAGCGCAGAACCGCTCGGCCGCTGGTGGGCCATAATAATTCAACTGGAAAAAAGAATGTATGTAGGAGCCTCGCCTCCACCCTTGGGGGGCCAAGTCCCTCCCTCGAGGGGAGTAAATTTTCAAGATGGCTATCTTTCAAAAGAGCTCGTCAATACCTTTTAAAACGAATGGTTCAACCATCGATCTGCGATAATTTAAAATAAAGTTATTGATTTTTTCATTTTTAACAGAATAATAATAATAACATTGAGGATAAAATTGACTTTTTTGGATATTTAGTGTTATACTTCTTCTCTAATATAGAAATCGTCTGCATTATCATGAAATATAATTTTTTTAAATATTAATTTTAATAAATTTTTTTACAGAGTGAATTTGTATAGGAAAATATACAAGAAAGATATATAATGTATCAAGGATTGAATTGACGCAACTGTAAAAGGAAAAAAAAAAAAAAAAAAAAGACAGATCTTTAAAATAAATTATATATATATTTGATATATCCTAATTTAGTACTGAAATAGCACAGGGTTTATGTGGTCCTATAGTTTCCTTTATTTTCTCTACCATTAACTTTGTATGGCATTTTTTTTTTTAATAAAAAATTGTTATATATAAATTTAATAGCAATATAATATATTTGATAACAAATCTATTGTTAGAAGTATCCTACAAGAAAAAAAGGGGGAGGAGGGGGGGGCAAGAGAAAGAGAGTGCTTAGGAACCCTAACAAAATATATAATAAATTATTTAAACAAGAAAACAAATTAGAGATTCATGAGGTTACTTCCGAACAAAGATTCACAAGTTTTCAGACACTTCCACCTGTAAATTTTAGCAGGATTTTCTTATTTAAATGCTTAAACAACCAGAATTTTTCTTAGAAATAAATAGAAATTTACTTTCACAAATTTATTTGTACACGTTTATTCAAAGACTTGTACGTCACTGTTCTGAGGTAATCTTTCACCACAGTGACTTGCAGTTTCTTAATTTGGTCAACCAAATAAACTATGTGCATCAATGGTATAGAAATGGGTGACAAAAAAAGAAAAAAAGAAAAAAAAAAAAAACGCGGGATATACTGTAGTAAGTCTAAAAACTATAATGAATGATCATTTTCTTTTTCTTTTTGCATTCTTTGGATTCACAAAAAAAAAAAAAAAAGCAATTCTGGACAGAACGGCCTTAAACTTCAGATATCTAAGAATATTTATTATTTCATATTTTTCACTATCGATATAGTCACGAGTGTAAACAGGAGATCAAATACAAATCAAAGAAAGGAAGAAATACTTTTGATGACCGTGTATCATTAAAAAGCTACGAATGGCTTGTAACTTTAACACATTGTTTTCTTTTCTTTCATTTTTTAAATATATTAATTATACGATTTTTATTTAATAATTAATATCCCATAGATTTTTATTCCATCTTTTTATATTTTATAACTGTTTTTTATCTGTTCTCTAAGTTTTAAAAATTATGGTGTACATTTTTATGCATCAGATTTTATTTTTTGTTTATGCATTTTGTTTATGCACTTTCCAAAGAAATGCAAAATTTTCCCATGCAAAATCCTGTTTTTTTTTTTTTTTTTCTTTTTTTTTTTTAAGCTAAAAATCATTAAGTTTTGTATTGCAGTTAAAAGTAGTATGTTGTAACCACTGTAAGACTGTTAGACCTGTTGTCCAGGATTAATACGTCTCGCCTATTATGCACTTACCATGTTCAATATTTTTAAGTTTTTTTTTTTTTTTTTGTGGGAATAGCACAATTATTTAGACAGGTATAATTTTTTATTTTCAAAAATTATAAACAAAAAACTTGCCAAAAACTTAATAACAAGAATGGATTTCTACAAAATTTTACAAAAGTTGCAGAAAAAATGACAAATTTTTAAAGAAACATTATTCTGAAACATAAAATTGACACGTGTAATATTCGCTAAGATATGAGTTTTAAAAGCTACATATATTGCGCAACTTAGTCAAAATTTCATAAGAATACAGTAAAAAGTAAGCAAATTATCGGGAAAAGAACGAGGTAGATTTTAAATATTTTTCAGAGTTAAAATTTAATAAAGGGGCTTTCAGATTCTACGTAAGTTAATAATGCAAATAATTCCAAAATAAGTTTCCGCCAAAAGATAAAGTTCACCCTTTTTTCAAAGCTAATTACCGAAATACGCGATAAATTGGCAACTTAGTGTTAAAAAATTTAATCATTTCGTCGCTAAAATTTATGTTTAAACACGCAAATAACTACCGAAATGTGCAATTGCTTCTTTGCGTAATTGATAATTTTTGCAGTTCTTCAAAGGTATTTCGCAAAATATGCGTCAACTTTTCAACTTCATAATGAAATTTTATTCTTCTTTCTCAAAATTTACGTTTAATTGCTAATATAGGCTGTTGTTTTGCTATTAATCAATAAAATTGTTTGCATGTTTTCCAAACTTTCGCACGTTTTTGAATGGAAAATCATTAGTAGCAATACACTCTGAGAATGAGATGATTTTCAGCTTTAGAACAAAAATGCGTTCCTTCAATGAAATCGCGAATATTTTTTAAGTTAAAGAGATTAACAGTAAGAGAACCTCGATTCTGTTTATTCGTTGTTGGTAGTATGAACCTAAATACAAAAAAGATGAAATATTTTCTAAGAATAATCACTACAGTGGGTGATTAAATTATATTATTATTATTATTATTATTATTATTTTACATTTTCTCGATTAAAAAAAAAAAAAAAAAAAAAAAAACCTGACGTAGAGGTCTGAAACTTCATATATGCAAAGAACATTTAAATGTTCATTGTTTCCACAATCGATTTATTCGAGAGGGGGAATTAGGGGATCAATCACATACTGAAGAAGAGCGAAATACTTTAATTCACTCTGTACCATAAAAAAACTACAAATGATTTTTTATTTTAACACATTATTGCACATACTATGTACAATATGTATGTTTTGGTGCGGAAAATGCGCCTATTTTTAGGCGGATATAACTTTTTTCCCCAAAAAAAATTACTAGTTTTTTTTTTTTGGTAAGTCTTTTGCTTTTAATTAGAACGGATTTCCATAAAAACTTATAGAAAAATTGACAAAACATTAGAGAAACATTATTATGAAACATGAAATCCAATCCACACGTGTAATACTCGCTGAGGTATGAGCATTTTTAGAAAATATGATTTTATTGCGCAAGCTCGAAAGATAGAAAAATTTTTACTACATACGTTGAAAGCTCGATATATTGAGCAACTTTTATCAAAAGATCATTTGAATGGATTGAAAATTAAGCAAGTTGTCGGCAAAAGAATGAGCTAGATTTTATGTATTTTTCAGAGGTAAAATTTCATGAAGGGTTTTTCATATATCGCGTATTTAATTTGAAGATCCAATTACTTCAACCACATTGCGATTTTTTTTTTTTTTTTTTTTGGGGTGAAAAACCTCTTATAGGCTTGTAACGTTATTATTATTATTATTATTATTATTATTATTATTTACTAAGATTTGTGAGTTCATAAGGGGTTTTTCACAAAAAAGAACTTTAGCAATGTGATTAAAATAATTGGACTTTCAAATTAAATGCGTGGTATGTGTAAAGCGCATTTTGAAATTTCAACTCTGAAAGATACCTAAAATCTGGGTCCGTTCTTTTGCCGACAACCTGATTATTTTTACTCTATTCTACTGAATCTTATACAAAAGTTGCTCAATGTATCTAGCTTTCTAACTATACAATAAAATTTTTTCTATCTTTCACGCATGCACAGTAAAATAATACTTATTAAAATACTCATTTCTCAACGAATATTACACTTATGAATTTTACGTTTCAGAATATGTTTCTCTAATGTTTGGCAAATTTTCGGCAAATTTTATAAAATTTTTCGGAAATAATCTAGTTATAAGCAAAGTATCTCTAAAAAAAAAAAAAAAAAAAAAAAAAAGTTATTCTTGAAAAAAAAAAAAAAAAAAAAAAAAAAAAAAAAAACTGCCTGTATATTTGCACAAATCCCGTACCAAAACATATAAATATTGTACGTAGTATGTGCAATATTGTATTAAAGTTACAAGTCAGTTGTAGCTGACTTGTAGCTTTTCATGATACAGGGTGATCCAAAGTATTTTTGATATTCTTGAATTTGTGGTTGGGGCACTAATTGCGCACGCTGGTCAAAATCGATAGTGGAAACGATGGGTTTTTAAATGTTCTTTGCATCATGAGGTTTCAGGACATTTCGTGTAGTTTTTTTTTTTTTTTTAATAATCGAAAAAAGTGTTAAATAAAATAATGAAAGAAAGAAAGAAATCTAATAATTTAATCACCCACACTATATTTAGTTAGTCGGAAAAAACAAAGTAAAAATATAATAAGTTTTCGCAATTGAAACAGTGGTAGAAAAAAAAGTGCTGAATGTTACCCTTGATACATGCTTAAATTCTCAAAAATGAATAATTGTTTTCACAATTAATACACTAATAGATAGATTTCCCATATAATATAAGACATGAGCGAAAGGTACTTGCTTAAGCGAAATAGGAATACTTTGAAAGTTGAAAGACGGATTTCACAAATTTCTAAATGTAAAATTAAAGTTTGACTGTAAACATAACGCTTGAAAGTTTTCATTTTAAATAACACAAATTTACACAGAATTGACTGTAATTGACGGACGCAACAAATGTAGGAGTTACTGAATAAAAAAGAGAAAAAAATATAGTTAATTTCTAGGTAATCATAATTTAACGAATCTGCTGTAAAATTGTTTAGACTGGGCTGCCAGGTTGAAACCTAGGTCATGTCCATTGGCACAGTCGTACGGAATTTTCTGTGGTTTTCTCCAAAACTCACAGAAAAACTTCTATGGAGTGCACTTCTCTCGAACCTTGAACCCAAGGTCAGACAAACAGCTTTTATTCTCACATTATTACCGAATTGTTTAAATTGGTCCACAAACAAACACAGATTTTTTTTTTTTTTTTTTTATGCATAGGTCACACTAAGGCCATTATGAAACCTGAAATCACTACTTTTTGACACGCTTAAAAAAAAAAAAAAAAAAAAAAAAAAAAAAAAAGTCCTTTTCATTCGTAAAGACAAGAAATACGCATGTATTTCTTATTCATAAACTAAAAATACCTCTTTTTTTTTTTTTTTTTCCCTTTAATAAAAGTGCATTAAAGTATTTAGGAAGAAAAAGTGGGGAGGGGAGTGGATTTCTTTGTGTCTGCTAAAATCCTCTATATTCTTAAAAGCGATTGCAGAAATTGTAAATGATTTTGAAGGGTTGATATTCAATTATAATTTTATATTTAATTGCAGCTATGACTGCTAAAAATGCCATATTTTTAACTAATGCTTGGAACAAAAAAATGCTTTTTTTTCCCTATGTGTATAATGTTATTATTGCGTAAAAATAAAAAAATAAATAAACAAGGAAATAAAAGAAGAAAAAGAAGAAATGGAAAAAGGTTAGGATTATATTTTTTATTATTTTATTATTTTTATTCTTAAAACGTTAACAAAATTAAAAATGTAAAATTCCGTAATGCCAAGATTATACATATCTGTCTCCTAAACACAAAACACGCGCATTATAATTTGTTATAGATAGTTATAAATTTCTAGCAATTCGCTATTTGTTTGCACTATGAGGCAGGGGAAAAAATAAAAAGCAAGCTTTCAATATCTACAGTAGATAAAAACCGCATTTGTGGTATGATGGTCAATCTCAATGTCTTTGAAGGGAATTTCATCCCGTATTTATTTATGTACGTCAGCGAGAAGAGAATTTATCATTTCCGTTCACGTTTAGTTTATAATCTGTACTACACTGAAAGATGCTAATGTTTCCTTATGGATATATATATAAGCTATACTGAAACAAAAGAATTTTCATCCTAATTTAAATTATTTATTTAAAATTTGTTATATTTCTACCTCTATTTAAATAGGTATTAAAATTCTTAAAATGAAACAAAATATAGAATGTAAAATTAGATTTTCGTTTTAAATGATCAAATAAAACTTTCAAAATAAGCTCTAAGGATCTTTGCACAAATTAAGTGTAATATGAAATTGAATATGTAAAGGGGCCTTAAAGCGATCCCAATTTTTGTTCTTATTCTGTCCCGGAAGTATACCTATTATAATTTTTAAAATAAAGTATGTGCATCATACTGTCATGCAAACATTTTTTGCTGTTAGCAATTAAAAAAAAAAAAAAAAGAGAGAGAGAGAGAGAGAGTTAAATAATATCTCAAAGAATATGTTTTTATACATATATAAATTATCAAGACTTCAAGTTAAGAAAATCTTATTTTAAAAAATTAATGTGTAATCATGAACCTATTGAATATATTATGATAAATAATGAATATTTTTTGCTGAATTATGAGTGCAAGTTTATACACGTTAATATAAATCTTTTGATATAAAAAAATGCTTCGCCAACATATAACTTGAGAAATGTAATTTTATGAAAAAACTTTAAAAGGACTATACTGAATGATTAAAAAAAAATTGGATTTCTAAAAATTAATTGTAAATCGTTAAGACAAAAGTGACTGGAGTCATCAACAGATTCGAGCATTACTTATAGCACTGAAATATAGTGCTAGGATATTGGCACACGATTTAGCTTAGGTGATTTAGCTAGCATGCTGCAATATATTTACAACTAATGCGTTTTAACGAAATATTAATTAATCAGATACTTTTCGAAATTCGCAAACGAAATATCGCCAATTATTAACATTAGAGCATTTTAGAAGATTAGAACATTTTAGAACATTAGAACATATTAGAACATTTTCGTTTTCTAAGTAAAATATATTACCATTCTTTCTTCTACCTTAATTTTTGTTTTACAAAAATGATGAAAATGTGGGATTTGCCCACAACTGAAGAAGATGCAGTCTATTTTTTTTTTTTTTCAAGAAAAAGGTTTATTTGCAAAGAATGCAATATGCGATTCGAATATAAATAGCAATAATAATATAAATAGCAGTAATATAAATTGGCGATAATATTGAATTGGTGCGATAATATTGAATTGGCGATTTTTCGTTTGCGTCCCGCAAACGTAAAAGTACTATTAATCACAAAATATTAATAAAAAAATTAATAAAACAAAATATTAATAACAAATATTAATACAAAATATTAATACAAAATATTAATAAAAAATTACTAGCTAACCTTTTTCATGGACGAGGACGGACATTGCTTATTCCATGATCTTCTTCTCGTTCATTCATCGTTCCTCTGCATCTAAGTTCAAAAACACAGATGTTATGTCTCATGGTTTCAGCGCAGATGTTCTGGTCTAAAGTCCACAGGAAGTCGATTTTAACAACATTTAGTGCTTGAATTTATTAATACAGCGAAAATGCTTGAAAATATACAACAGAAAGTGCAGGAAAAATTACAACATTTTTTTACAGTGTATGAAATAAGAATACAGTTATAAAACAAGAATTTAAAATATACACTGCAAAATATTTTTAAGAGAGATATGCTTAAAATATAATTTATTTAAACATTGCCGTATTCTATATTTCTAATTCCAAAATCAACTTTAAAACAAAAATAGCCGAGCAAGATATAAAAAATATAAGTAATATAACAGAAAAATAATCCATCTGAATACACACAGATTAAAAGTTGTGCTCTTATTTACAATGGAAAATAACACACACAGTTCGAATAAATGAGAAAATTTTAAGATAGCATTCAGATAACACCACTTGTCAGTCGATATACACTAGTGTAAAACTGGTGCAGTTTTACACTGTAGAATCTGAGATATAGCCTTCTCACAATCAAGGCAAATTGCAACATAACAGCATAGCCTGTCGGTCAATGTACACATAAGTTAAAACTGGTGCAGTTACAGGCAGTAGAAGCTGAAATACAGCCTTGAAAAAAACCGAATAATTTTAATGTAGCAGCGCCACCTGTCGACTTATATATATACTCAAATTAAAACTTATGCACTTATACACTGCAGAATGTGAGATATATCCTACCAGTAAACAAGGAAAATTGGAGCCTAAGAGGGCCACCTACAGTACAATAAACACTCAAGTTGAAGTGCCTGGTCGGTAAGATGCTGCCGTAAACTGTTGAAACTCTGATTAAGGGCCACCTACAGTACAATAAACACTTAAGTTGAAGTGCCTGGTCGGTAAGATGCTGCCGTAAACTGTGGAAACTCTGATTAGACACAGGGTTGGTGAATATAGGGCGTAATATATTTTTCGCTATCGATGGCAGTGGAGGGCTTCAAGCGGTTTGTACGATTTCAATAATTCTTTTTTAGTTTTTATTTATAAAACAATAATAATAATAAAAAAAAATCTGGTGTGAAACAACCACACGAGTTCCATTTCTCACTATTACACGTATTATATGCATTTTTTGGAAATAATTTGTTTAGAAAGCGTAAAAAAGGCCTAACGAAGTAGACCCTAAAATTTTTTCCGGTAAGAGAAACTTGATACACGTATAAAGACATACACAATAGAGTTTACATAGCGAGTTAAAGAATAAGGGGGGGGGGGGGGATGTTAAATATTTCGTAAAACACCAATTTCCGAGATCTAAAACTAATCTACTCAATCGGGATGACTTTTAATTTTCCTGTTATAACCAAATTATATATGACAAAGGATATGTAAAATGGATTTATGTAATAATTTTCAAGAAAATCGTTAGAGCCGTTTTTGAGATACCAACTTTTACCAAAACTTGGCATACATAATTATTGACCGAAAAACAAAAATTACATACAGAAGGATATTTAAAAGGAAGTTAATAAGGGGAGTTTGAAAAAAAAATATCGTACAGCCGTTTTTAAAGAAACGCACTCACGAAACCTGAAATTGAGCTATTTATACAGGACGCCTATCCATTTTCCTAAATTAACCAACTATATAATTCGAAAGGACATCTAATAGAGTGTTTATATAGCAACTTTGAAGAAAATCGTTAGAGCCGTTTTAGAGAAGCGGACTTACGGTCTTACCTACGGTTTCCAATGTTCCACTTCAAGTTATCCAATTTTCACCAAAATTTGGAAAGTTCATTTGTACACTAAACCTGTCTCAATTCTGAAGTTTCGTAGTTTAATCTTTAATAGTTTCGGAGATATGATAGCTAGAATGTTCCTTACATACATACACACACACACACACTGACCAATTGCCAAAAACTATTTTTTTGGACTCAGTATACCTTAAAACATGTAAATACGGTGAAAACTCGAAATCAAATTTTTGGAGCGAATACAGTACTTCCATTACCTAAGGTAGTCGGGTAACGGAATAAAAATAGTGATTTATTTTATTTATAAAAAAAACACTACAGAACTGGAATTTAAAAGGAATGAGTACAAAACTTTGAAACAACACCATATAACGTAAGACCTAACAACAATTGTTTCAGATCGAAAGAATACACGACCCTTCGTCAGGCGAAAAAAGCAGGCA